>CM070777.1:23470240-24037740 GCA_036346955.1 Dipus sagitta | reverse complement strand
GCAAATAAGTAAGTAAATATATATATATATATATATATATTTTTTTTTTTTTTTTTTTGGTTTTTTGAGGTAGGGTCTCATTGTAGCCCATGCTGACCTGGAATTCACTATTTAGTCTCAGGGTAGCCTTGAACTCACAGTGATCCTCCTACCTCTGCCTCCCAGTGCTGGGATTAAAGGTGTGCACCACCACACCCGGCTAAATATTTATTTATTTTTTTAAAAAGGAACATTTTGTAATGTGACGAGAAACTCCCTTGCAAATCTTCCCAGTAATGTGGAGATTGCAGTGGTGAGTCTGAATTGTGGGTGGGGTCCTTTCATCTTTCTGCTTCGCAGAGGGTTGTCTGGGTGGTCTCTGGCTGTCTCAGCAGTGGCTGTAATGCCGCGAGCTATAACCTGCTACCTTGGTTAGTTTTATTATTGCTGTGACCACATACTTCATAGAAACAACTTGATGGAGCATTTCTTTTGGCTCGTGATTTCTGAGGGTCCCATCAGATGGTGCCATCATACCTTGACACCACACCCACCGTGGTGGCAGGAGTGTGTAGTGTGAGTATGGTTTGTAGCATGGAGGGCAGGAAGCAGAGTGGGAGGAAAGGGCCAAGGACAAGATAGCCCTGATGACCTGCCCCAGGGACCTACTTCTTCCAGCTAGGTCCTGCCTCCTGAAGTTTCCAGAACTTGCAAAAAAATAGTCACCAGTTATGGGTCAAGCTCCTAGCATGTGATGGGGACATTTTATATTCAAACCATAGCACTTTCCAAGGTACATGAGGTCGTGGGCAGCCTTTCTAACTAGTTCTGGTAGTGTTATTTTCTCATTTTCTTTCCCTCCCTACCATTTCTGTGATAGTCATTTACAAAAGTGGAAACATGAAGCCAGGCATGGTGGCTCACACCTTTAATCCCAGCACTTGGGAGGCTGAGGTCAGAAGATTGCTCTGAGTTCAAGACCAGCCTGGGCCAGAGTGAGACCCTGCCTGAATTTTTTTTTTTAATGAAATGAAAACATGAGCAGCAGGGGGAAAAAAAAAAAAAAAAGCAATCGTCATGAGTCTGGGCGTGGTGGTGCACGCCTTTAACCCCAGCACTCGGGAGGCAGAAGTAGGAGGATTGCTGTGAGTTCAAGGGCACCATGAGACTACTTAATGAATTCCAGGTCAGCCTGGACTAGAGTGAGACCCTACCTTGAAAAACCAAAAAAACCCAAAACAAACCACCTTTAATCCCAACACTTGGGATGCAGAGGTAGGACTAGCTCCAGGACAGCGTAGGTTAGAGCAAGACCCCACCTGGAAAAAACTGAAACCCAAACCAAACAATACAAAACAAGCCTGGGACTATAGAGTGAGTTAGTTCCAGGTCAGCTGGGGCTAGAGTGAGAGTCTCCTTCAAAAAACACAAAAAGAAAGCCGGGCGTGGTAGCGCACGCCTTTAATCCCACACTTGGGAGGCAGAGGTAGGAGGATCGCCGTGAGTTTGAGGCTACCCTGAGACTACGTAGTGAATTCCAGGTCAGCCTGGACGAAGTCTCTGTGAATGTCATTGTTGTCGTGGCCGCTTCTGTTCTGGGCATTTGGAAGCAAACTTGAGGCTCTGCACGGCTCCGGTCACTGGCTGCCTTTGTGTCCAGCGCTGGCTGAGATGGCCGTGGCCTTCTGACCCTTCATGACCCTGGTGTCTGTCCCATTCTTACCAGGCTGTCTGTGATTTAGTACCTGCTTTGTGAACTCCATCAACCTTCGGGTCTTCTCCTTACCAGGGCTGGGGGTCAGTCCATGCCCATCATCTCATCCACTTGTGTGGCTGTGCCGGGGCTCCAGCCCTCCCCCCTGGACAGCTGGACATGTCTGCTGTGCTTGTTTGTAGGAACGACGGGACAGAGTTTGGTGGCTCCATCTACCAGAAGGTGAACAAGAAGCTGGAGACGGCTGTCAATCTCGCGTGGACAGCAGGAAACAGTAACACTCGCTTTGGAATAGCGGCCAAGTATCAGATCGACCCTGACGCCTGCTTCTCGGTGGGTTCCTGTCGGTTAACCCTCTGCCTCAGTCCTCTGCTCGCCGCGGGCGGGGCTCACCAAGTCCGGTGCTGATCGCAGCAGCACTTGCTGTGGCCAGGCACCTGTGCGGAGCTCCCATGTGGGCTGCTGCACCTCATCCCGTGTGAGAAGCACTTTTTGCTGTGGACTCATCCTGTTTCTTTTATGTGAGAGACGCTGGAGGTGGAGGAGGTTGACCGAGTCTCTTTCTCGGAGGCACACAGCAAGCGGATGTGGTCTGGGGCCTGGCTTTGGCCAGGTCGCCTTGCTCTTCAGCCTTTTCCTTCAACCAGTCCTTGTTCCGTAATGCAGATTTTAGAGGGGTGTGCTGATAGGGCTCTCAGTGGTTCTTATTTTTGCTTTCAGTTTCTGTAGTCCACATGAAGATGTCAGTAGTTGGGCCTGGCCTGTAGTTCAGTGGTGGAGGGCTTTGCCAGGCCCCGGCCCCACTGCTGCAAATCAAAGCATCCAGCGAAGTCACTGGCCAGCCAGGCGTGGTGGTGCACACCTTTAATAAGCCAGTACTTGGGAGGCTGCAGTAGGAGGATCTCTGTGAGTTCAAGGCCGGTCTTGTTACAGAGTGAGCCTCAAATCAGCTTGGCTAGAGCAAGACTTTGCCTCAAAATAAATAAATACATAAGGAAGAAAAGAACAAAAGAAGAAATCAGTGGTCAGAGATGGGTGGGACACATGCCTGTAACTTAGTCCTCGGGAAGCCAAATCAGGAGGCCTGAGGTCGGCCAGGGCTCCATATTGTCAACAAAACAAAACAAAACAAAGTTGGTGGTCAGCTGGAATCTTACTTGGAGAATCTGTAGCATTGCTTCTGGGCCTTGAATCTTACTTCTTTTGTCACAGGACACTCTGGTGGCACCTCTTTTGGGGTGGAATGAGGCAGTTTCATATTGCAGAAAAGTTTCTGCTGGTTTATGTAATTGTCAGGCAGTTCAGTTTAAGTCTCCTCCACTGAGAGCTGACTCTGGCTCCCGCGGCCGTAGGCACACAGAACCAAGGAATGCGAGGGGCGGCAGGGAACACAGAAGACGCCCCCTGCCGAGGCTCTGTCCCAGCTGTGTTCTCAGGAGCAGGGCCCGGTTCACACCAGGAGCAGAACACGCACCCATGCTCCACATACTTCCTGCCCAGTTTGACGCCCATGGAAGAAGATAACTAGATTCTGAAGCCCAGAGTTGGTTGAAGGAGAAGCTCTTGCTTGTAGTGGAGATGGAATTGCGAAACACTGAACGTTTTCTCCCCGTCTTATCTTTGTCCTCTGCAGGCCAAAGTGAACAACTCCAGCCTGGTCGGTCTAGGGTATACTCAGGTCCTAAAGCCAGGTATGTGTTGCTTGTGAGTGAAGTCGGCTCTGCTTTTATGAAATAGTGGCGCCAGCTTGTTGATTCATGCTTATGCTGTTGCCTATAAAATGCTCCTGTGGGAAGCCGGGCGTGGTGGCGCATGCCTTTAATCCCAGCACTCGGGAGGCAGAGGTAGAAGGATTGCCGTGAGTTCGAGGCCACCCTGAGACTCCATAGTGAATTCCAGGTCAGCCTGGGCTAGAGTAAGACCCTACCTCGAAAAACAAAAAACAAACAACAACAAAAAAAAAATAAATAAATTAAAAAAGAATAAAATGCTCCTGTGGGGCATTATAGGTTTTCTAGTTTATGAAGGAGCTGTGGAGTCATTGGACAACATTTGGAGAATATGAGAGATTTTAAAACAGGGATTAGAAAGGCCTGGGCTGGGCTGGAGAGATGGCTTAGCGTTTGGAGAATATGAGAGATTTTAAAACAGGGATTAGAAAGGCCTGGGCTGGGCTGGAGAGATGGCTTAGCGGTTAAGTGCTTGCCTGTGAAGCCTAAGGAACCCCGGTTCGAGGCTCGATTCCCCAGGACCCACATTAGCCAGATGCACAAGGGGGCACACGCATCTGGAGTTCATTTGCAGTGGCTGGAAGCCCTGGCGCGCCCATTCTGTCTCTCTCTATCTGCCTCTTTCTCTCTCTGTCTGTCGCTCTCAAATAAATAAAAATAAATAAAAATAAACAAACAAAAAAAGCCTTAAAAAAAAAAAAAGGCCGGGGCTAGCACATAGCGCATCTCTGGTTATTTACCTCCAGCTGTTTCCCCAGCGTGTATAGGGTACTTGATCCCTATTTCCTGAAGGTTGTCACAACCAGCTTATAACTCATCTCCATTGTACTAAGACAAGGGAACAGAGCAGTGGTTTGCAGATCGCCTTTGCACAGCCCCTAGGCCAGGCCACAGCGCGTGAGAGTGTAAGGAGGTAGCTGCTGCTTCTGAACCCCGGGGCCCATTCTGTGATGAGGGAGTCCAGCCACTGCAGGGAAAGGCAGCCCGTTTACATCATAGACAGACTCACAGCGGGAGGACCATGAGGGGGAGTGGATTTCCGCAGGCTTTCTGCTCTGTGGACTGGTGGTAGGCGTCTTGTGCTCATGTGAGGACATGGGCAAGTCACATGGCATTATATAATAAGGACTGAAAGGTCTCTTTGTTTGGCCGCTGATGGTTGTACCTGAAACAGGTTGTGACTTTTGTATTAATTAATCTCTCCTCTCTTTTCTGACGTCTCTTCTCTTCCTCTCCCATTCCTCTTCCTTGCTCTTTCTCTCCTCCTTGCCTTCCCTCCTCTCACCCTGCAGGTATCAAACTGACGCTGTCAGCCCTGCTGGATGGCAAAAATGTCAACGCTGGAGGCCACAAGCTTGGTCTAGGACTGGAATTTCAAGCGTAAACAAACACTGTACAATCATTAATTTTCAACTATTTTGCAGCATAGCTACCTTCAGAATTTAGTGTACCTTTTAATGTTGTATGTCTGGGATGCAAGAATTGCTAATATCATGTTAGACCTCCGGGTTAAGGATGACTCAGCTTTAAGGGATTACCTTTTCAGAGGTACAGGAGAAGCCCGGCTCCAAATAATGTTAGACCTCCGGGTTAAGGATGACTCAGCTTTAAGGGGTTACCTTTTCAGAGGTACAGGAGAAGCCCGGCTCCAAAAGAGGCCCTTTCAGCTGTAGGCATGGGGGAACCTGGTGGCCCCTCTGGAGATGCCGGGTTTCTCTTTTAATCTAGGACTGGCTGCAAGTGGAAGCTGACACTGTGTAGACACCTTGTAAACCTATATCGAGTTAATGAATGACATTGTGACTTCCTGAGCATGGAACCTTGGTTTCCTGACCCCGATGGAAGAGAAGCTCTTTGTGTGATGTTGTGTACAGACGCCTGAAAAGGACTTTTTAAGACAGACCCTCACTCCTGTTCCCCACCCTTGCCCATCAGCACCTGTCTCACACCACAAGTAGTCTGCAGGGCACAGTAGCTGTTCCCTTTGTGCCATCACGGGGTGGAGAGGGTGGGTGTGATGAAGCCAACGATTCAGGACTTAGTTCCTCTTTGTGTTGTGAGGTTTCTTTCTTCCTTTTTTCCCCCACCCCTTTTTTCTTTTTCTTTTGGCCATTGCACCAGAGTATGAAATAGCTTCCAGGATCTCCAGCTATGAGCTGGTGGAGTCTGCCTGATTTTAATCACATGTCAACAACACTAGGAATCTCAATTGGACTTCTGTTCTATTCTCACCAATCAGTTTATTTTTTAGCAGTTCAATGGGTACATTTTAGAGTCTTCCATTTTGTGTGGAATTAGATCCTCCCCCTCAAATGCTGTACTTAACATCACTTAAGATAAAACTTGAATAAAATATTGAAACCTCATCATCCTTCTGTTGTCTTTGTTAATAAAAGTGTAAGCTGGGCGTGGTGGTGCACGCCTTTAATCCCAGCACTAGGGAGGCAGAGGTAGGAGGATCGCTGTGAGTTTGAGGCCACCCTGAGACTACATAGTGAATTCCAGGTCAGCCTGGGCTAGAGTGAGAACCTACCTCAAAAAAACAAAAAGCAAAAAAAGTAAGTAACCAGGGTATTTGTTTGGACTTTGTGATGGTTTGATTCAGGTGTCCCCCATAAACTCTGGTGTTCTGAATGCTAGGTTCCCAGCTGATGGAGATTTGGGAATTAACACCTCCTGGAGGCAGTGTATTGTTGGGGGCAGGCTTATGGGTGTTATAGCCAGTGTCCCTTTGCCAGTGTTTGGCACACTCCTGTTGCTATTGTCCACCTTAGGTTGGCGAGGTGGTGTGATGTCCACCCTCTGCTCATGCCATCATTTTCCCCTGCCATCATGGAGCTTCCCCTCGAGTCTGTAAGTCAAAATAAACCTCTTTTTCCCCACAAGCTGCTCTTGGTTATTTTCTGCCAGCATTGCGAACCTGACTGCAACAGACTTGTTTTTTGTTCCCTTGCACTGTGTGCTGTGTTAGGTAACTATTGTTTACTTTTGGTGTCATTTACATTCAAACCACCACAGTTTATGACAGTACCATTAACTTGATGATTTAAAAGAACACTCTTGACTGGAAATGGTGACACATGCTTGTAATCCCAGCCTTTTAGAGGCTGAGGCAAGAAGATGCATGCTGATACTTGTATCAGAAAGAAAAGATACCCATGATATCACTGTTCTGCAGGTTAGGCCTCCAGGTAGACAAGGTTGTCCTCTGAAGGTGCTCACGATCCTCGAAGGTGTCAGGCCATGCTGTCATTTCAGCAAGTCTTGCGGTCCTCATGGCTGTGACAGAATTCTGTTCTTTCTGGATGTAGGATAGAGGTGTCTCATTTCCTTGCTAGCCTGTCAGCCAGACTCCAGCGTGCCTTGCCATGTTGTCTCCTCCAAATTCAGTGTCTGAGAGAAAACCCCCTGTGTCTAATACTTCGTCCTCCACACTAGGTTGGCCCCTTTCCATAAAGCTAACTGCCATGGAAGGTATCATTGGCGTAACATTTTGGAGTGCATCTATGTATATTTCTCGAATATCTTGTAAATTTCACACAGTAGTAAACTCCACATGTATATTTTCCATCTTTGACCAATATGAACATTTTTCACTCTTTTTTTTTGTAATTTTTTAATGAAAGGTTCCCCTCCCCCCAATATTTAAAATATATTTATTTGCAAGGAGAGAATGTGTGTGTGTGAGAGAGAGAAAGGAAATGGGCACTCTAGGGCCTCTTGCCACTGCAGATGAACTCCAGATGCATATGCCACTTTGGGCATTTGGCTTACATGGGTACTGGGGAACTGGACCCCAGTTAGGCTTTTCAGGCAAGTGCCTTAACTGCTGAGCCATCTCCAGGCCCCACTCACTTTTTTAAATATAGAATTTATTTTTATCCCGGTTTAAATAGTTTTTATTTATTTGAGAGAGGCGGAAAGTAGGGCCTCCTGCCACTGCAAATGAACTCCAGATGCATGTGCCACGTTGTATCTGGCTTTACATGGGTCCTGGGGAGTTGAACCCGGGCCATCCAACTTTACAAGCAAGTACCTTTATCTCCAGTCTCCCCTTTATGTGCTGCTGAAGTGACACCTCCCCCCTTTTTTGATGTTTGAAAGTGATGTTCAAGACTCAGGTTTATTTTTAGCATATTGTGGGCCTATTTGTCATACTAGGTCGGTCAGGTTTATAAGGATGGATGGCTATTTCTGTTTGAGTGTTGAGAACTTCTTTAGAGATTCTGGCTGTGGATACAGTCGCTGCTGGGCACATGCAGTCGGGTGCCAGGCACAGAATTAACTGTCTTGAAATGTACAAAGGACCCTGTGAGTATGAAGAGACATTTCACCTACACTTATTTTCTACCTACAGTATGCAATATATCCGACTACCATGGTACAAAATACCCCGAGTTCATAATACAATCATTAGTTAAGAAGACAATCTGTTAATGAGAACAAATGGGCTAAGTGGACCGAGGGTCAGAGGGCAGAAGGGTGTTTAATACATCAACAGTTGTAGGTTAAACTCTAAACAAGCAGAAGCCAGGGTTGAGAGGATGATTGACTAAACTGTTTTCTGAACTCAGAAGTGAAAGCTCTGGGGCAGGACTGTGCTCATTGGGAAGGACTGGGCGCCATGCGGGCTTGTGGTTAACGTTGGGAAAGAAGATGACTGACTTCTTAGTTTTCTTACCACAGAGTCTGTGTTCTTGAGCTGTCCCCAGGCCAGATCAGCCAGATGAGGGGCCAGACAAGTCCTTCTCTAGGCAGTTCAGCTGACCTTGGGAACAGCTGTAAACGTTGGAAGAAATCAGAGACACTGTTGAAGCGCTGCCTTTATGCCACACTGGTTTTCCTGAAAACTGGTTAATTGAATTGAAACCTACAATTGTTTATTAATAAACTATCCAACAAATAAAAGAAAAAAATCACATCATGGACCATTATGTGTTGATGAATTGGAACATTTGTGGATTGGAGCCTATAGCTGTTTATTAAGGAAACATTCGCAAAATGTACACACAAACCAAAGCCCTAGGCGAAGTTACTGGAAGCTTCTCAATGTACTTCTTGTATTGGGGTTTTGTCTTCCGAAATTTCGAAAGTAACAGGAGTAGGGGCTTAGCAGGTGAGCATGCTAGCCATGCAAGCATGAAGGCTTGATTCACCCTGAGCCTGATTCCTCAGCACCCACGCTGACAGCTGGGTGAGGCCGCACACACTTGTGACCCAGTCTTGAGGGGAGCGGAGACCAGGAGAATCACATGGGCTCACTGGTCAGCCAGTGATTCAGCGAGAGGCTGTCTTAAGTCAAATGGAAGAGTGATCGGGGAATACTTCCTGTGCCCTGCTCTGGCCTTCAAACTTGGGGGCAAGGGTTGCACACATCTGTATGCACATGTTCACACACTGCACATAACACACACAAAGTAACAGTGTATTTAGTAAATCTGGACGCTATTTTCAATGGTGGCCTCTCACCCTTCCTACCTAGCCACTTTCATAACACTGTTACCATCTCTCTCTCTCTCTTTTTTCCAGGTAGGGTTTCACTCTAGCTCAGGCTGACCTTGAATTCACTATGTAGTCTCAGGGCGGCCTCGAACTCACGGCGATCCACCTACCTCTGCCTCCTGAGTGCTGAGAATAAAGGTGTGTGCCACCACGCCGGGCCCTACTATCTTAAATATTGAATGCTTTACACAGTCTGCCTTACAAGTAAGTGTTAGAAGAAAAGGAAAGAGAGAAGACTTGGCTCATCAGCGGAGGCAGGCTTTATTGGAGGAAAGGCAGAGAAGGGCTCTGACCAGGCATGTCAGCAGCTTCTGCCCTTACAGACCAGGAGATACTTTTGGGGTGGTGGGGGCATTGGAATTGTTTGGTTGCAGGGTGGTCCACCTTGCCTTGGTCGTGGGCTACTTCAGGGAAATGGTAAGTGGACATGAGGAGTCAGGCAGTAAAAAGTAAAAGTAAAAAGGCGGGAAGGTCTGACTCCTTATCTCATGCCTAGTTCCTCAGACCTGTTTTTTCCCTACCTGAGCCCCTCCCTGGGAGGGAGATCTTTTTCTAGAATCCTGACATTGTGGTTGGTCAAGTTTGCCCCCAGAACTTGGCATCGTGACTAGCCTTTTCCAGAGACAGCCCCTAGCCCAGACCAATCGCTGTCCTCTGTCTCACCTGAGCTGGAAGGTAGGGCATAAAGTCATAATTACATTTTTGGGGAGACGGCAAGCTCTCTCCCGGCTGCCTGGCCACTGGTGAACCTCCAGGTTCTGGTGAGTTTCTCCTGGACTGGCCCAGCTGCAGCCAAGAGGAGGACCCCTTAGCCCTACTTTCCACATGGGCTTTTTCTCCACATGGCAAGAGCTCTTTATACTTTCTTTTCTGTCCCCTCTATAGTTTTTCTAGGCTCACCACGTGGGCCCTCCAACCACATGAGTGTATTCATTCTCCTTTTCTTGGTTCTGTACTTCCCTCAATAAATATAATTTAATAATTATCCTTCTCAGTCGTCTTTCATTCAATTCTTTGGTTCAGGAGAGTCCTTGAACCTCAAACCCTAGGTCCGTGTCTATTTTTAACCAAAGAATTGAATGAAAGACGACTGAGAAGGTGATTTTGGGCCGTCCCAGGGAAGTGAGAGTGGGCATGGGTGGTCTGGGTCATTAAGGGGAAGTGATATTGGGATGGGGGGTCCGGGTCATTCCCAGAAATAAAAACAGTTACAATGAAATGACAAGAGTCCAGAAAATGGAGACATTCTGGTTCTAACAGAGTACATCCTACAAAGACTTGGGTTTGCTTTGTTCAGTAACACAGTGAAGTATGGAGAGGCGCTAAATATTTGTTTAGACTAATCAGCACAAAAGAATAAGCAAAGGAGGGGGGAAGAGTCACCGCTACTCATAATCGTACCACCCAGACAGCTGTTTACTTCTCCCAGAGGTTCGCTTTCTTTTTTTTCCAAGGTTGGGTCTCGCTCTAGTCCTTGGTGGCCTTGAACTCCCGGCGATCCTCCAACCTCTGCCTCCCAAGTGCTGGGATTTGGAGGTTCACTTTCATGACCGGCTGGACCAGCATTTTTTTTTTTTTTTTTCTTTTCCGAGGAAGGGTCTCACTCTAGGAGGCCAGGCTGACCTGGAATTCACTATGGAGTCTCGGGGTGGCCTCGAACTCATGAGGATCCTCCTACCTCTGCCTCCGGAGTGCTGGGATTAAAGGCGTGTACCACCACACCCGGCTTGGACCAGCATTTTATTTATTTATCTCATTTATGTATTTATTTTGGTTTTTCGAGGTGGGGTCTCACTCTAGCCCAGGCTGACCCGGAAAGACTACTATGTAGTCTGAGTGTGGCTTCGAACTCCCGGCGATCCCCCTTCCTCCCCAGTGCTGCGATTAAAGGCGTGCGCTACCACGTCCGGTATTTTATTTATTCGAGAGAGATAGATAGAGAGGGAATGAGAATGGTCGCCCCAGGGCCTCTTGTCATTGCAGACGAGCTCCAGACGGTGCCACCGCGTAGACGGCTCTGCGCGGGCACAGGGGCATCGAGCCGGCGGCAGGCTGTGCAGTCAGCGCTTTGAGCGGCCGAGCAGCTCTCCAGCCCCGCAACGCCCCCGCCGCCACGCTTCCCTCCTTCCCGCGCCGGGCTGGCCACGCTGCGTCATCGCGCCGGGACGCAGCGGCTCCGGGCGCGCCGCCTGACGTCACGCCGGGCGTGATGACGCACGCCGAGCTTCCGCGCAGGCTCGGCCCGAGTCCGTTATGGCCGCCGCCCTGGGGAGGATGAGGGTCCCCGCGCGGGCGCCGGGGCTGCCGACCCGCGGAGGGCTGGCGCCGCCGCTGCTCCTGGCGCTCGTGCTCGCGTCCGCCGCGGCCATCGGTGAGGCTGCGGGGCGGCGGGCGTAAGGCGGCGGGCGTCGGTGAGGCTGCGGGGCGGCGGGCGTAAGGCGGCGGGCGTAGGGCGGCGGGCGTCGGTGAGGGGCGCGGGGCGGAGGGCGCGGGGCGGGCTGCGGGGCGTCGGTGAGGGGCGCGGGGCGGAGGGCGCGGGGCGGGCTGCGGGGCGGCGGGCGTCGGTGAGGGGCGCGGGGCGGAGGGTGCGGGACGGGCTGCGGGGCGGCGGGCGTCGGTGAGGGGCGCGGGGCGGAGGGCGCGGGACGGGCTGCGGGGCGGCGGGCGTCGGTGAGGGGCGCGGGGCAGTGGGCGCAGGGCGTCGGGGCGGCGGGCGGGGGAGGATGGTCTTCAGTGGTGGCGGCCACTGCACACTGACAGTGGCTGTCCTAGGAAGGACCCGGGGCGGGGCGGGTTCCCCTCAAAACCTGGGACTGGGAGTTGTGGGATCCGAGCAGGAGGGAGGCCCGTGTTAAGGGGAGCGGCGTGCTGGGCACCGTCCTGAGGGTTCTGTTTGGCAGAGCTGGTGAGGGTCTGGGGCAGGCGTGGCACCGCGCGCTTGGCCTGCGGACAGGCAAGGGAGGCTCTGTGCGGCGCTGAGGTCTGCAGGACCCGGAGGCTTGGCATTGAGGCAGGGGATTGGTGCGGGGGTCGGGGGAGGAGAGGAGCTTATGAACAAAGGGGAGTCTTTGCTAACGCGGTCCCTTTGCCTGGACCAAGAGTTAACTGGGACACCCTTGCCTTACTTTAATGGTGGTTCTCTGGGAGTTGATTGAGTAAGGATCTCATTTTCCAGCCGATGGTACATTGTAAAATCAGGATATTGAAGCCTTTATTGGAAAATGAAGAAATCTGTACACTAGACCCTGAGAAAAACCCATTCTTAACTTAGAATGATTAAGGAGTATCTTCTTGAGGAGTCCCCCATTTCTTTTCTTTTTCAAAGAGAGAGAAAGAGGCAGATAGTAATATGTGCCCCAGGGGCTTCAGCCCCTGCAAACAAACTCCTGACGCATGTGCCACCTTGTACGTCTGGCTTATATGGGTCCTAGGGAATCGAACCTGGATCCTTTGGCTTTGCATTCAAGTACCTTAACTGCTACACCATCTATCTCTTCAGCCTCCGTTTTTTTTAAATTGAATTATATAACACATACATACATACATACATACATACACACACACACACACACACACACACACACTTTTTTTCAAGGTAGGGTCTCATTCTAGCCCAGGCTGACTTGGAAACTCACTCTGTAGTCCCAGGCTGTGCTCGAACTCACAGCAGTTCTCCTACCTCTGACTCTCCAGTGCTGGGATTAAAGGCGTATACCACCATGCCAGCCGAGTCCTCCATTTCTGGCTTTAGGTGGCTATTGGGGAATTGAAAGGTAGGCTAACATTGCATTTGAGGAGTTAAGAAAATGACAGGGCTGAGGTTTTTGTGTTGAGTAACTGGAAAGATGGAGTTGCCATGAATTGAAATTGGAGACTTAGGTAGTACAAAGTTGGTAAGTTTTGTTTTGAGTAGACTGTAGAAACTAATTTTGTAATTTTTTTTTTTTTTTTTTTTTGAGACAAGGTCTCATGTAGCCCAGGCTGCATCCATCTTCCTTTGTAACCCAGGATGACCTTGAGTTCCTGATCCTTCGTGTTCTACTTCCTAAATGCTATAGTTACAGTTGTGTGCCAACATGCCCAGCTCTGAACTTATTTATGCCATCCTTTTTTTATTTGAAATATTGTAAGTGTACTCGCAGTTGTAAGGAATAATGACAGATTTTTATACCCTTTCTTTACTCAGTTTGCCCTCGTAGTAACTTGTGAAATGAGAGGTGTAAATGGCACAGCCAGGATATTGATGTCATAGTCACACAGGGCATTGTTACATTTGTCCCTCGAGGGCTGCTGCCGCTCCTTCGTCCCAGGCTGGCCTCACATTCAGTCATCCTCCCACCTCTGCCTTCTGAGCGCTGGGATTAAAGGCATGTGCCACCATGCCTGATTTGCTCTCCTGAACTTTTGTCAGTCATAAATTTGGTTTTCTTTTCTATAACTGTCATTTACATAAATGGAATCATGTAGTATGTGACTTGTGGGCCTGGTACTTCAGCATATCCATCTAGGTTCTTGCACGTGTCACTGATCTGTTCCTTTTTATTGGTGAATGGTTTTCCAGGGTAGCGGTGTACTGGATTTCGTACATCTGCTGAAGGGTGGCAGGATGTTTGCAGATCTTGTTGTTTTAAGAATAAAATAGGACTATAGAGATGGCCTAGTGGTTAAGGCGCTTGCCTGCAAAGCCAAAGGACCCAGGTTTGATTCCCCAGGACCCATGTAAGCCAGATGCACAAGGTGGCACATGCATCTGGAGTTCGGTTGCAGCTGAAGGTTTTGGTATGCCCATTCTCTTTCTCTCTCTCTCCCTCTTTCTCTAATAATAATAATAATAATAATAATAATAAAAGAGTGAAGCAGGTATGGCTGGGGAGGTGCTCAGCAGATCAGAGCACTTGCTGTACAAGCATGAGGACCTGAGTTTAGTCCCCAGCTTCCATGGAAAAAGCAGTAAAAAGCCAGGCTGGCCACACATGTTATAACCCCCAGTATTAATAACTAATAAACAAATACATAGATAGATAAAAGCAGTTTAAGAATGAAGCAGGTATAAATATTTGTGTTCAGATTTCTTTGTGAACTTGTTTATTTCTCTGGGATAGATGCCTAGGAGTGCATTTATCTGGATTATATAGCAAAGAGGCAGATAGATAAAGAATGGGCTCACCAGAGCCTGCAGCCACTACAAACGAACTCCACATGCATGTGTCACCTTGTGTATCTGGCTTATGTGGGTCCTGGGGAGTTGAGCCTTGAACTGAAGTCCTTAGGCTTCACAGGCAAGCACTTAACTGCTAAGCCATCTCTCCAGCCAGTTCAGTTTTTTTTTTTAAATATTTATTTGTGAGAGCGGGAATGGGCATGCCAGCGTACTGCAAACTAACTCCAGATGCATGTGCCACCTTGTGCATCTGACTTACATGGATACTGGGGAATCTAACCTGGGTCCTTAGGCTTTTCAGGGAAGTGCCTTGACCACTAAGCCATCTCTCCAGCCCATAAGTTTAATTTTTGAAGAGATTGCTAAAGTGTTCTTACAAGTGGGCACTGATGGTGTCCTCATATGAGGGCACTAAAAGTATCCTCACACATGGGCAATAATGGTGTCCTCACACAGGGCACCAAATGCGCTATTTGGGGTACACAGCTCTGAATTTGGAGAAAACTAACCTCTGGAACTTTCCTATCAAGAGGTGGGCAAACTGCTTCTAGGAGCAGAGCCTGGGAGGAGAGCACCAGCTCCTGAACCCCCATCCCGAGTGGGCTGGCTGCCTCTAGCAGCTGCCTGAGGACAAAAGGGAAGTTTAAAAGGGAAGTTTAGTTTAAGCCATTAGTAAACCTGCTGCATCTGCTGTCACCTGCTGCTCTGATGTTACCGAGGCTTCTTCATTGGTATTTTTATTGAACAGCCCCAAACCAGTCGTATGCGAACAAGTAGTGCATTGCGTAGGGCAAGGAACTTCTTTTTTCTTTTTTCTTTTTTCTTTTTCTTTCTTTCTTTCTTTCTTTCTTTTTTTTTGAGGTAGGGTCTCATTCTAGCTCAGGCTGACCTGGAATTCACTATGTAGTCTCAGGGTGGCCTCAAACTCACTGCAATCCTTCTACCTCTGCCTCCGATTAAAGGTGTGCGCCACCACGCCCTGCTAAAGGAACTTTTGACCTTGGGTAATCCTTAAATGTGTGTTAAAGGAAGGGATTTCGGGGTACGGCCTGCTGGACTCTGCTGATCCGGAACACACACACACTCTGATCCCAAGAGCCGTCACACTAAGCCCACCTGTGGCCTCGTCACTGGCCTTGTTGTCTTAAGCGCTGTGACCAGCTTTTCTTCCTGCGTGTTTGCTCTAGTTGAGAGCCCAGCAGGCCACCCAGGAAGAGTGAGCTTCGGATCACTCAGCGTCTCTGAACACTGCCTGTCAGTATTGGTCATCTGCTGGTCAGGCAAACGGTAAACTAAGGCCGAGGAAGCCTAGTCATTTTTTTTAAATAATTATTTAAAAAAAATTTTGGTTTATTTATTTATTTGAGAGTGACACAGAGAGAAAGAGGCAGAGAGAGAGAGAGAGAGAGAGAGAGAGAGAGAGATTGAATGGGCACGCCAGGGCCTCCAGCCACTGCAAACAAACTCCAGATGCATGCACCCTCTTGTGCATCTGGCTAACGTGGGTCCTGGGGAATCGAGCCTCAAACCAGGGTCCTTAGGTGTTAAAGGCAAGCGCTTAACCACTAAGCCATCTCTCCACCCCCCCTTTTTTAATATTACATTTTATTAATTTGAGAGAGAAAGGGCAAGAGAGAGAGAGGAGGGGAGAGGGGGAGAATGGGTAACACTAGGGCCCGTACTTACTACAGATGAACTCCAGATGCATACACCTCTGCATCTGGCTAACGTGGGTCCTGGGGAATCAAACCTGGGTCCTTTGGCTTTGCCAGCAAGTACCTTAACCGCTAAGCCATCCCTCCAGCCATAGTCACATTGTTTCATGTGAGTGGATTACACAGTTGTAAGATTAACTTTAGAGTAAATTACAAGTAAAGAATTTTGCATCTCATAGCAATAATCTCAGAGAAGTTATTTGTGATGTGTATAAGAAGTGTTCCCACAGTTCCTTGTCACAGTTCACACACAGTAAACCTAGATTTTTAAGAAATAGCTAGGTTGTTTTCTAGAGTGACCGTTTTGTTTTACATCCCCACGAGCAGCATCTAATCCAGTGTGCATGTTTGCCAACATTTAACATGATACAGTCTGTATCCTCACCAGCATTTAACATATGATCTAGTCTCTGCATCTCACCAGCATTTAACATATGATCTAGTCTCTGCATCTCACCAGCATTTAACATATGATCTAGTCTCTGCATCTCATCAGCATTTAACATATGATCTAGTCTCTGCATCTCACCAGCATTTAACATATGATCTAGTCTCTGCATCTCATCAGCACTTAACATATGATCTAGTCTCTGCATCTCACCAGCATTTAACATATGATCTAGTCTCTGCATCTCATCAGCACTTAACATATGATCTAGTCTCTGCATCTCACCAGCATTTAGCATATAATCTAGTCTCTGCATCTCACCAGCATTTGGAGGCACTGTTAGGTTTCCTTGTAGCTCTTCTGATAGGTAAGTGGCCATAGCTCATTGTAATTTCAGTTTGCATTCCCATTATGATGCGTGCCCGTGCTTGTTTGCCAGCTGCATATCTTCTGTTGGATGTCTCGTCACCTTTTGCCTCTCTGGATGTGGCCTTGTTGCTGCGTGGTGGTGACCGATGTCTGGCCTCTCTGTCACCGAGGAATAGCATGCAGTTCTGCGTGGAGTGACAGTTCGGGACTCGGCTCAGTTACTTTCTTTGCTCCTTGCCTAGAGTAGAGCGGTCATGGCCTAGACGCTTGCTCTTGCTGCGCTGCCTTTCTCCTAGTTCTTCACTGGAGAAGCAGCCTCTGGGCGTTCTTTCTGTCTGGCCCTCTGTGTTTTTGGCTGCTTGTTTTTTCAGCCCCAGGTGTGGGATATAGGAGGTAGGAAAACGCATGTGTGGGAGCCAGCTCTCCGGAGATCTTTGCTAACAAATGCTGTGGATGGTGGACACAGAGCAAAGTTCTTTTGGCTCACAGCTGAGACATTTCAGCCTGTGATTGGTCAGGCCCCGTTGCTTTGGGCTGTGTGATCACAAAGCTGCTACTTCAGGGTCAGAAAGCCGGAAGGGGGAGGAAGAGATGGGGGCTCCCCACAGACCCTTCAATGGCATGCCTCTGGTGACATGAAGGCAAATATGGGCCCTTGTGGGGAGGGCATTACAGACCCAAACTGTAGCTGCAGGGAAGTCACCATGTCATGTCTCGGTCCTGAGGTCTCAACTATTACACTGTCCGTCTTTCATGGGGAAAAATTTATCTGCTTAGTATCAGTAGACAGGTGGCTCCAGTTTGGTTTTGGTGTGTTAAGAGATAGAGCTGGAGATTCCAGGGTGATGTCTTTTTTTCTTTTTAATATTTTATTTATTTAATTATGAGAGAGAAAGAGACAGATAGAGAGAAAGAGAGAATGGATATGCCAGGGCCTCTAGCCACTGCATAGGAACTCCAGACACATGAGCCCCCTTGTGCATCTGGTCCTGGGGAATCGAACCCGGGTCCTTAGGCTTTGTAGGCAAATGCTGTAACCATTAAGCCATTTCCTCCAGGGCGATGTCTTTTGTTTCAGAGTCACTGGATAATGCTGCACATGACACAAAGAATTCTCTAATCGTACATATTTCAAATTTTGAAAACGAAACCAAACCCCACATCAATACCACTGTCCCTCCCTCGACCAGCACTGAGAAGAGTGGAGGAGCGTCTGAAGCCCCCACGCCCTTGCCCACCGCTTCTGTGTCCCTCGAGGAGGCCGACAGCAATGACCATCCCAGCATGGAAGACGAGGATCTTCTCTCCCTCAATAGTTCTCCTTCCACAGCCAAAGACACTCTGGACAATGGAGACTACGGAGAACCAGACTACGACTGGACCACCAACCCCAGGGATGAGGAGCCCGAGGAGGCTCTGGAAGAAAGCAGGGCTTATATGGGAATCGAACAGTCGGTGAAATCTTTTAAGGCACCATCCTCAAATATGGAAGAGGAAGATAGCCATTTCTTTTTTCATCTTATTATTTTTGCTTTTTGTATAGCTGTCGTTTATGTTGTATATCACAACAAAAGGAAGGTAAGTTTGGGATTTTTCAGCTTTTCTGTTATATTTTATTATTACAAATTCTTTTCTGAGTCAGGTTTAAAAATGGGCATACCAGGACCTCTCACTGCTGTAAATGAACTCCAGATGCATGTGCCATTTTGTGCATCTGGCTTTACATGGGCACTGGTGAACTGAGTCTGAGTCGTTAGCCATCTCTCCAGCACCTAATCAAAAGTTTTATTTATTATTATTTATTTGTACACACGTGTGTGGGTGTGTCTGGGTTTACCAGCATCTGTTGCCACTGCAAGTGAATACCTTCCCAGCCTTTATGTGAATGGCTGGGGAATTGAACCCAGGCCGGCAGGCTTTGAAATCAAGTGTTTTTAACTGCTGAGCTCCCAAATCAAATTCCTCAATGAGAAAAACCAAAGTCCAGTGATTTTTGTTACTTGTTTTGTTTTGAAACTGTCTTTATTTTGAAATGCTGGCTAGCCTCGAACTTGCTGGGTAGACCAGGCTGATCTCAAACTCATAGCAGTCTCCCTGCCTTGGCCTTCTTTGCAGGTATGAGCCACCACATTGGGCTCTTTCTTATTTTTATTTTTTATCTTTTTAAATATTTTTTATTGAAAACTTCCATAGTTATAAACAATGTCCCATGGTAATCCCTCTCCCCCAAACTTTCCCCTTAGAAACTCCACTCTCCATCATATCCTCTCCCCCTCTCAATCAGTCCCTCTTTTATTTTGATGTCATCATCTTTCCCTCCTATTATGATGGTCTTGTGTAGGTAGTGTCAGACACTGTGAGGTCATGGATATCCAGGCCATTTGTGTCTGGAGGAGCACGTTGTAAGGAGTCCTACCCTTCCTTTGGCTCTTACATTCTTTCCGCCACCTCTTCCACAATGGACCCTGTGGCTTTTTTTTTTTTTTTTTTTTTTTTGAGGAGAGAGAGTGAGAGTGAAAGACCAAATACCTTGTAGCCCAGGCTTTCCTTAAACTCAAGATCCTCTTCCTGCCTTTACTTCCTTTGTGCTGGGATTCTAGGCTGTTTCTTTAAGGTTACGTGCGTGCATGGCTGGGGACATGGTCCAGCTCAGTCCCCAGCACCTACCTAAGAAGCCAGGTGTGGCCGTGCGTGCCTGTGACACCGGTGCTGAGGCGGGCAGAGATAGGGTCTCCATGGCTCCCTGGTCTGCCAGCGAGACTGAAAACAGCAAGCTGCAAGTTGAGTGAGCAGGTCCGTGTCAGGGAGCGAAGGCGGAGAGCAGCAGAAGAGGACACCCGGGTCTTCTGGCCTCCACTCCCCCCACCCCACAAAAGCCATTGTATGTCTCCCCTCCTTTGGTTTTTCTAGGTAGGGTGTCTCTAGCCCAGGTTGACTTGGAATTCACTATGTAGTCTCAGGCTGTCCTGAGACTCACAGCAAACCTCTTACCTCTGCCTCTGAGCGCTGCGATTAAAGGTGTGCGCCACCACGCCTGGCACAGAACGAGAGTGAGCATGTCAGGGCCTCCAGCTGCTGCAAATGAATTCCCCACACATGCACTACCTTGTGCATCTGCCTTACGTGGACTGGGGAATCGAACTCAGGTTGTTGGGCTTTGCAGGCAAGTACCTTAGCTACTAATCCATCTCTCCAGCCCAAGATTGTGTATCTTTTTTTTTTAATTTTTAGAATTAATTTATTTGCTAGCAGATAGAGATAGAAGAGAGGCACAGAGAGAATGGGCACACCAGGCCCTCCAGCAAATGAACTCCAGATGCATGTGCCACTGTGCATCTGGCTTTACATGGGTACTGGAGAATTGAACCTGTACCGTTAGGCTTCGCAGGCAAGTGCCTTAACCACTGAGCCATCTCTCCAGCCCCAAGATTGTATATTTTAATTTAGTATTGCTACTTTAGTGGGAACACTTCTAGACCAAGAATGTTAATTTAGTATTCTTGTCTTTTAATTTATTAAGCATTGAACTTAATTTTCCAATTATATATTTTCCTGGTTATAAAAATGTTGCATGTTTATTTTAGGGATTCAGAAAATATGAGTTTGAGAGCTGGGGAGATGTCTCAGCACTTAAAGGCACTTGTTTGCAAAGCCTGCAGGTTTGGGTTCAGTTCCCCAGTACATATATAAAGCCAGATGCAAAAAGTAGAGCATGCATCTTGAGTTTGTTTGCAGTGGCAGGAGGCCCTGAAGCACTCATACACTCTATCTCTAATGCAAATGAGTATGGTCCCCCCCCCATGCCATAGCAAATGAACTTCAGACACTTTAGCCACTTTGCATCTGTCTTTATGTGTGGGTACTGGGGAATTGAACCTGGGCTGCAGGCTTTGCAAGCAATGCTTTTAACTGCTGAGCCCTCTTCCCAGCCTCAAGGCCTTGATTTTCTTCACTGAAAAATCCCATAACTAGATCTGATAACTATATATATATATATAATATATATTAAATAAAACTATATAGATAACTATATATGTGTGTGTATATATATATATATATATACATATATATATATATAAAATAAAAAATGTATTTATTTCAGAGAGAGAGAGAGAGGCAGATAGAGAAGAGAATGGGTACGCCAGGGTCTCCAGCCACTGCAGATGAACTCCAGACTTGTGTGCCACGTGCATCTAGCTTACATGGGTCCTGGGAAATTGAACCTAGGTCCTTTGCCTTTGCAGGCAAGCGCCTTAACCACTAAGCCATCTCTTCAGCCCCTTGTTTATTTTTTTGAGGTAGGGTCTCAGTCTAGCTCAGGTTGACCTGGAGTTTGCTATCTAGTCTCAGGGTGGCCTTGAACTCACGGTGATCCTTCTACCTCTGCCTCCCAAGTGCTGTGGGGTTAAAGGCGTGCACCCCATGCCTGACTGGATCAGGTAATTTCAGAATGAAATCTAGATTGGAGAATCAGTGACTCTTAAGAGCGAACCCCTTTGAGGCAGTAGTCTTACTGGCTCTGTGTTGCAGAACTGAGAGTGCTGGAGATGACCTCTCCTGTGTGTGGTGCTGCTTGCTCTGTTAACCCAGGGGCTTTGGGCAGTAGGCGCCTGCTGTCTATGCTCGGCTCTGAAGGTAGAGTCCAGGAATCGGAGTCTTCCCAAGCACTCAAGTGCGCAGTGACATTGAGAAGCACTGTCCAGTCTAGTTTATTACATGGGAAAAAAGTCATTTTGTTACTTAGTTTTTGTGTTTGGAAGCCTATGAGAGAGAATGTACTTGTTATAAGAACTGTTACCTTATTCTGTTTTCTCATTTGCATGTCTAAGTAATTTTGCTTTGTTCCAGATTTTCCTCCTTGTCCAAAGCAGGAGATGGCGGGATGGCCTTTGTTCCAAAGCAGTGGAGTACCACCGTCTGGACCAGAATGTCCATGAGGCTATGCCCTCCCTCAAGATCACCAATGACTATATTTTCTAAAGCACTGTGATTGGAGTTTGCTTTTTATGTAATTTTATTTGCTTGACTTTTTATATTGTGCAGATGTTTGCCATAGGCAATTGGTACTTAAAATGAGAGGTGGATCTCTCTTTTGCCTTGGTGCTTTGGGGTTAAATGTCACAAACAAGGAGCATATGATCTTTTTGTCTACTTTAGAGCTGAGTTTAATCAGGTGTCTGAAATGTGATTTAAGCATTACCTTGTGTTTGTGCTGTTTCATTGTCCGTTGGCTGTCCTTCCGGAAGGCGTGCCCCTTTGGCGAGATCCCAGACCTGTGGTCGTATCCAGTGCCGTGACACTGACACCTCTGCCGTACAAGTGCTGTTGTCTTGCTTTGCCATTTTAAGTTAAATTTTTTTGAGATGGAGTCTTACCATGTAGCCCAGAGTAGCCTCAAAAACTTTTTTTCCCTAAATTGATACCTATTTCTAGAAGCTTTGAATCAAGCAAGTATAAGGAGAAATAAACACTACCAATTCTAGGAATGTTAATTCAAACTGTTTTTGCCTTTATCTTTCCCAGGCTTGTTCTGTGTGTGTCAGGTCACTAAGCATCCTGTGCACACGCGCGTGTGTGGCCTCTGAACAGCAGTGGTCCTCAGCGCGTGCCCCTCCGGCCTCAGCCTTCCGCACACTGGTGTGACGGGCGGTGTGTGTCACCACGCATAGCTCCTGACGTTGCTTTTTAAGCACACTGCTTTTTTGAGTCCTTGACTTTAATGCACAAGGATATTATATGATATAATGCTTTGTATTAAAATAATTTTTTTTTTCTCTCAAAACTGCTCTGGATGTTTTTGGGCAGTTTTAGGTAATGCAGCTGCTGCTTAATCTGACTACAATTTTAGGTGCCACATAGACATGTCTTGAGGTTCTGGCAAGAGACTGCAGTTTGCTGGGAACGTAGATGAGTAAATGTTAGCTAGGTTTGAATGACTGAACTAAGTTCAGAGGTGGGAACTGCTGAGCTGCATGGAGCGCGGCAGGTACCATTCATCCCGAGTTCCAGCGCTCCAAGCAGTGAGCAGAGCGCAGACTTTGTGTTGTGCTTTCTCACTTACTCAGACCCAGTTTGAACACAGTTTAGAGGCCGTTATCACTTAACACTGTATCCAGGTCTTTCAGACTAAAAGGATAATTGCAAGGAGGTCTGTAGACTTGAAAAGACAAGCGTGTTGACAGCTCTGCCGTCTGCCTTGCTCGCTCCCCGCCGCCCAGCAACCGGAAGTTACGTGCTGCGTTTCATCTTAGCCTGTCTTTTTGTTATAAAGAACTGATCAGAATGTAAATATATGATTTGAACCGTGGTTGACTTACAAGTGTCGCTACAGCTTTCTAGAAAACACGCTTCACTATGTGTTCAACAAGGCACAGACGAGCCGGTGGCCGCGTGCCGGGGTAGAGGTGGGACAGCCTGTCCTTCCTCTCCGGACAGTGCTGCCCGTAGGAGGGGCAGCCTCGTGGAAGTGCCCAGAACTGTCTTGTTGCAGTCACTTCTTTCACATTTGAAATGGTTTTATTTAATATTTTGAGTAAGATTTTAAATAAATGGTAAAGATACAAACCTATGCTCTAGTAAGTGTGTTTCATTGCATGTTGACATGGGGTCAGGGAGGACGAGACCCCGACTGGCTTGCAGTCGTCCTGCTCAGCCCCAGCATTCTGCCTCTAGGATGCCATGTCCACTTAGCTCTGCCTTACGTTGCTTTCTTTTCTTTTACTTTTTTTGTTTTTTGAGGTAGAGTCTTACTCTAGCCTAAGCTGACCTGGAATTCACTATATAGTTTCAGGGTGGCCTTGAACTCACGGCAATCCTCCTATCTCTGCCTCCGTAGTAGTGCTGGGATTAAAGGCGTGCGCCACCACGCCCGGCTTTACAGTTCCTTGCCACATGCTGATGTTTATTGACCCTGTCAAGCAGGTGGGTCAGGTGGAGGGATGCCTCAACCTGGAGAGCTATACCTGCATTGGGGATGGAGCTCCAGGGACTTCCTGATGGCAGGAAGTTGGGTGCAGCAGAAGTTGGGTGCTGCTCAGACTTTCAGTGTCAGGTTGTTCCTGGACTAAAAATGCTGCTGGGGTCTGACAGGCACCTGGCCTGCTGGTTGGAGGACCCTGAACCCACGTTTGAGCCTTACAACGGTAATGGATCTTACTCATCTGATATGATGTGCTCCTTCCCAGACTCGCACCCCAGCACCTCTGCCCAGCGTTGACGTGGCTTCACTCCCTCCCTGTCTTAGCTGAGGAGTGCTGAGACTTGAAAGGCTGATAGGCATACAGCATATGTACCTGCAGGCAGGCCTGTCTTGATGGAGGGGCCTGCTCTCCCTCTTTCCCTCCCCCCCCCTTTTTTTTTTTCGAGGTAGGGTCTCCCTCTAGCCCAGGCTGACCTGGAATTCACTATGTAGTCTCAGGGTGGCCTTGAACTCGTGGCGATCCTCCTACCTCTGCCTCCCGAGTGCTGGCATTAAAAGTGTGTGTCACCACGCCCGGCTCCTTCTCCTTTTTGTTTTTTCTTTCATTTAAAAAAAATTGGGGCTGGAGAGATGGCTTAGCGGTTAAGCGCTTGCCTGTGAAGCCTAAGGACCTCGGTTCGAGGCTCGATTCCCCAGGACCCACGTTAGCCAGATGCACAAGGGGGCGCACGCGTCTGGAGTTCGTTTGCAGAGGCTGGAGGCCCTGGCACGCCCATTCTCCCTCTCTCTCTCTATCTGCCTCTTTCTCTGTCTGTCTGTCGCTCTCAAATAAATAAAAAAAAAACAAAAAATATTTAAAAAAAAAATTAAAAAAAAATTGTATTTATTTGTTTGAGAGAGGGAGAGGTTGGGCATGGCAGGGCCTTCAGCTGCTGCAAACAAACTCCAGATGCATGTGCCACTTTGTGCATCTGGCTTACGTGGATCCTGAGGAATTGAACCTAGGTCCTTTAGCTTTGCAGGCAAGTAAGTGCCTAACCACTAAGCCATCTCTTCAGCCTGTTTTCTTTGTTTTGACAGGATCTCGCTACGTAGCTTTGGCAACTTAGAGCTCTGGAGCCCTGGCCGGCTAAACTTGTGACAGTCTTGCCTCAGCTTCCTGAGTGTGCCACCATATGCCTGGTGTTCTTGATTTCCTCATAAAGGTGTTTGCAAGCTCTTGGGGACATGTGGTTTGTCTCCCAGAGTGAGCTTGAGAACAGGAAGTGGCAGTTACTCTCTTCTCATCCCTTGAACCTGGTGCTTCCCAGACCCCTTTTAAGCTAGTGACATGTTTGAGGAATTGTGCAGAGGACCTGGTGGTTGCCATGCCGTCCATTGCTGACATCCTGGACACCTCCCTGGCCACGCCCACGTTGCTATGGGAAGCTCAACCCATGGGAACCATGGACCCTCCTCTTGCCCCCAAATGCCACGTCCTGGTCACAGCAGCTACTGCTTGTTGATCTGTCAATGGCCAGCATAGCTGCCTCCCGCGTGTGCGTGCACACTGTGTGTGTGTGTGCGTGTGTGTGTGTGTGTGGCAGCTGTACTTCAGCTTGCTTAGTCTGACTTGGCACTTCTGCGATTCCATCGGGTCCCTGTGAAGCAGTCCCATCCTTACTCTTTCAGAGGGACGGCTGTCTTCCATGGGAGCAGAAAGATGCCCTCCTCCCCACATGCGAGGGTCTAGTTTATTCCTCTACATGTGAGTATCCAGTTTTCTCAACACCATTTGTTGCAGATTTTGTCTCTTCTCCAATGTGTACTTTTATCATCTTTGTCAAAAATAAAAAACAAAACAAAACAAGCAAACAAAAGGTAATTCAGCCGGGCAAGGTGATGCACACCTTTAATCCCAGCACTGGGGAGGAAAAGGTAGATCACTGTGAGTTCAAGGGCAGCCTGGGACAACAGAGTAAGTGCCAAGTCAGCCTGGGCTAGAGTGGGACCCTACCACCTCCCAAAAAGAAAAAGATCAAAGCCAGGCATGGTGGCACACGCCTTTAATCCCAGCATTTGGGAAGCAGAGGTAGGAGGATTGCCGTGAGTCTACATTCTTCCTGTTGCCCCAGTGCAGGTCAGCTGGCCCAATCTCAAAGGTTGTAATCTCTCAATTGCAGCTGAATGGGCAGCAGTTCACCCAAAGATTTCATTTTTTTCTGTGCCATACCCCTCTGCTCACACCAGTCCATGTCTATGCAATGCAATCCTGCACAACTTCTCAGGACCTGGGCATAACAGCAAGCCTCTCACACAAACTGCTTCTAGCCCAGTCCAGGCATAGCTCTTTCTCACCCTCATAAGCCAAACCTCACAGTCCATAATTCTTCCTGCATTCAGGTCTTTCAACTCTGACCAGAATAGTCCATCAAGCTGTACTTACAGCACTGCAAGGCATCTCTTCGGTGAAGGTTTCAAATGCTTCCACATTCCTCTTGAAAATCAGCTCCAAAAGGCCAAAGCCACACAGTCAGGTGTCTAGCAGCAATCCCACTCCTCAGTACCAACTTTACTTTTACAGTCAGGTTTGCATTATTGGCAGAAATTGCCCGGCCAAGAGCAGCTTTTGGGGGGAAAAGAAAGGGTTCAATTTGGCTTACAGACTCTAGGAGAAGCTCCATGATGGCAGGGGAAAACGATGGCATGAGTGAGGGTGGACATTACCCCTTGGTCAGCATAAGGTGGACAATAGCAACAGGAGAGTGTGCAAAACACTGGCATGGGGAAACTGGCTATAACACCCATTAGCCCATCCCCAACAATACACTGCCTCCAAGAGGTGTTAATTCCCAAATCTCCATCAGCTGAGAATCTAGCATTCAGAACACCTGAGTTTATGGGGGACACCTGAGTCAAACCACCACACTCTCCTTCCACCTCTTCCTCCCCTTCTCTCTCTTTCCCTCCCTCTCTCTTCCTCATTCCCCTCCCTCCCTCCCTCCCTCCCTTCCTTCCTCTCCCCTCCCTCCCTTCCTCCCTCTTCCTCTTCCTCTTTTTCTTTCTCTTTTTTCTTTATCTCCTTCCTCCCTTCCTCTCTCCCTCCTCCCTCCCTCCCTTCTTTCTCTCTCCTTCCTTCCTTCCTTCCTTCCTTCCTTCCTTCCTTCCTTCCTGCCTTCCTGCCTTCCTGCCTTCCTGCCTTCCTGCCTTCCTGCCTTCCTGCCTTCCTGCCTCCCTCCCTCCCTCCCTCCCTTTCTTCCTTTCTTTCTTCTTTCCAGAGTCTCATGTATCCCAGGTTGGCCTGGAACTTGCCATGTCATGGAGGATGGCCTGAAACTTTTGATTCCATGCCTGCATGACTGTACCTGGTTTGATACAGCGGCAGGGGTTGAACCCAGGACTTCGGGCATGCTAGCAAGCACTCTACCAACTGAGCTCTATTCCCAGCACCCCTGTTGCTTCGCCATGAGATGAAGCGTGAGTTGGTAAAGACACTGAGGCTGGTACAAGGTCGAGCCAGCCCCTCTCTGGTTCCCTGCCTGTTCCTGAGCAATAGGGAATCCCTTGTTTGGCTCTTCAAGTGCACGTGTGGAATCTCCTGAGTGGAAGGCGCTTCTGCAGGGCACCAGTGGCAACCTTATGTTGGATCCCGGAAGTCATTTGCCTTATTGTCGGCAACAAATAAAAATCCTTTTGTTCCTTACTGAATACCCACTTCTGCCTGTTGCGGCTTGCTCTATTACAGGAAGGAAGTGAGGGTGCCCTGCAGCTTGGCCAGGGGTAGATTGTCTTTCTGAGGTCCGTTGGGGTTCTTTACTGCTGAAAGCCATAAGCCAGGCGTGGCTTTGGGGCTGCGGGCAGAAAGCCACAGTAAACAGCGTTTCTGGGGCGGTGGTGGGGGGTGGGCTCACAAGGAATGCCTTCGAGCGCATTAGGAAGGAGACCCCGCCAAGCCACACAGCCGCCCGAGCAGTGACTCTGGGACAAACTGCACCTCTGAAGGAGTGTAGAGTTTGGCATCTCTCCTCCAGGAGCTCACAGGCAGCCCATTCATTCCATAGACATTTCCCGACTGGCCTATGAGCGGGAGCCTGGGCCGCCTGGGGCTGCAGGGACAGGGCGGGAGTGGCTGCAAATCTCAGTGCCTGAGCCGGTTACCGCTTAATTTTGGCTTCAAGGAAGATTGAGAAATTCTTTCTCTGGGGTCCTCTTTTCCTCTGCTGAAGAAAATAGTGTGTGTAAGGACTGAGGAGATGGATCTGTGGGGAACAAGCGCGGGGCCCCGAGTTCAGATCTCCAGAGCCCATGTAGCGTCCTGTGTGTCCCTGCAATCCCAGTGTTGGGGAGCCAGGGACAGGGAAACCCTAAGACTCTAATCTAGCTAGCTCCAAGAACAAGGCAGATAGTGACTGAGGAAGATTCCCGTTGTCGACCTCTGACTGGCACATGCTCACATACACCTGTGTGCTCATATACACATGAACATGCATACACACATGCATGCTGCAAATATATACGCATGCCAGAAAAAGAACGTATGAATCAAATTTATGTTTTGGGGCTGGAGCGATGGCTCAGCATGTAAGGCACTTGCCTGAAAAGACTAAGGACCTGAGTTTGAGTCCTCAGTAGCGCCAGATGCTCAAGGTGACGCATACATCTGGAGTTCATTTGCAGTGGCTAGAGTCCCTGGTGTGTTCATTCTCTCTATCTTCCTCTTTTTCTGTCTCTCAAATAAATAAATAAAATATTTAAAAATTATGTTTTGGAAAGGGATCCAGAGGTTTCCTTCTGCAGCTTGGGAGTCCTGCTTTGAGGGGTGGGGGCTGGCTGGTGTCATCCGCCCAAGCTCTGAGAATAGCCTTGTAAGAGTTCAGACCCAAGCCGGGCGTGGTGGCGCACGCCTTTAATCCCAGCACTCGGGTGGCAAAGGTAGGAGGATCGCCATGAGTTCCAGGCCAGCCTGAGACTACATAGTGGATTCCAGGTCAGCCTGAGCTAGAGTGAGACCCTACCTCGAAAAACAAAACAAAAACAAGCAAACAAACAAAAAAAAAGAGGTTAGAGTCAGCTATGTCTTCATAGCCGAGGATACAGACACACTTGGCTCTTTGGAGTGATGGAGACCATCTGATTCTCCCCCTCTTGCCTCTTCTCCCAGGAAAGCACCTGTCTGAGCTAAAGAGGCCAGGCATGCTGTGGGGTTATGTGGGGCCCTTTGGACCCCTACGTTGCTCAGGGCTGCACCCACCTTTTACCTGTCCCCCCAGCATCCTCAATCTTTCCCTCTCTGTGCGCACAAGTGACGGGGGTGGAGGCCTCTAGCAGGTAGTAAAGGGTTTGTTTTGAGTGGAGCAAGGTATTGTTATAGTGTAAACATTGGAGTGTGTATGGGGAGGTCTCTCTCTCTCTCTCTCTGTGTGTGTGTGTGTGTTTTGGTTTTTTGAGGTAGGGTCTCACTCTAGTCCATGCTGACCTGGAACTCACTATGTAGTCTCAGGGTGGCCTTGAACTCCTACCTCTTCCTTCCGAGTTCTGGGATTAAAGGTGTGCACTACCACGCCCGGCACATCTCTCTGCGTTTTTTTTTTTTAAGCAAGCTTTTAAAAAATTTTATTATTATTATTATTATTATTAACAAGATGTTTCTTATGAATACATCATGTGTTGGTACCCTCTTTTCTCCCTCCCCTATTCCATTGGGGACGCTCCTCTGTGGGGTTGTAGGTAATCCCCATGGGGTTGTGGTTTATGTGTTGTGGGAGCAGGAGTCAGTTATTTTTTTTTGGGGGGGAGGGAATGCCTCTGGGCATGATGTCCAAACCTATAGCTCTTATAATCTTCCAGGCACCTCTTCTGCAAAATTCCCTGAGCCGTGGTGGGTGAGTTTTCAGTCTACTTCAGTGGTGAGCTCTTAGGAGCCGCTGGATCTCTGCTTAGGTAGGTGTTGGGTGTCCTCAGGGTCTGTCTCCTAAACCCTGGCACTGATTACCAGGAACAGCATGGAAGCAGCGCTCTTGCTCGTCTCCCAATTCCTCTGTGGTTTCAGCTGTGGCTTGGCTGAAGTGTGAGGGGAGTTTATCTCCTTTGGTCTCACTACCTTCGGGACCAGGAAACTGGGAGGAGCCGGGGAACAGAGATCTCCTGTGTGTGTTTTTTGAGCACAAAAATAGTGTCTTGACCTTTTCTCTGAAAACTCAGTTTCTGTTGAAGGGAGGTGTCTGAAAGGCCTGTTGTCTAAGGCTCCAGGGACTGACTTTCGAGGTTACCAGAAAGCACCCTGGTTTTGTTCGTTTTACCACCTCACCTGTGACTTCCCTCCTTGGTCATGTACTCATGAACCTGCAGAGGACTCTGGTAAAATGATGGCAGGTCAGTCAGGCTGTCTGACTGCTGCGTGTCATTTTGGGAATTCTTTTGGCCGTGTTGGTGAATAAAGCTACCAGTTTGGGATTCAGGTGCTGCCCAGGGACATCTGTGTGGAAGACGCCCCTGTCATTCCTTGTCTCGTGCCCATCCTGCTTCTTGCCCTTCTCACAAGGTTGCCCAGTCCTTTTATTCCCTTCCGCCAGCCTCCGTGGCAGATCGATGTTCAAATGCTGGAGCCTTTCCATGGGCAGGCGCAGGTTTCTGAGAAAATGGGTGTTTTTCCTAAGTAAGAAAATGTGCATGGTATGATATTCAGAATGAAGTATGATGGTAGAATTTATGGGTTCAAAGATAAAACAGGGGGTTGGGGCTGGAGCTCAGTTGGTAGCATGCTTACCTGGCATGCGTGAAGCCTTGGGTTTGATCTCACCTCCTCCCAGCACTCAGGAGGTAGAGGCGAGGGGGTCAAAGAGCAAATTCTTCCTTAGTGAACTTAAGGCCAGCCTGGCATACATGAGACCTTGTCTTGAAAAATAAAAGTATTCACTGAGTGCAAAAGTAATTAATAAAAAAAAAAACACTCAAAAAAGTATGTGTCTTATTTAAGTGGAATTTTAAATTACAAGTTATTATTTGATCTTTCTTTGTTTCTTCTCTTCTAGTGAACATTTCTTTTGAATAAGTAAATGACACGTAGCATATATATATATATATATATATATATATATATATATAAAAGAAAGAAGGGCTGGAAAGATGACATAGCAGGTAAAAGCGCTTGTTTGCAAAGCCTGTTGACCCAGGTTTGATTTCCTAGTACCCATGTAAAGCCTGATGTATAAAATGGCACATACATCTGCAGTTTATTTTGCAGAGGCTCTGGTGCACCCAAGTCAATCTCTCTATTTCTCTTGAACACAATCTCTCTCTCTCAAATAAATAAATAAAAATATATGCAAAAAAGAAAGGAAAATGAACGAAAAGAATTAGGCCTGGAAATACGTCCCAGGAGTTCGGCGAGTGGGGATGCAAGGTCGCTGTGGTGTGCTCTGCTTGCTGCTTGGAATGAGGTGAGTGCAGTGGTGGCAGGCAGCTGCCCTAGGGAGGCAGAGGAAGGCTCGTCTGTTGCTCAAGGCGCCAGAGGCCGTGACTGTCCGGGAGATGGCTACAAGATGGCTCCTTCTCTCAGCAGAGCAGCTGAGAACGGCCGCTTCTGGGGGGAACACCTCCTCACTGGCTCATAAAGCAAAGAAGCTAGTTGGGTAAGTTCGCCAAGTTCACTGCAGAGTTAGGGGCTGAGGCCTCACAGAAGGGGTTTTGGAATCTTCAGGAGTGCGCCACAAGGGGCGGAGGGGCCCGAGTGATAAGGGAGTCTTATGTGCTTTGAAATCAGAATACACGAAGGTGAAGCTGTGGTCCAGGGTTGGCCGCATGTGTCCTTGTCCTCTGAGGGACCCCCCTGAGGAAAGGGTCTGTACGGTGGGAACAGGCCCGCTCGGACCCGGGTGCGCCTCCTTCCCCGCTTTTGCTCTCCCAGTGCGGTGAGAGGGGGTGTTCGTGTAGTTGGCTCTTGAAACATGACTGTCATCACTTTGTGCTCTCCTTCAGCTTATTTTTAATTATCAGGTCTATTGCAGTGTTAAATTATTAACTCTGACGATTACTTATCTTGGCATTTTCTTATCTTGATGGAAATGAAAACAGCAAGGTTGCCCATTGGCTCACTTGAGCTTCTGTTCCCCTGTAGCCTAAATTAAGCTGAGTCAGAGCCAACAGTGTTGGCGACGTGGGAACTTTTGGGGCTGCAGAGGGGTCTGTTCAGGGACGAACTCAGCAAACACAGGTGCTTGTTCGTGGCCCTCTGTGGCTGTGTGTGTGTGTGTATGTGTGTGTGTGTGTGTGTGTGAGATGTGTTCATACGCAGTGGCAGAACCCACAAACATTTCCTACAGGCAGTGAGGGAGTCTCCTGTGTCCCTCTGCCTCCCCTGCCAGGCCACAGGTCATCTTCTCCAGCTTTGAGAATGCCTGGGCATCTCCCAACGCTGGTTCCAGACCACTTTCCCCTCGTCGCTCAGCTCAAGCTCACTTCTCCTTCTCTCAGCTCCCTTGGTGCTCGCAGGGTGACCGCACAGCGGTGTAGTGGACAAACCCTAGCAGGTGCTTCCTGTCTGCTCGGCACCAAATGCAGGTCCTCCTCACGCTGTGTCTGTGTGCCCAGCAGAGGGCGCTGTGACCACGCCGGAGCGGGAAGGGACCTGTGCGTCACAAAGGAAGCTTGTTCTTTCTCTTTAATTAAATTTTTATTTATTTATCTATTTATGAGAGAGAGAGAGAGAGAGAGAGAGAGAGAGAGAGAGAGAGGACGAGCGAATGATGCACCAGGGCCTCTTGGCACTTCAAATGAACTCCAGCCATAAGTGCCACTTTGTGTGTCTGGCTTTATGTGGGTACTTGGGAATTGAGCCTGGGCTGGCAGGCTTTGCAAGCAAGCATCTTTAATTACAAAGCCATATCCTCATGCCCATTTAACAAATATTTATGCATTTTGAGAGAGAGAGGGAGAGAAAGAGAAGGAAGTGGGGGGGGTGGAGAGCACCAGGACCATTCTGGCATTTTCAAACACGATTTGTGTTGTTGAGTCCCATCCCTCTTCTGTCCCCAACTCCCCCTCTCCTCCCAAGTCTCCCCCAGCGTCTTCCCCACTTCTGTTCTTTATATTTGCTTTTGGCTATGGTTCTTCCTTTTTACTTTTGTCCACATTTGCCCCCACATATACGGACTTATAAAGATTATATGCAAGGCCCACACATCAGAGAAAACATGAGGTTTTGGTCTTCCAGAATCACTTCACTTAATATGGTTCTTTCCAGAGCCATCTATTTTCCTACAAATTTCGCCATTTCATTTTTCCGTACTGCTGGATGAAATTGTGTATATGTATCGCATTTTTCCTATCCACTCCTCTGTCCACATCCTAGAAGGATGCTTTGGGCTTTGACAGCAAGCCCAAAGCTCGGGTGGTGACACAGTTGGAAGCCCAAAACCTGAGAGAAGCTGGGTTCCATTAGTCCCACCTTCAAGCTATTGTGTGTGCAGTCACAGGTTTCCTGGTTTCAACAAGAGCGAAACACAGACGTGATCTTGGAGAAATGGCTTAGAGATGCACCGGCTGCTGTCATACAGACCTCGTAGCTCAGGGATGCTCAAGGAAGCTGTGTGTGTATGTATGTGTGTGTGTATAAATGCACATACATTAGCACGTGTAGCCTTGGGGGTATCTGTGGATTGCACAAGTGGAGGTAACTGCCTTCCTCCCATGAGTCTGCTGGAGAAATTTGCCTTTCTTATTTATGAGAGAGAGAGAGAGAAAGAGAGAGAGAGAGAGGAAGAGAGAGAGAGAGAGAGAGAGAGAGAGAGAGAGAGAGAGAGAGAGAGAGAGAGAGAGAGAGAGAGAGAGAGAGAGAGAGAGAGAGAGAGAGAGAGAGAGAGGAAGAGAGAGAGAGAGAGAATGAGTGCACCAGGCCTCTAGCCACTGCAGACGAACTCCAGATGCCTGTGTCACCTTGTGCATCTGTGTTATGTAGGTACTGGGGAATCAAACCTGGGTCCTTAGGCTTCACAGGCAAGTGCCTTAACTGCTAAGCCATCTCTTCAGCCCCAGAAATTTGCCTTTCAATACCTGAGGAGGAGGAGAGAACATTTCTCAATTCCTGACCTGGTTCTTAGACAAGTTGGGGGTTAGTTACTTGGGTTTGTACTAACACCAATATGATATGAATACTAATACTAATATTGTCTGGCATTTCTTGAGGACTTTAGCTTGCTAGTTTCCTCACATGGACTAACCATTTTTATTTTCTTCTTTTTTGTTTTTCGAGGTAGGGTCTCACTCTAGCCCAGGCTGACCTAGAATTCACTAAGTAGTCTCAGGGTGGCCTTGAACTCATGGTGATTCCCCCTACCTCTGCCTTCCAAGTGCTGGGATTAAAGGCATGCGCCACCACACCCAGCTGACTAACAAATTAATTTTCACAAGAGCCCTATGATGTAGGTGCCACATATGGTACAATATGTATAAAAATAGGATCGTATGTATAACTCTCTGTGGACCCTGAGGCATGGGCAGGGTCAATGGAAGGTCTCTCGGGGATTGAGCCCTAGAGCCAGCCCCTTGTGGAAGGGCTCGGAAGTGGCTGGCAGGCAAGAGGAGATAAATTCCAAATTTCTGCCCGTGCCAGTCGCTGCCATCACCTGATTTGGAGGAATGTGGGGCTTCGTGGCAGACCACAGTACCACCCACCCCGCTCTATCCCTTTCCCAGCCTCTGCTGACCTTGAAACGGGGAAGTGTGGTTTTGTCCCTTAGGCTTGGAGAACCTCTTCTGCCACATTTGGGTCTGACAGACAGGATTCGTTCATTGCAGTCCTGGGATTGAGAAATTGACCGGAAAGTGCAGGGCAGGACAGAGTCTCCTTTCCTGGCTTCCCGCCTCCTGCATGGCCTCTGCAGCAATGCAGCTGCCAAGTGTGCACTCTGAAACTTCTGTGTCCAACAAACAGTCCAGTAGGGACAAAAGCAGAGGTCATTTTGAAAAAAAAAAAAGTTTCTTAAGCCAGATGTGGTGGCACAATTGGGAAGTCAAGGCAGGAGGATTGTTGTGAGTCTGAGATCAGTCTGGGTTACAGGCTAGCCTGGGCATCAGAGTGAAAGAGTCTCAAAAAAAAATCAGATTTTAAGTGTGGCAGATTGATTTTTATTTTTTAAAATTTATGTGTGTGTGTGTGTATATGTGCATGTGCGCACGCGCATTCTCCTGCTGCTGCAAACAAATACCTGTTTGACTTTATGTGGGTGGTTGGGGAATTGACCAGGGCTTGCTGGCTTTGGAAGCAAGTGACTTTAACCACTGAGCAATCTCCCTAGCTCCCAATTTTATTGTTTGAATTGCTGAAGACTTGCAGCCCTCATTAGTTCAAGCAGCCCCAAATCGTGAACGGTGACAATTAACCCTCCAGGGCTGTGCTACTGTCCTGACGTCACCATGGCGTCTCGTTTCTTGTGTATTCATGCGTAGACAATCAAATGTGCACAGGAAACCGATTGTTGAAAGGGACCATTTCACTTAAGGTTCACCTGGGGACCCCAAAGCTGCTAGTCTAGCAAGAGGGGCTTCGGGAAGACCACTGTGTAGCTTGGATGCAGCATGAGGAACCTGAGAGTCTGTAGGTGAGATGGATGGGAAGAGAGGGGAGCAGAGGGGGAGGGAAGGAAAGGGGGTGTGTTTGTACATTGCTACTCAAGTGGCCACTCAGGGTAGAGGCCAGCCTGAAAACATTGCCAAGAAGAGCGAGGTGACCCCAAAGAGAGCTGGACCCCTGATTTCCCTGAGGTTGAAGAGGAAAGGAAGCAGCTAGCTGGAGGAAAGAGCAGGTACATTCCACGCTGTCTCCTGAGAATCCACAGAAGTGCTCCAAGGAAGTCAGAGAAAACCGGCAGCGAACCTCCGCGGACAGCAGAGACGGGGGGTTCGGGGGGGGGCGGCTGGCCACCGCCACACAAGAGCTTTGTGCCCTCCTCCTTCTCTTCGCTCCACACTCATTCCACATGGTCAGCCAGGGTGACTGGATCAATGAGCATCTTTTTGGTGGCGGTGACTTTGTCACAAGTTGATGGCAGCACCATGAAAGATCACGTAAGACCAGAGCCAAACTTCAGACCCATCAAGGAGATGCGGGTGCTCAGACCTCAGTCAGTGCTGGAACCAAGTGACTGAGGATGGCTCTCGGTCTCCTCAAGAAAGAAGTCCAACCCTACCACCAACGTTCATGTGCCTGTTGAACGCCCCCCCCCTGCCCCCCCGCCGCCTTCTTCACCGAATCCACAGCGGTTGGCTCTGAGGGCCACTTACGCTGGGTTTTAGTTCCAGTTCCTTGCTGCTCTAACTGCCACCCGGAGCTACCAGTCAGCAGGTGACAGATGGGATTTCAGCCAGACTTCATCACAAGCTGGGCGCATGGGCCCACTCTGATAGCCCCCTAGTCTTTACTGCGTGACTGGAATTGATCTACGCTGCAGTTGCAGAACCATCCCTTTAGTCCGCTGACCCGCACACCGGGAACCATTATGGAATCTCCCCTCTGACAAGGATAATATGCCAAAGCCATTATTGCAGTTTTGGTAGCGGATGGATGGAGGGATTTGCTCAGCGATAGGTGTCACAATGCCTCCGGAGATGCAGAGGTCGTGGCCTCTTTCCCAGATCCATTCATCTCACCTACTCGGCTCTGCAGGAGGTGGCGGGGCTTGGGCTCTGTTGGCTCTAAGTGCGGTGGTGCTATCTTTAAAAAAGTATTCATTGATTATTTTTTAAAAAATATTTTATTTATTTATTTGAGAGTGAGAAAGTTATTTATATAGACAGAATGGGTGTGACAGGACCTCCAGTCAGTGCACACAAACTCTAGATGCATGTGCCCCCTTGTGCATCTGGCTTACATGGGTCCTGGAGAATCAAACCAGTATCCTTTGGCTTTGCAGGTAAATACGTTAACCACTAAGCCATCTTCTCTAGCCCGGCTCTCTCTTCTTGATGTTTCAATGTAGTCTGCTTATCTGTTTTCAAAAAAAATTTTGTTGAAGCTGGGCGTGGTGGCGCATGCCTTTAATCCCAGCACTAGGGAGGCAGAGGTAGGAGGATCGCCATGAGTTCGAGGCCACCCTGAGACTACATAGTGAATTCCAGGTCAGCCTGGGCTAGAGTGAGACCCTACCTCGAAAAACTAAAAACAAAAAAACAACAAAAAATTTTGTTGAAATATTTTTATTTTTTTATGAAAATAATTTAAAAAGCTAAATAATTTTATTGGGAACCTTAGTATATAAGAGTATTATAAAGTGGTTGTATTCTCATTAGGTTGAAATATTTTTTATTTATTATTTGCACACATACACACGTGTGTATGTGTGTATGGTGTGCCAAGATCTTTTGACTGTAAAAACGAATAACAGATGGTAACCTCATATTTCGTTCCTCTGGCTTTGGGTGTGTGCTTGGGAATTGAACCCAAGGCAGCAGGCTTTGCAAACAGTCACGTTTAGCTCTTGAGCCATCTTCCCAGCTCACTTAAAACTTTTTTTTTTTTTTTTTTGAGGTAGTATCTCATTGTAGCCCTAACTGACCTGGAATTCACTATGGAGTCTCAGAGTAGCCTTGAACTCCTGGCAGTCCTCCTACCTCTGCCTCCGGAGTGCTGGGATTAAAGGCGTGCACCACCACGCCCAGCTAAGACAATTTTATTGACAATTTTCATACTTGTACATAATGCATTTTGATGATACCCCTCCTATTACCTTCTCTTGTCCTCCCACCCCCTTTCCAATGAGCCCCTTCTTTCCAACTAGTCCCTCGTCCTTTCTGATGTCTTTTTGCCCCTTCTCCGTCCCTCCGCGACGTAATTTTGATGGGCCCAATATTGTGCAGGTCACAACAGTTGCTGTGGGGTCATGTCTGGCAGCTGCAATATCTTTATTGGGACAGTTCAGCCTAGCGGCAGGACCTGGTTTTCAGGAGTTTAATACAAAAAGCACTTTTGCTTTTCCCTGTCACGTAGGGCACTGTTGGGCTGTTTCAGGTTCGTCGTCTTTCCTGCTTTTGGCCACCATGTAGTCTGGAGACGTGTGGATTGGCTCCACCACACAGACCATGCCAGGGCCTGCTGCACTCACGGCAGGCGGCATGGGCCCTGCGTAGGCAGAAGTCAGTACCTTAGAAGTCCTAGGTGGGGCTGAGCAATGGCTCAGCGGATAAAGCTTCTTACTGTCTCTCTCAAATAAATAAACAAAAATTAGAAAAAGAGAGAAGGGCAGGAGGGAGGGAAAGAGGAATGAGAGAGAGAGAGAGAGAGAGAGAGAGACAGAGAGAGAGCCCAAACCATGCTTTCCTATATATATTTCCTTTGCTGGGAATTGAACTCAGGTCCTCATGCTTTTCTACTCTTGAGAGACAGATCCTGGTTTTCTGGGTCTTTAGCACCTGAGTCAAGACTAGGCAACCTGAGCCAACCCAGGTCTGGTCTTGCACAGGAGCAGTCCACCAAGCGGAAGAGACGCCTAGAAGGACGAGGGGTGGATGTGAGCTATCTATTCCTGCGGCCTTGCCTTCCTTTAATCTATGTCCCTGGCCAGCAAGGAAGTGTTTTCCTTCCTTCTCCTTCCTTCCTTCCTTCCTTCCTTCCTTAATCTATGTTCCTGGCCAGCAAGGAAGTGTTTTCCTTCCTTCTCCTTCCTTCCTTCAGTCTCCTTCCTTCTTCCTTCCTTCCTTAATCTACGTCCCTAGCCAGCAAGGAAATATTTTCCTTCCTTCTCCTTCTTCCTTTCTTCCTTCTTTCCTTCCTTCCTTTCTCTTTTATCTTTCTCTCCTTCCTTCCTTCTTTTCTCTCTGTCCTTTCTCTCCATCTTTCCTTCCATCTTTATTTCTCTTATTGCTTTCCTTTTCCCTCTTCTTTTTTTTTCTTCCTCCCTTCCTCCCTCCTTCCCTTCTCTTTCTTTCTTTCTTTCTTTCTTTCTTTCTTTCTTTCTTTCTTTCTTTCTTTCTTTCTTCTCTTTTTAGTCTTTTTTGTGAGGTGGTATCTCTCTCTCTCCCAGGCTGACCTGGAATTCACTATGTAGTCTCAGGGTGGCCTCAAACTCTCGGGGATCCTCCTACCTCTGCCTCCTGAGTGCTGGGATTAAAGGCGTGTGGCGCCATGCCTGGCTCACTCCTTCCTTCCTTCCTTCCTTTCTTCCTTCCTTCCTTCCTTCCTTCCTCTCTCTCTCTCTTTCTTTCTTTCTGTGTGCATGCTCCTCTGTTGCCATTTTGTCTTATTTCCCTGAAACAGAGTCTCTCCCTGAGCTCACTGCTTGCATTTTTAAGCCAGACTAGCTGACTAGCCGACTCCAGTGATCCTTCTGTCTCTGCCTCCCCTGCCACCCACCCCAAGCCCTGCGGTGACGAGCACGTGTGCTCATTTACATGGTTGCTGGGAATTGAACTCAGGTCCTCATGCTTGCACAACAAGCATTCTTACTTGCTGAGACATCTCCCCTGTCCCGAGTCTTGCAACGAGCTGACTGAGAGGAGTTGCAAGCCCCTTGTGTGTGCGTGGTTCCACAGGACGTGCTGGCCTGTCTCAGAGGGACTGCCGTAGCCTTCAGCTTTCACGAGGAGAATCTCTGACGGGCGGTGGGGAGAAGTCCTCCGAGAAAATGGGACTTCCAAAGCTATCAATACTTGTGCACTTTCTCTGGGCCAGTAGCCAGAAATACGAACCTCGGACATGAGCCATGGGGAATGGTTTGGCTGGGTGGTCATGGACTTGAAAGGCCAGGGTGAGCAGATTGGAGAGGTGCCCACCTAGGCTTGTCAGGAAGAAGGGATTTGCGTCCCACATGAATGCTCACAAAGTTGTTTCCATTATTACAAAGGATGCTTTCAGTGAGGGGCATGGTGACACGCCTAGAGGGATCGTCTCCCTCTTTTCCCAGTGCTTGCCCACGAACCGTGAATGAAGAGCCCATGGGAGAAGAATGAGGCCACACGCCTGCGGTTTCTTAGGCCAGTCAGGTCAGCACGGCGTCTGCTGAGCCGTAGGAGTGGCTGTCCTGGGAGGCTGGAGCGCTTTCATTTAGAAGAGACAGTGCTTTTGAAGGAGGATAGGAGAAAGCTAGCTTTTTTTGGGGGGGGGGCAGTTTCAGTTAGAGATTGAGGCTAAACGAGAACCATCAGATGCCACCCCACAGGCCACCAGCCAAAATGGCACTGGGTATGATCGAGACTGGTCTACAGTGCCTCCTGCCGTCCAGCCCAGCACACTGCCTAGACAGACGGCCCTCGATGGGCTGGCCCAGGGACCTGCCCTCAATCTACCAACCAGTCTGGTCTAGCACTTGCCTATAAAGGCCCCTGTCTTCTTCCTGTCACAAACCCCACCCAGCTCAGCTCAGCCGCTTCTCTGCTGGGCCCGCCTACCTCTTTTGGCGAGGGTCGCTAGGATACGTGTGAGTCACCAGCCTGGCTCGGGGTCTGGACGGCTTGTCTGCTGGTCTCTGCTTTTAGTTGGGGTGACTTCTCTCTTTGATTACACGCGTGACTGTCCTCTGGTTTCTGAATCTACTGAGTGCAGGCTCTTCCCAAGGTTCCCTACAAGCTCCTGGATTCAACTTTCCACGTGCCAGCCGCTTTGTCCTAATTTCTCTTTAAAAGCCTCAGTTTCTCTTAAGTCCACATGTTAGCAGCTCTATTCTAGTTTTTATCCCCCGCAAACACAATTTCTCTTAAATGAACCTTATAAACTATGCAGTTTCCACATGACAGCATGTTTCCTAAACCCCACAATTTGTGAGTTCTCCCTAAATAAACTTACTAATTGTTGCAGTCAGGTTCTCATTGCTGGTAGAAATCACCCAACCAAGATAGCTTGTGGGAAAAAGAGGTTTATTTTGGTTTATAGGTTTGAGGGGGAAGCTCCATGATGGCAGGAAAAACAATGACATGAGCAAGGGGTGGACATCACCCCCTCACCAACATCAGGTGGACAACAGCAATAGGAGAGTGTGCCGAACACTAGCAAGGGGGGGGGGGTGGGCTATAACACCCATAAGCCCACCCCCAACAATACACTGCCTCCAGGGAGGCCTTAACTCCCAAATCTCCATCAGCTGGGAACCTAGCATTCAGAACACCTAAGTTTATGGGGGGGACATAGTGAGTCAAACCACCACAATAATTCATAATTTATCCTTCTCAAGTCTGTCTTGATCAATTCTTTGTTAAAGGTAAGACAGAACCCAAAACGTGGGGTTCATAAATTCTAGGAGATCCCTCCTGGACCCCCAAGTCCTGAATCACTTTGCTCTCCCTGTAGTGGACATTCCTGCCCTCACTGCTCTGCCAACAGCAGCAGTCATAGGCTCACACTGCGTCACTTCTGACCAAGGACGCACTTCACGACAGGAAGGCGAGCAACGGGCTCAGGCCCAGTGGAGCTCACTGGTCTTACTGTGTATCTCAGAACGTTGAAGCCGCTGGTCTGATACGAGGTTGAACCCTGTGAAGTAAATCGCTAACATTCAGTGATTTTGGAATTCTGAAATATTTTTGTAGATTTGATCCAGCTTAACATCAGAATGGCTCCTCTTCCTCTTTCTTTTCGGATAGTACTGGGAATTGAACCTAGGACCTCACACGTGCCAGGGAAGCACACTACCACTGAGCTACATTCCTAGTGCCCCAGAATGGCTTCTTGATCCCTGGGTGTCTCATTGGGTGACAACATCCTGAAACAATGGGAGTCTCTCTTACTGTACAGTGTGCACTCCCAATTCAAGAAGCAATTATCCTGCTGCGTCTCCTATAACCAGAATACAAGGATACGGGGAGTCAGAAGAGAACATGGGGAACCCCTGTTCCTCACTATGTCTTAATAACCCACTCATGTAATTGTTGCTTCCTGGCCTTGCAGCTCTGAATTCTTTTTTCTTTTTAAATTTTTTGTTTATTTATTTGAGAGTGACAGACAGAGACAGAGAGAGAAAGAGGCAGATAGAGAGAGAGAATGCGCCAGGGCCTCCAGCCACTGCAAACGAACTCCAGACGCGTGCGCCCCCTTGTGCATCTGGCTAACGTGGGTCCTGGAGAATCGAGCCTCGAACCGGGGTCCTCAGGCTTCACAGGGAAGCGCTTAACCGCTAAGCCATCTCTCCAGCCCTGCAGCTCTGAATTCTGATGGTTTAGAAGTCCAGGTTTCCAAGGAAGACACCAGAAACCTCAACAATGATACCATAAAGTTGGAAGCAGATGTTAGAACCGGTATGCCTCTATCTTTGGACTCTTCCATTTCATTGTAATCCTCTGTTTCCCGCGAGTGACCCAACTACCTCTCCCAGTGATCATATTCCTGGAATGATCCAGACCACCAGTCCGGCTACCACCTCTCCGAGGTGGGCCAGGCCCTGAGGCGAGGTGGGCCACTCTGCAACCAAAGAATTCCAATGACCCCGCAGCCTCGTAGGTATCGCCTAGTCTGCAAGGGAAGGGGCTTCTGACCTGCTTGTCAGAGCCCTTCTCAGGTTCTGAATAAAGTCTGTCTCTCTGTCTCTGATGTTCAGTCAAGTCCTCCCTCTCGTTTCTTTCCTGCTTTTTCTAACAGTAAGGACCCCCTCTGGTGTCTGTGGTCCCCTCATGGCACCGGGCTGACAGGCACAGAGGAGGGTCACCATGCAGGCGGCTCTGATAGACACCGATTATCAATTCATTTTCTTTTTTTCTTTCGTTTTTGCACCAAAGATATTCTGCAAAACCATTGAGTTGCAAGTTCATTTGTCTTCCAGTCAAGTTGGCTTCATACTGGATCACACTTTTTCCTATGTGTGGTCCTTCTTTCCTGACCCAGCCTTTGACAACACCCAGAAATGTCATCCACTCGCAGGGGGACAAGATTGTATTCAAGCGAGAAAAGCAGAGAACAGAGCTAAGTGAAAAGTAAAAAAAAAATTAGTATTTTATGCTAAATATTTAGCATTTTTACTTTATGCTTGATACCATGTTAAGGTTTAGTTCTTCTCCAAACACTCCCCAGGGCCTCTGACGGCTTTTGCAGGACACCATTGGAAATTACTTCCTTGTCAACTCCAGGGATAGCTTGAAGTACGTAGACAGAGCTCGAGCAAGTCACCTTTTCTAGCCCTTCTTGTTACAGTGCCCAGTGATGCCTGTTTAATGGGCTGAAAATGAGCTCCCCAGTGTCTGTGTCAGGGCCTTGAGAGTCTTATCTCCTAGTGCAACTTTCACTCAAAAGTAATGCGTTGCTGACGAGGGGGAGGAATAAACTAGTTAGGGGAGCTAATGGATTTTCTGATTGTTACCTCACAGCACTGGTGCGTGCGTGCGTGCGTGCGTGCGTGCGTGCGTGTGTGTGTGTGTGTGTGTGTGTGTGCTTAGAATAATGTCTTGTCTACAAGCCAAATGGGAGAAGGCTCTAGTGTATTTCCCTGAATCTGGCCTGCCATGATAGTAAATTACCTTGCTTAACGGACTGGGATTCTGTTAATCTGTTTGGAAACTTCTGAGCTCCTGGAGAACCCGATCAAGTGTCTGAGTGCCGGGGACGGGAAGCAGGCTTCGGTCTACAGCTCCAGAGCACCCTCGCTGATGCCTGCTGTGCGTGCAAGCCTCTTTCCCGTGGGATAAGGCCACCGGTACTTTTTTTTTTTTATGATAAGTCACCCTGAAATAATGACTGCTAGGGTCCATAAATCCCTTCTGCAATTAAGTAATCTAGGAAGGTATTTGGCAATTCTTCCTCCTCTAGCCTCACCCCAGATGCATGGCTGATCCCCCAAGCCCTGAGCAACCTTCAGGCATTTACTAACAGCAGTTAACATAATCAACAAAAACTTCAGCTCAGGGGGCTGGGGAGATGGCTCAGCGGTTAAGGCTCTTGCCTGCAGAGTCTAACAACTTGGGTTCAATTCCCTAGTACCCAAGCAAAGCCAGATGCACAAAGTGACACATGCACCTGGAGTTCGTTTGCAATGGCTAGAGGTCCTGGCGCACCCATTATCTCTCTCTCTCTCTCTCCTTGCAAATAAATAAATAAATAAATAAATAAATGTATTAAAAATAAAATAAAATAAACCCACAAAATATAGCCCTCATGTTTATGCCCATATAATAGTGTTGTGTTCTTGTTTTTGGTCAGAGAAGCTTCTTTTCACAGATGGTGGTGACTACTGGAGAAACCCAAACTCATCAAAGTGCAGAGAGGAAGTGACAGTTCAGTAACTGGTCAGGATGAAATGAGACATCATTGTCACACCCACCAAGGGTCAGGAGGCATCACAGAAGAGGTGGTGGAAAGAATGTGAGAGCCAGAGGATGGGGAGGAGTGCTTTGGAACACTGTGTTCCAGGTAGTCACTGCATTTACGGCCTCACAATGGCTGCTGTTATCTGTACAACACTGGGCGCATCAACATGTCATGAATGATGAGGGAAGGGAAAGAAGAGAAGGGTATCAAAATAGAAAAGGGAGTGGTTGGAGGGAGGAAGAGGTTCAGTGGAAGGAGTGTGGTGGAGGGAGGACAAGAGTGTGATGATGGGAGGGGACTATGATCAAAACACATTATATACATATATAAAAATGGTCAAGAAATTTACATATAACAAAGAAATTTTCAGGGCTGGAGAGATGGCTTAGTGGTTAAGTGCTTGCTTGTGAAGGCTAAGGACCCCGGTTCAAGGCTCAATTCCCTAGGACCTATGTAAGCCAGATGCACAAGGCGGCACGTGCATCTGGAGTTCTTTTGCAGTGGCTGGAGGCCCTGGTGTGCCCATTCTCTCTCTCTCTCTGTGTCTTTCTCTCTCTGTCTGTCACTTTCAAATAAATAAATTAAAAAAATAAACAAAAATTAAAAAAAAGTCATTTCTGGTGGCCTGTGGCCTGGTGTATCAGCTCTTCTTTCTTCTACAACAGCCTCTGGCTCTTGGGCTATTAGCACACTGGCGCTGTAGATTTTGAACTCGTCAGACTTCATAATCATGTCAATTTCTCATGGTAAGTCTTGCTGGTCCTTGAGAGAAGATGCTAGAATTGGTTGTGAGGTAGAAATGTTTAATTTATTGCCCAACTGAGGAAGCTAGGCAAATGCTCTGCTACTGAGCCATGACCCCACCCAAGTGATTGGATTGAAACTAATTATGAGAAAGTACACATAAAAAGCTTTAGCATCTTGACCATTTTGAAGTATAAAACTTAGAGTTTTAAATATGTTCACATTGTATAGAGGTTTGATTTTAAACCGGACTTTTGATCCTTAACATGATATTATTCTTATAGCCAAAGAAACTCAGAGGGGTTGGGATCTGTTTGAAATGGTCTCAGGCAATGAGAAAGAGGCTGGTGGGGATGAGGGTGAAGTAAGAACACATGCCGTCTGGGTCCTCTCACCCAGGCCCGGGGGTAGCGGACAACATGAGGGCCAGGAGGGACTGAAATCAGAGGCTGTGCCAGGTCACTGAGCCCAGTGAGGACAGATGGCGGAAGATGGGAAGGAACGGATGACCATGGCGTGCAGCCGGAATGAAGCGCGGTCTTCACGCCCCCTGGCTAACTGTGGCTAGGACAACACCACACGGCTGGGACATGCTTTCTGGCAGTCACACACGTTCTCCAGGCCCTCCTCAGCCTGATGCCAACCCTCCATGGCTCTCCAGTTCTAGAGGAGCTCCGTGAGCACCCCAGGTCCTCTGGAGCTTCTGGTGTGGGCATGAGGAGCAGTGTTTTATAAATGGCCGTGTAACGGCACCTCAAATACAGCAGCCGGGGAGCTGCCACACAGACAGAGCTTGAGTAAGCATCATCTGGGTGTGACAGTGGGCAGCCAGGCTCAAGGTGTGGGCAGAGGGTACCTTTTGTCCTACTCCTTAAGCAGGCTAGGACGGGAGGGAAGGAGTGGGCAAGGACCCCGGGGGTAACCTTTGGCCACACAGAGATTAACTCCTCATGCCCCACTTGCTTTTTTGCTTTTTGTTTATTGAGTAGTCTCTCACTCTAGCTCAAGCTGACCCGGAATTCACTATGGAGTCTCAGGGTAGCCTTGAACTCATGGCGATCCTCCTACCTCTACCTCCTGAGTGCTGGGATTAAAGGCATGCGCTACTGCGCCTGGCCTCATGCCCCACTTGTGACCTACCCTGTCCCCTGTCTGATCCAAGAGAACTGAGGGAAGGGCTAGGACAGAGTCCAGGATGAGGCCTGGGGTCCTGCACACCGGCTCACCTCAAGCAACTCAGTTCCAAGAAGTTTCCCCAGCTGGGGGTATGGCTCCTGCCTGCTCGTAGCTGGCTCACGCCTTCACTGTGTTCTCCATATTGTGGCGACAGTAGCCTTTTTCTGTGATCTTTTCAGCACCAAGCTCAGACTCCAAGTGGCAGGATCCTCACCTGTCTAGAATACTCTTCTCCTCTCATTGGTCCCTTGTATCCATCCTTTAAGTCCCAACTTTGGATCTGCAGACAGGCTTTCTCAGCTCTCCTGGGATGAGGGGGGGACCCAGTACACACTGTGAGCACACTACTTCTCCTTTGTACCTTGGGTGCCAGTAGCAGTCAAACTCTCAAGGGAGTCATTGTGGCTGAGCCCCACAGAGCTGGCATGTAGGGTGGGGCTTGGCACACAGTGGGTGTGTAGGGAGTATGAGGGAAGAAAGGAAAATCTAGCAGATCATACACTTGCCTAGAAGCAGAAGCACACAGACCTACAGCTGTGACCTTCCACTGCCTTCTGGAAACATCTGACAACTGAGTCCAGCTGAAGTGACGAGGACCAGAAGAGATGATGTGTTAGGGCACCCTGAGATCAGACCTGGGGTTCACGGGGTTAGGTCTTTGTTAAGTAGCAGTGTGATGGCAGAAGGGATGGTGACTGAGCCACAGGTTCAAGGTTGGTACCATCATACCAGACACCCAAGAGATCTGAGTATAAAGTTTACCCCGACCCCTCAGGCAGGTTGTGGAGGAGCGAGACTTCCTAGGATAAGCGCAGTGACCTCCTGAGGCCCCAGGAGGGATTTTGAAGGCTCTGAAGAGTGTCAGGAGACTCCAAGGTGACGACACAGAAACGGTGTTTGCTCAGTTCCCACTGCCTCTTGGAAACTTTCCTGGTGAGTCTAGGCTTTGTGGCCACACCAGCGGTGTTAAAGTGACAGCACAGTGATTCAGAGCTGCTGCCCGTGCCCCTGGAAGAGCTCCTGGGGACAAGCCAGTGAGCCCAGGTGCAGGCAGAAGGTATGTGCACGTGGGGTCTTAAGAGCTCCACAAGCTTTCGGGGGGGGGGGGGTCAGATGTCAGCAGCGGCCAGGACGGATGGCGTCTTCGTTGTTTTAGTCATCACCATGACCAAATGCCTGTCAAGAAGCAGCTTAGGGAGGGAAAGGGCTTCTTTCAGCTCACAGTTCCAGGGGCATGTTGTCGTGGTGGGTTTGGCATGGTGGCAGGAGCAGGTTGGCTGGTGACATTGCACCTACAGTCAGGAAACAGAGTGCAAACAGGAAGTGGGGTCAGGTGCTAAAACCTCATGGTGACTCACTTCCTCCAGCAAGGCCCCACCTCCTAACCATTACACAACCTTCTTTTTTTTTTTTTTTTTTGAGGTAGGGTTTCACTCTAGCCCAGGCTGACCTGGAATTCACTATGGAGTCTTAGGATGGCCTCGAACTCACGGCGATCCTCCTACCTCTGCCTCCCGAGTGCTGGGATTAAAGGTGTGCGCCACCACACCCGGCCTTACACAACCTTCTTAAATAGCGCTATCAACTGGGCACCAAGTGTTCAATCACATGAGCCTAAAGGGGACATTGCACATTCACATCCTAACAGATGAGTAGGAGGAAGAAGGGAGGAGGAGAAGGAAAGAGATGAGGAAAGAGGAGGAGGAGCAGGCAGGGAGAAAGAAGAGAAGGATGGAGGGACGAGGACAGACCTCTCCAAATGCTTCCTTGAGACCTAGGGCTTGTCCTGGCAGCCAAGGACAGGGAACCTCTTGGCCCAAGGGGCACATTCACAAACACCTCTTTGTATGTAGACTTGGGGCTTTTTCCAGGTGGAGTTTTAAAGCTAAAAGCAGCAATTTGTTGAATGCAAGCATTTCAAACACGCACAGGATTTATAGTCCCATTTTAGCATGTCTTTGCCTTTTAATCTACCAGAGGCCTAAAAAGGTGGCAGAGCTCCGAGCTCCGTGGTCTTGGGCAGTCCCACTCAAAGAGCCTTTCACAGGGACAGAGCTCTGAAATACAAGAGCCGTAGTCCTAGGCTCCACTTACACACATTTGCTGGATGCGTCACCTTGCACGTTCTGCACAGCTCCGCCAGCCCCATGGGTGTTTTGTTGCTATTGTTATTATCCCCAGCTTGTCACGGGCATTTGAAGCACTTTCCTCTTACTGTTAATGAGGGAGGGATTTCACCTGAGGGCGATAGAGATCTGACTAGTTGACATCCCACACTGGCTAGATCCAGTGACAGCAGTCACTTATATTGCCTGGGATGGAGCCCAGCACGTGTGCCAGAGGGTCACACTATGTAGAGTGCTTGCCGTGAACATGGTCAAGACAAGACTTGAGGCCAAGTGGACAAGCAAGGGCCCACAAAGCACTCTGAGAGCTGGAGAGGGGTTGGTGGGAGACTACAGGGCTCTGAGATTGCCTTTCAAGGAGGACAGGTTAGGCTCTCCTTGTTGGAAGATTCTAGCAGGCACTTTAAAATTATTATTTATTATTATTAATTATGTGTGCATATGGGTGTGTGCACCACAGCATGTGTGTGGAGGTTAAGGACTAGCTCCACTGTTGGTCCTCACCATCTACCGTTTTTTTGTCATTGTTTTTTTGAGGTAGGGTCTCACTCTAGATCAGACTGACCTGGAATTCACTATGTAGTCTCAGGGTGGCCTCAAACTCACAGCATAGGAGGGTTGTCACAGGAGGACTGTCACAGGAGGACTGTCACAGGAGGGCTGTCACAGGAGGGATGTCACAGGAGGGCTGTCACAGGAGGACTGTCACAGGAGGACTGTCACAGGAGGGCTGTCACAGGAAGGCTGTCACAGGAGGCTGTCACAGGAGGGCTGTCACAGGAGGGCTGTCACAGGAGGACTGTCACAGGAGGCTGTCACAGGAGGACTGTCACAGGAGGGCTGTCACAGGAGGGCTGTCACAGGAAGGCTGTCACAGGAGGGCTGTCACAGGAGGACTGTCACAGGAGGCTGTCACAGGAGGACTGTCACAGGAGGGCTGTCACAGGAGGGCTGTCACAGGAGGACTGTCACAGGAGGACTGTCACAGGAGGACTGTCACTGGAGGGCTGTCACAGGAGGGCTGTCACAGGAGGACTGTCACAGGAGGACTGTCACAGGAAGGGCTGTCACAGGAGGCTGTCACAGGAGGACTGTCACAGGAGGGCTGTCACAGGAGGACTGCCAAAGGAGGGCTGTCACAGGAGGGCTGTCACTGGAAGGCTGTCACAGGAGGACTGTCACAGGAGGACTGTCACAGAGAGCTGTCACAGGAGGACTGTCACAGGAGGGCTGTCACAGGAGGGCTGTCACAGGAGGACTGTCACAGGAGGACTGTCACAGGAAGGCTGTCACAGGAGGGCTGTCACAGGAGGGACTGTCACAGGAGGGCTGTCACTAGGAGGGCTGTCACAGGAGGGCTGTCACAGGAGGACTGTCACAGGAGGCTGTCACAGGAGGGCTGTCACAGGAGGACTGTCACAGGAGGGCTGTCACAGGAGGACTGTCACAGGAGGGCTGTACAGGAGGACTGTCACAGGAGGGCTGTCACAGGAGGGCTGTCACAGGAGGACTGTCACAGGAGGGCTGTCACAGGAGGACTGTCACAGGAGGGCTGTCACAGGAGGACTGTCACAGGAAGGCTGTCACAGGAGGGCTGTCACAGGAAGGCTGTCACAGGAGGGACTGTCACAGGAGGACTGTCACAGGAGGGCTGTCACAGGAGGACTGTCACAGGAGGCTGTCACAGGAGGCTGTCACAGGAGGCTGTCACAGGAGGCTGTCACAGGAGGACTGTCACAGGAGGACTGTCACGGAGGTGTCACGGAGGCTGTCACAGGAGGACTGTCACAGGAAGGCTGTCACAGGAGGCTGTCACAGGAGGCTGTCACAGGAGGACTGTCACAGGAGGCTGTCACAGGAGGCTGTCACAGGAGGACTGTCACAGGAGGCTGTCACAGGAGGCTGTCACAGGAGGCTGTCACAGGAGGACTGTCACAGGAGGCTGTCACAGGAGGGCTGTCACAGGAGGCTGTCACAGGAGGCTGTCACAGGAGGACTGTCACAGGAGGACTGTCACAGGAGGCTGTCACAGGAGGCTGTCACAGAGTGTACAGGGCTGTCACAGGAGGGCTGTCACAGGAGGCTGTCACAGGAGGCTGTCACAGGAGGGCTGTCACAGGAGCTGTCACAGGAGGCTGTCACAGGAGGCTGTCACAGGAGGCTGTCACAGGAGGCTGTCACAGGAGGCTGTCACAGGAGGGCTGTCACAGGAGGGCTGTCACAGGAGGCTGTCACAGGAGGATGTCACAGAGGCTGTCACAGGAGGCTGTCACAGGAGGCTGTCACAGGAGGCTGTCACAGGAGGACTGTCACAGGAGGCTGTCACAGGAGGACTGTCACAGGAGGGACATGGTCACAGGAGGACTGTCACAGGAGGCTGTCACAGGAGGACTGTCACAGGAGACTGTCACAGAAGGCTGTCACAGGAGGACTGCTACAGGAGGACTGTCACAGGAGGCTGTCACAGGAGGCTGTCACAGGAGGACTGTCACAGGAGACTGTCACAGAGGGTGTCACAGGAGCTGTCACGGAGGCTTCACAGAGCTGCACTGCTTCACAGAGGCTGTCACAGGAGACTGTCACGGAGCTGTATGAGTGTCACAGGGCTGTCAAGGAGGATGTCACAGGACAGGCTGCAAGGAGGCTGTCACGGAGGTGTCAGGAGGCTGTCACAGGAGGACTGTCACAGGAGGGACTGTCACAGGAGGACTGTCACAGGAGGACTGTCGACAGGAGGACTGTCACAGGAGGGCTGTCACAGGAGGACTGTCACAGGAGGACTGTCACAGGAGGCTGTCACAGGAGGCTGTCACAGGAGGGACTGTCACAGGAGGCCTGTCACAGGAGGGCCTGTCACAGGAGGACTGTCACAGGAGGGCTGTCACAGGAGGACTGTCACAGGAGGCTGTCACAGGAGGACTGTCACAGGAAGGCTGTCACAGGAGGGCCTGTCACAGGAGGACTGTCACAGGAGGACTGTCACAGGAGGACTGTCACAGGAGGACTGTCACAGGAGGCTGTCACAGGAGGACTGTCACAGGAGGGCTGTCACAGGAGGACTGTCACAGGAGGACTGTCACAGGAGGGCTGTCACAGGAGGACTGTCACAGGAGGACTGTCACAGGAAGGACTGTCACAGGAGGACTGTCACAGGAGGGCTGTCACAGGAGGACTGTCACAGGAGGGCTGTCACAGGAGGGCTGTCACAGGAGGACTGTCACAGGAGGACTGTCACAGGAGGGCTGTCACAGGAGGGACTGTCACAGGAGGACGAACCGGAGGCTGTCACAGGAGGACTGTCACAGGAAGGCTGTCACAGGAGGGCTGTCACAGGAGGGCTGTCACAGGAGGCTGTCACAGGAGGACTGTCACAGGAGGGCTGTCACAGGAGGGACTGTCACAGGCGGCTGTCACAGGAAGGCTGTCACAGGAGGACTGTCACAGGAAGGCTGTCACAGGAGGCTGTCACAGGAGGGCTGTCACAGGAGGACTGTCACAGGAGGCTGTCACAGGAGGACTGTCACAGGAGGACTGTCACAGGAGGGCTGTCACAGGAGGACTGTCACAGGAGGGCTGTCACAGGAGGACTGTCACAGGAGGCTGTCACAGGAGGCTGTCACAGGAGGGCTGTCACAGGAGGACTGTCACAGGAGGGCTGTCACAGGAGGACTGTCACAGGAGGCTGTCACAGGAGGCTGTCACAGAAGGACTGTCACAGGAGGGCTGTCACAGGAGGCTGTCACAGGAGGGACTGTCACAGGAGGCTGTCACAGGAGGACTGTCACAGGAGGACTGTCACAGGAGGCTGTCACAGGAGGACTGTCACAGGAGGACTGTCACAGGAGGCTGTCACAGGAGGACTGTCACAGGAAGGCTGTCACAGGAGGACTGTCACAGGAGGGCTGTCACAGGAGGCCTGTCACAGGAGGCTGTCACAGGAGGACTGTCACAGGAGGACTGTCACAGGAGGACTGTCACAGGAGGGCTGTCACAGGAGGACTGTCACAGGAGGCTGTCACAGGAGGGCTGTCACAGGAGGACTGTCACAGGAGGGCTGTCACAGGAGGACTGTCACAGGAGGCTGTCACAGGAGACTGACAGGAGGCTGTCACAGGAGGGCTGTCACTGGAGGGCTGTCACTGGAGGACTGTCATAGGAGGACTGTCACAGGAGGACTGTCACAGGAGGACTGTCACAGGAGGACTGTCTCAGGAGGACTGTCACAGGAGGACTGTCACAGGAGGACTCACTGGAGCTTGCACCATGCTGTTTGGAGCTTTGAGCTTCAGCCTCCAAAACAGAGACCTGAATCATCCTATTTTATTTATAAAACCAGCTTTAGCCTGCCTTGCTATTTTGTTATAGTAAAAGAAAACATATTGATATAGATGTAGTATGTTTCAATTTTGCTGCAGGGAAGCTTTTCCTAAACCCAGGAAGGGGCTGGCTGCTTACTTTGCAGGTTTCCAAGCAATGAGGCAAGTGGCCTTGGCTTAGCACTCCCCCAAAACTGAACATTTGCAAAATCACTTGGCAGCTACTTCCCCAGAGTGATTTGAGGTGCCTTCCCAAATATCGTGTTATGTACAAGAACACAAGAGTATTGCCCCACTCCAGGGAAGAAAAGACTTGAAAGGTGCTGGATTTCTTCCATCCAAGTGCTAACTAGACCCGAGCTACTTAACTCACAAGATCAGACAAGACTGGATATGTTTAGGGTACAATGGCCAGGGACCAGATACTGGACTCCTCACTAGTGTTGGTGATTGGCATGGTTGTCAATGATAGCATACTCATTTTCCCCACAATAAAATTAATGTGCTTTAGGAACTTTGGGAATTATCAAAAAGTACAAAAACAACCGAACTCTCCCAGTCTGCTGCCACCCAGGAGTAAGCACTACGGCCCCAGGGGTCACATTCCTTCTTTGGGACATGAGGATGACTGGTTCCAGGACCCCCATAGACTCTCAACTCCATGCATGTTGAGTCCTTATAGAAGACGACATGGTATTGCACACAACCTCTGTACATCTGCCTGAATATGTAAAGTCATGCCTAGATAACTTATAATACCCTACGCTAGGCAAGCAGTTGTTACACTATATTGTTTAGGAAGCAACTAGAAAAGCATATGTATTTGTTCAGTACAGGTACACTGACATTTTCTTGAATATTTCGACCCAAGGTTGGTTGAATCTCTAGATTCAAAATTAACCATCAGGGAGAACTTTCTGTCAGAACTTTTCTCACAGAAAGGGTATATCCCAGTAGTCTTTCTGTTTTCTGCCTTTTCTTGAACAGCTAAGCAATAGCCCACTGTTTACATTTGCCAGCATTTAACTCTTCGCCCTATTTTGAATTAATTGGATTCTTTCCAGCTTTTTTTGGCCATTATTAATGCAGTAAACATCCTCACACGTGAATCTATGCGAAGTTTTGAAGAAGTGGCTGGCATGTGCCAAGACATACTGTGGGAGCGAACAGGTTCTCTCGGGGCAGCGGTCCAAAGTCAGAGGCAGGGGCCTATCTCACTTTCCGTGGTGGTGCCAAGCACTGTGTCTGCACGGCCTCATCGGGACCTCCCGCAACCCTCTGCGGGGCAGCTGTTCCTGCCCCTGTTGGCCCCAGAGGAAACTGAGGCGCACACAGAGGCTGATTCACGCTCAAGACCTCCGCGTCTGCAAGTGGCAGTACCGAATCTTGAAGACAAAACAAACAAAAGTCAACGGCCCAGCCGGAGTGAAGAGACGGGGGCTCAGCGACAAGCGTGAGTCAGATCCTCTGTAGCCGTTGACTCCCACACGCCTGCCAGCCCAGGTGCTGGAACATTCTCTCTCTCTCTTCGCCTGAGTCTCACACACCCCATCTTTCCAGTGGGTGTTCTGAACGCTTCCAATTCAGGACTGTTGTGCCTGCCACTTCCTCTGCCTTCGTTTAGCTCAGAGCTCTGGTCCCCCTGCATCTACCACATCTGAAGTGGCGAGAGCCCCGCAGAATGCGGCTGGCATAAGAACGGCCTCATCGTCCGCAGAGGAGCCACAGCGACTCACCGTTGGGCTTTTATCCACGGAAACCTTCCTGACAAAGGGACACTGTGGCTGGCAGAGGTTTCTGAGCCCCAGGTCCTGCCTAGGCAGCCCGGGAAAGAGATGCATGGCACAGACTGGAAAGCACTCGCCGTCTCCCCGAGGACCAAGATGCTGTGAGGACAGAAGCTCCGCCCGAGGGTGCACACTCCAGCCCTGGCATCATGCACACTCAGGGTTCTTTGCAATCCCAGGAGCCTGAAAAGCTCCTGCCCATCTTTCCATAATGTCCTTTTTGCTTAAGTGAGGTATAGAGGAAGAAGGGAAGAGCACCATGATGCTAAGGAATGTCTGGGGGAGGGGGATGCACTGTGGCTTTAGTGGTGTCACCTGGAAAGATTACTTACTGTCCTGATCCCTGGCACCTCAGGATGTGACCTTCTTGGGAATAGGGTACTTAATGAATTCAACAAAATGAAGTAATATGGGATGCCAGTGGGTCCTAAGTCAATGACTGTGTCTTCATAACGGCAAATGGAGGCAAATTGGAGTTGTGGTTTGGGTGTGAAATGCCCCCTTGTCCTCGTAGGCTCATGTGATTGAACACACGACCCCCATTTGGTGGGTGTTGCAGCCAGGCTCGCATTGCTGGTAGAAATCACCCAACCAAGAGCAGCTTGTGAGGACAAAGGGTTTATTTTGGCTTATAGACTTGAGGGGAAGCTCCATGATGGCAGGGAAAATGATGGCATGAGCAGAGGGTGGACATCACCCCCTGGCCAACATAAGGTGGTCAACAAGAACAAGAGATTGTGCCAAACGCTGCCAAGGGGAAACTGGCTATAAAACGCATAGAAGCTCCACAATGGCAGGGGAAAAAGATGGCATGAGCAGAAGATGGACAACAGGAATAGGCGACTGTGCCAATCACTGGCAAGGGGAAACCAGCTATAACACCCATAAGCCCGCCCCCAACAACACATCACCTCCAGGAGGCGTTAACTTCCAATTGCCATCAGCTGGGAAACCTCGCATTCAGAATACTTAAGTTTATGGGGGACAGATGAACCAAACCACCACTGTGGCATTGTTTTGGAAGGCTGTGGAGCCTGTTGGGGGTGGAGCCATGCTGGAGGCCGTGGGGCACTAGGGCAGGCCTTGAAGACTAAATAACTCGTCCTTGCTTTCTGCTCGCTCTCTGCTTCCCGACTGTGCTGTGACCAAAGCACCACACTCTCCCGCCACCACGCCTTCCCTGTGGCCTCTCCTCCCTGACGGGGCCAGGGGAAAAGCAACGATACAGGAGCAATGGAGCTAAGGGCTGAGGATTTCTGGAAGCACCAGAAGCCAGGATGTGGGTGAGGAAGGGTCTTGTTGGAACCCTGATTTTAGACTTAGCCTCCAGGAGCATGAGTGAATACATTTTGGTTGTTTAAACTCACCCAGTTTATAGGGACAAAAACAAGGAGTGAGTCTAGTCAGGTTGGAAAGGTGTTCTCAGGGATGAAGGGAGTGTTCGAACAGGTTTTCTACCCAAAGGTACACACAGGCATTGTTAGCCATCTTCCTGGTCTGAACCCAGGGCCTCCCGCAACTGTTCAGGTCAGCAGCCTGCACAGCCCCTCAGAAAGTTTCACACGTAGAATCAGTCCTGAGACTGGCCTTTTTTTTTTTTTTTTTTTTTTTTTTTTTTTTTTTGAGGTATAATCTCACTGTAGACCAGGCTGACCTGGAATTCACTATGTAGTCTCAGGCTGGCCTCAAACTCACAGTGATCCTCCTACCTCTGCCTCCCCAGTGCTGGGATTAAAGGCGTGCGCCAGCACACCCGGCTAAGACTGGCCTTTATATGTCTAAACTGAAGGGTATGAAGTGATTTCCCTTAAATTACCTTAAAAAGTTTCTGACTAGAATTATAAATACATTGATTCTCACAATGGATTCTGTCACTATCACTCCTTACTTTTATTTTGCATGTGTATGTGTGTGTGGCGTGTGTGCATTGTGTACACATGCGTGTGCAGATGCTCATGCTAGTGTGTGCGCGTGTGCGTGTGTTCATGTGGAGGCCAGAGGTTGACACCAAGTGCCTTGCGGAATCGTTCTTCACCTTATTTATGGGGACAGGGGGTCTCACTTGCACCCGGCGCTCACCGATCCAGCTAGGCTACTGTCTTGGGGTCCCCTACCCCCACCTCTGGAGTGTTGGATTATAGGCCAACTGCCATGTCCCCAGGGGATTTACATGACTGCTGGGAATCTGAACTCAGGTCCTCATGCTTGCACGGTGAGTGCTGTACCCACTGGGCCATCTCCCCAGTTCCTCTTGTTCAATTTTTTTTTAAAAAATTATTTATTTGAGAGAGAGAGAGGATGGGCACACCAGGGCCCCCAGCTGCTGCAAATGAACTCCAGATGCATTCACTCCCTTGTGCATCTGACTTATGTGGGTCCTGGGGAATCGAGCCAGGGTCCTTTGGCTTTGCAGGCAAGCGCCTTAACCACTAAGACATCTCTCCAGCCCTGTTCTACTTTTTAAAAAATATATATTTTATTTATTTATTTATTTGATAGAGAGAAAGAGGAAGGGAGAGAGAGAGAGAAGGAGAGAATGGGCACGCCAGGGCCTCCAGCCACTGCAAATGAACTCCAGACACATGATCCCCCTTGTGCATCTGGCTTACGTGGGTTCTGGGGAATCGAACCGGGATCCTTTGGCTTTGTAGGCAAACGCCTTAACGGCTAAGCCATTTAGCTGAGAAATGAAAACAATCTGAGAGTCACAGTTGAATGCGAACTCCCCGATTCTCATGCTCTTTCCTGTCTCTCTCCCTCCTGAGCCGAAGTGAGGCCAGGAGCTGTGGGCTGAGGGGTGGGGGAGGCTGCGTGATTTGTGCTGAGAAGGAGAAACCTGGGCTGGGCCGTAGAAACCATCGCTTCTGCCAGCCAAGCCTCCGCTGACGTGAGGGGCCGGTCTGGCCCCGTCCTCCCTTCCTTTATTGTCAGCATTAAAAACCCTCCGCTCACCTTGTTGGTGTTGACAGCCACTTATTTACTTGGATGGTTGCTTATCATGTCTGTCCACTCTGGGCCATAAACTCCGGGAGGACAGAGGGTTTGTCCCTCATGCTCACTGCCCCCCACCCTCCCGGCTCAATCTAGACATGCCTGGCTCAGAGTGGGTGCTCAGAAAATATTTATCAAATCAATAAATCATGAAAAGAATATTGCTCCGTGGAGACAAAAATGACCGTGGAAAGAGACTGAGGGTACAAACTTACTTCCTTGAAAACCAAACCAAACCAAACCAAACCAAAACAATAAAACCCATCTAGCCAGGTCTAGTATCTGCCTGCTATCCCAGCACTTGGAAGGATGAGGCAGGAGGATCATGAGTTCAAGACCAGCCCGGGCTGTACAATGAGCCTGGACTCAAAAACAACAACAACAACAACAAAACCAATTGAAGCCTTCTAAGTTCTTCAAAGCACCTTCACAGTCATACAAAGCCAGTGCAAACGTTGCTTCCACTGTGTGACGCGTGGGAAACAGGCTGCGTGGGGTGAAAGCCAGTGTGGGGCAAAGGTAGGAGCAGGACTGGGTCAGGTACCTGGTTCTGGGTCCACGCTCTGGGTTCCAGGTCCTGGGTTCGTGTGGCCTGGTGAAGTACTACTTTTATGTGTGTGTGTGTGTGTGTGTAGGTACATGTATGTGAACGTGTGTGGAGGTCAGAGGACAATCTTGGGTGCTGCAGTATACCTTTTACGAGGCAAGGTCTCTCATTGGCTTAGAACTCACCAAGTAGGCTAGACTGGTTGACCAGTGAGCCCCAGGGTTGTCCTGTCTCCACCCCCTCAGTGCTGGGTTAAAGCACACACCACTAAGGCTGCCTTCACCTATGTAGGCAGTGGGGACTGAACTCAGGCTCATGCGTGCGGGGCAAGCACCTTACTGACTGAGCCATCGTCTCTTGCCTGGTATTTACTAATTTTGACTTGGGTCTCGGCATTGACGAGGCAAGCAGCAGGCCATTTCAGCATTTTTGAAAGTGTGTTCCAAGGCCTCCAGGTCCTCAAAGTGATCAGTGAAAAATATTCAAACTCATGTCCTTTAATAGAGGACATGGGAGGGGGCATGCATGCAGACACTGTCGCTCAGAAGGCCTTCAAGGTGGTCACTGACTTCCTTGTGCCCTGTGTTTCCTTCTGCTTTGAAGCCAGCCTGCCTTCCTGTGCCCCCTCCCCCATTTCTGCTAGTAAACTCCCTGTGGTGGGTAAGTTGGATGCCATCTGATTTCCTTGGTTTCTTCCTTAAAGAAACAGCCAGTCACCATTCCCAGACCATGATGCAAGGATGGAAAGGACATGGGTGGGAACCTCACTGTGAAAATCTAGGATCTGGGGCTGGCTAGATGGCTTAGCGGTTAAGGCGTTTGCCTGCAAAGCCAAAGGACCTAGGTTCGATTCCCCAGGACCCACATAAGCCAGATGCACAAGGGGGCTCATGCGTCTGGAGTTAACTTGTAGTGGCTGGAGGCCCTGGCGCGCCCATTCTCTCTTTCTTTCCCTCCATCTGACTCTGTCTCTCTCAAATAAATAAATAAAAATAAAATATTTGCCGGATGTGGTGGTGCATGCCTTTAATCCCAGCACTCGGGAGGCAGAGGTAGGAGGATCACCATGAGTTCAAGGCCACCCTGAGACTACATAGTGAATTCCAGGTCAGCCTGAGCTAGAGTGAGACCCTACCTCGAAAAACAAAAAACAAACAAACAAACAAAATCTAGGATCTGGCAATCAGAAGTCCTCCTAGGCTCCTGTTCCTGTCGATCTTGCAAAAGCTTGCTAGTTTCCTGTGATGGTTAATCTGCATTGTTGATTCGACTGGATTAAAAATGGCCATGGAAATGTGCCTGGGCATGTCTTTGAGAGTGTTTCTAGAAGATTTAACTGAAGAGGGAAGACCCACCCTGAACGTGGGCAGCAGCCTCCCGCGGGCTGGAGGCCTGAGCTGACTAGAAGGAGACAGGGGCCGAGCATCCGTGTCTCTCCCTGGCCGGCAGGTGCGCTGTGACTAGCACCTCACGATCCCCATCAGGACTGCCGCACCCCATGGACTCTATCCTCAAGCTGTGAGCCAAAAACAACCTTTGCTTCCTTAAATCTCTTTTGTCAGGTCTTTGGTCAAGGCAATAAGTGACAAGTGCGGCCAGTGCTGTCCTCCCAGAGCACGGTGACAGCCCACCCACCGTGAAGGCCTTGCTTCTGCGTGGCGCTGCCTGTCCTTGACCCCCACTCCGCAGCCTGCCTGCATTGCTCTGTCTACGAGGACTCATACTCGTGTGATGCTCTTCAAAGGGTCCCATCTGCTTCCCCCACCCTTCCTGACAGGTGGCAAACGAAGCTCTGCAAAGCCCCCAACACCAGACACCAGACAACATCTTCCACAGAACTGACTTGGCTCTTGTGTCTCCCCGTTGTGTCTTTCCTACAACCGCGGGCATTTGTATGAAAATGGGATCCATGTGTGTGAGGGTTCATCTGCTCAGGCTGCCTTGTAAGCAGACCCTGGGGGGCAATCTGCACAGCCCCAGCACCCGCCCACATGTCTCTGCGACTCCCCACACAGGACTCCTCCAGCCTCTGAGACAGGGGGGTGCTATCCGGCCAGGATTTATCTCCTGGCTGGGCCTCCATAGGCCACACGAGCATCTGCTTAAATATTGGATCACTGCTGCTCGGTTTCCAAGCGTATGACCAGACCTGGGCGGGCCCTCCCTGGGCTGCGGGCTTGTGTCGTGGTAAGCCTGGCTAGAGTAGGTTCCTGCCGGGTGGGTGACTGTAGGTAGGCTAACAGAGGCACAGGTAAGCCGGGAAAAGGGCACCAAGAGAGAACCAGCACCTGAGTGTGATGCGAATGTTTGGTCGGTGATTCCATCTCCCCTGCCGTCCACTGGAGCTGCGTGTGAGCATCGGCCCACAGCAGGTGCTGTTCAGGCACAGGCGCTGTGGATTGAATGCTGTGCCACCTGCAGATCCATGAGCTGAGTTCGAGGGCACACAGCCGCTCATGGCAGGGCAGGCGTGGGAGCCGGAGTCTCGGGCTGTTGGTCACCTTGTATCCATAGCCAGCAGGTGGAGAATGGAGAGGAAGTGGGGCCCAGACATCAAATCTCAAGATGTGGCTCCAAGTGTCCCACCTCCTCCAACAAGACTCCACCTCCTACAGGTGTCACAGTCTTTCAAGACAGTACCACCAACTGAGGACCGAGTTTTTAAACCTATGAGCCTGTGGGGCCGTTTCACATTCAAGCCACAACAGAATGTGGCCAAAAAGCTGAGAGAGGCAGGGCTGGAGCGACGGCTTAGCAGTTAAGGTGCTTGCCTGCGAAGCCTAAGGACCCATGTTCGACTCTCCAGATCCCACTTAAGCCAGACGCACGAAAGGGAGGCACGTGCAAGGCCACACATGCCCACTAGGTGGCGCAAGCATCTGGAGTTTGATTGCAGTGGCTGAGGCCCTGGCATGCCAATTCTCTCGGTCTCTCTCGCTCTCTCTAGAAGAAAAGCTGAGAGGCTGATAGAGTGTATGTCAGATAAGAATGGAGATCAGGATGACAAATCTTGCTGCAGCTACCTTTCCAGTGCTGGGACAAACGCTTACCAGAGGCAGCTTATAGAAGGAAAGGGTTTATTTACTGCTTACAGTTCTGAGGGCGGGGGTTCATCATGCCTGGACAGTATGGCAGGATAGGCAGCTGGGCATCCCATCTCCACAGCAGCAGCGAGGAAGTAGCGTGAGGTAAGCACAGCAAGCCGGGCTGGGCTCTGAGACCCGAAGGCCCGCCCACAGCGACACACCTCCTCCTGCCCGGCTCTAACCTTCCAGAGGCTCCACGATCCTCCCAAACAGCTCTACCAGCTGGGGATTAAGTATAAGGCTTAATCACAAACACACGGGGCGACGGGGGGAAAACTCCATGTTCAAACCACCACGACCAGAGGTGACATTTGAGTGAAGATTTGAAGGAGGTGGGGGAGGAGGCCCGCAGAGGGAAAAGACTGCCAATCCCGGAGGCAGGGGCGTTGAATGGGTGGAGTTGAGGGGTCTCACAAAGCAGTAATGCTCCACCCTGCTATCATCCATGAGGGGAGAACGCCCCCCCCTCCCTAGGCTTCCCTGGAGCTGAACACCTGCTCTCTGGGGACGGGGTCCTCTTTCCACACAGGCGTCTGACAGCGGTCCTCTTCAGCTGAGACTGAGCAGAGGGGAGCCAGGAAAAAGGCGGAGAGTCAGTGCAGGGGATTTTTCATTTACTTGTATTTTTATTTTGTTGACAAATTCCATGATTGTAAACAACATCCCATGGTAATTCCCTCCCTCCCCCCACTTTCCCCTTTGAAACTTCACTCTGCATCATATCCCCTCCCCCTCTCAATCAGTCTCTCTTTTATTTTGATGTCACAATCTTTTCCTCCTATTATGATGGTCTTGTGTAGGTAATATCAGGCACTGTGAGGTCATGGATATCCAGGCCATTTTGTGTCTGGAGGAGCACGTTGTAAGGAGTCCTGCCCTTCCTTTGGCTCTTACATTCTTTCTGCCACCTCTTCCGCATTAGACCTTGAGCCTTGGAAGGGGTGATGGAGATATTTCAGAGCCGAGCACTCCTCTGTCACTTCTTCTCAGCACCATGATGCATTCTGACTCATCCCAAGGTCAACTGCAGGGGATTATTTGGGGGGGGGCTTTTTTTCAAATTATTATTAACAACTTCCATGATTATAAAAAATACCCCATGGTAATACCCTCCCTCCCCCCACTTACCCCTTTGAAACTCCATTCTCCATCATACCCCTCTCCATCTCAATCAGTCTCTCTTTTACTTTTGATGTCATGATCTTTTCCTCCTCTTATGCAGGTAGTGTCAGGCACTGTGAGGCCATGGATATCCAGGCCATTTTGTGCCTGGAGGAAGCATGTTGTATGGAGTCCTGCCCTTCCTTTTGCTCTTACATTCTTTCCACCACCTCTTCTGCATTAGACCCTGAGCCTTGGAAGGTGTGATACAGATATTGCAGTACTGAGCACTGCGGTCATTTCTTTCCATCACCATGATACCTTCTGAAACGTTCCAAGGTCACTGCCATCTGAAAAGAGAAGATTCTCTACCAAAAGTGAGAGAAGCATTAATATAAGGGTGTGAACATTAACATTAGTGCTTACTGGGAAGTTTGATAAGCATAGTATATACATTTGGCCAGACAACAGCAGACGTTACACCCCTAGCGCTCATGACTACCCCTGTTTTAAGTTTTCATTACCAGGGATGTATTCCCTTCCCATGGAGCGGGCCTCCAGTCCAATTAGAGGGCAGTTTGTTTCCCCCATAACAGACCTGCCACTATTGCACCCGTTGGCTCATTTGGCCTGGCTGGCCGATTATAAGGCTTACAGTCCACTGATGAGTATCTTTACTGGTGATTTCTCTTTCTCCCATTGAACTGCATGCAGAATGGCTTCTTCCAGCTTTCTGTCAGCTGGTCTACATAGAGGAGGTTATCAGCTTAGATCCAGCAAGATTTCTCAGTGGCCTTGCAGCCCAAGTATATGGAGTCTTCAGCAATAGGGTCTTACTATCTATTCCTGGTGGGAAACCAAGGGCCTTGGCAATGGCCTATAATGTTTTGGGGGCATTAGGGATCTCCCTGGCCAACAACTTACTGGAAGATATCCCATCCCCTGCAGGGGATTTTTAATTTGGTGGTTTAGGAGTTTATTTTCAAGAGAGGGAGGACGGGAATGTATCTGTGTGCCTTTCACTCCAAGGGCTGTATAGAGGTGAACCTGTGGGCTGAGACTTAGGAAGACTAGAGGGATTAGAAAGATGAATCCTTAGGGCTGGAGAGATGGCTCAGTGGTTAAAGGTGCTTGCTTGTAAAGACTGACAATCTAGGTTTGATTCCCCAGTAGCCATGTAAAGCCAGATGCACAAAGTGGTGCATGCATCAGGAGATCCTGGTGTGCCCATTCCTCTATCTATTTCTGCTTGCAAATAAATATTAAAAAAAGGTAAGGGGCTGGAGAGATGGCTTAGTGGTTAAGGGCTTGCCTGTGAAGCCTAAAGGACTCCGCTTTGAGGCTTGATTCCCTTGATTAAAGGACCCACGTAAGCCAGATGCACAAGGGGGCACATGCATCTGGAGTTCGTTTGCAGTGGCTGGAGGCCCTGGCATAGCCATTCTCTATCTCTCTCTCTGCCTCTTTCTCTGTCTGTCGCTCTCAAATAAATAAATAAAAATAAACAACAACAACAAAAAGATAAGTTCTTTTCAGGAAATAGGCATGGTGATGAATTCAAGAGAAATAGACATCTTTGCATCAAGTTGTCGACCCTAGGGTTTGGGGAAAAGAGACAATAGAATCACATAAGATGACTCTGTGTGAGTGTGTGTGTGTGTGTGTGAAGTCCCTTCCTCTATATGTTTACATTTTTATACATTTTAAACTTTTTATTGACAACTTTCATAAGCATAAACAATATACCATGATCATAACCCTCCCACTACCCTTTCTTCTCCCCCTCCCAAATACCCCTTGAACTAAATTCCTTCTTTCTAACTAGTCTCTCCTGTTTTTTAAATTAATTTTGTTTGTTTGTTCGAGACAGAGTCTCATGTAGCTCAGGCTGGCCTCAAACTCATTATATAGCAGAGGATGTCTTTGAACTGATCCTCGCGCGTGCTGGGATTAAAGGAGTATCCTGTCATGCCCAGCTTATGTGTTTGCTTTTGAGGGACTTTCTTCCTCCAGGCCTTGAAGCTATTTAATTCATTAGGTTTTCAGCATGTATGTCCAGTTTCATCATGTTGTAATCTTTATACTCATTAATTTGCAATTCATTTCCTGCAGTGAAAAAAATCACCTGTCTATGCAAAATGTTATTGTAAATATTAACACAAATCCCAAACACCACTCAGATCCACAGGAGTGCTTCTGTCTGAGGCCGGAGGATTCCCAGGATTATCAAAAGCAAAAGCAAGAGCTCTGTGTATCCCGAGGGCTAAACAAGGCAGAGCTGGTCAGGAGCCCTCAGCCAATATAGAAAGAGGCAGAAGAATAGCACTTGGTGACAGGTGACAATTGGCTTTTGTACCTCATGTCACTCCTGACACACACCTCACAGAGTGGGCACCTGGTTGTCTCGTAGGCTGAGAATGACAGATGGCTGCTTCCATGCCCGAGGGGGGACGGTGTGTCCAGGAGAAAGCAGAGTAAGGCCTTCTTTGAGGAAGGGCCAGGAGCACACGTGAAGTAGCCCGAGGAGGAAGGGACAGGTGGCCGCCACAGGGGTTGTTTCCCGCATCCCATCCGAAAGCCCCTCAACCGGCTGCTTTTATCCTGGCCACAGCAGGATGCCGGACCCTGCCTCCTGGAGACAAGCTGTGCGAAGACCCTGGCCCCTGAGCGAGCTGCTTCCCTGTCTTCTTCCTTAAGAAAGGGCTGGAGAGATGGCTTAGTGGTTAAGCTCTTGCCTGTGAAGCCTAAGGACCCCAGGTTCGAGGCTCGATTCCCCAGGACCCACGTTAGCCAGGTGCACCAGGGGGCGCACACATCTGGAGTTCCTTTGCAGTGGCTGGAGGCCCTGGCGAGCCCATTCTCTCTCTCTCTCACTATCTGCCTCTTTCTCTCTGTCTGTCGCTCTCAAATAAATAAATAAAAATAAACAAGAAGGCCTGCAGTGCGGTAGGAAGTGCGGGAGCAAGCCAGCTGCCGACCAGGAGTGACCAGAGCCCCACCAGCCGGGCCCAGTGCTGTGCCGGGGAGGTGCAGGCTGTGAGTGATGTCCTTGAAGGGCATCTCAGCTCCACCCACCCACTGATGCCCACCTGTACCATGCCCCAGGGTGAACCCCAAATCTAGCCACAGACTGACCAGGACCCCGTCTCCAGATAGCCGTCACTCTGACCCCATGCCAGCCTCCGGCGCGCCCTTGTTTCTGCTGCAGTTCCTCCTGGCATCCTCTCCCCTCCCTGCGGCCTGGCCTCGGGGCTCCTAGAACCCCACCCTCACCCCCACTTCTGGATAAGCTGGACTGTTGCATGGTTTTAGCTTTTTGTTCCTTTCTTTTCTTGTGTGGTGCTGGGATTGGCTGTAGGGCCTGTGCATGATAGGCAAGCACCTCACCCCTAGCTGCATGCCCCAGTCTCAGTTTTAGCTTTTCTTCATAATTTTTACAGGTTGCAATTATCCTATTATAGCATTTCTTCCATGCTTCTAAGTGGGCATTCTCTGATGCAGAAAAGATTTTTCTATTTCTTTTTTCTTTTGGTTTTTGGTATTTTAAGGTAGGGTTTCACTCTAGCTCAGGCTGACCTGGAATTCACTCTGTAGTCTCAGGGTGGCCTTGAACTCATGGTGATCCTCCTACCTCTGCATGCTGGGTGTTGGGATTAAAGGTGTGCACCAACATGTCTGGCTTCAAAAAGATTCTTCTTTGTTTCCCTTTCTCCTCTTTTTCTTTTTTCTTTTTGGTTTTTCGAGGTAGGGTCTTGCTGTAGCCCAGACTGACCTGGAATTCACTATGGAGTCTTAGGGTGGCCTTGAACTCATGGCCATCCTCCCACCTCTGAATCCCGAGTGCTGGGATTAAAGGCGTGCATCACCATGCCTGGCTTTTAAAATTTTTTTTATTTTTGAGATAAATTCTCATGATGTAATCTAAGCTAGCCTGGAACCCACTGTCTATGTAGTCCTGGCTGGCCTCCAACTTTTGCTCCTTCTTCCTCAGCCTCCAGAGGGTTGGGATTACAGCCATGTGCCACCACACCTGGCTGAGCAGATACTTACTTGTTTTGTACAGTGGATCCCTTGAAAACATTGTAATGTTCTGGACACTCTTTGAGGGGCATCTCTGCTGCTGCTGAAACAGACAAGCAGAGAGGACCCCTGGGAAAGGACAAATCCAACTGTAATGCCAAGGGTAGCCAGGCTACCAGCAAGGCAAGAGCACAGGAAAACTGAACAGTGGCCCAAGTATATGCCTATGTTCTACAATTTGAATGTGACCTTTTTGGGGAAAAAGGATCATTTCAGACATATTTAAGGATCCTAAGATGTGATGATCCTGGACTACCTAGGTGGGCTCTGTATCCAATAACAACTATCTTTATGAGAGATAGAAGAGGCAAGACTCCAATGAGAGGGCTGTGTGAAGACAGGCAGGGACGGGTGTTATGTAGAAGCAGGACTGGGAAGGCTTGAAGCCAGCAGAAGCTGGAAGAAGGAAGGGAGTGTGGCCCTGTCAACACCTTGATTTTGGGTTTATAGCCTCTAGAGCTTTAAGAGGTGAAGTTTTCTGTTATTTTTGCCACTCAGTCTGAGGCACATTGTGATGAAACCTCAAGTTTGTGTGAACAAAGGCATCAAAGGTGGGAAATCAGAATGATACCGGGTTGTCTTATGTCCACAGCCTAGTTAGTCCTTGGTGCTATGGGTCTGGGATCTGGAATTTGGATCAATGAACTTAAATATATATATATGTTCTATATATATGCCCACCTAGGTAGTCCAGGATCATTACATCTTAAATCCTTAAATATGTCTGAAATCATCCTTTTCTCCCAAAAAGGTCACATTCAAATTGTAATATATAAATATATATATATGATATATATTATATAATATGTAATATATATATGATATATATTATATAATATGTAATATATATACATATGCCAGGGCTTCCTGCTACTGCAAACAAACTCCAGAAACATGAGCCACTTTAGGGCTTTACATGGCTTTACATGGGCACAGGGGAATAAAACCCTGGCTGTCAGGCTTTGTAAGCAAGTGCCTTTGACTGCTGAGCCATTTCTCCAGCTCAGGATCAACCAACTTTGAATCAAAACTATTTAATTATTTATTTATTTGAGAGAGAGAGAGAGAGAGAGAGAGAGAGAGAGAGAAGGAATGAGCGAGCATGCCAGGGCCTCCAGCCACTGCAAACAAACTCCAGACACATGTGCCACCCTGTGCATCTGGCATATGTGGGCCCTAGGGAACTGAACCTGGGTCCTTAGGTCTCGTAGACAAGGGCCTTAACCACTAAGCCATCTCCCCAGTCCCCAAACTATTTTAAAAGTCGCACTGGGGCAGGAGGCTGGGGATATGATTCAGTTGGTAAAGTGCTTGCTGCACAAACATGAGAACCTGGCTTTGGATCCTCAGCACCCACATCAAAACCAGACGGAGTGCCATGCACCAGGGAGGTGGAGACAGAGGATCTCTGGGCTTGCTGGCCAGCTAGTCTAGCTAAATCAGTGAGCTCCAGGTTTAGTAATAGATCCTGTCTCAAAAAATAAGGTGGAGGGATGGAGGTATGGCTTTGCAGTTAAGGCATTTACCTGCAAAGCCAAAGGACCCAGGTTCGATTCCCCAGAACCCACGTTAGCCAGATGCACAAGGGGGCGCACCCATTTGGAGTTCGTTTGCAGTGGCTGGAGGCCTTGGCACACCCATTCTCTCTCTCTCTCCTTCTTTCTCTGTCAAATAAACAAAATAAAACATTAAAAAATAAGGTGGAGAACAATTGAGGCAGAAACCAACATTGACCTCTGGTCTCTATACACATAGATATGCACATGCATCTGTACACGTGTGCACACACATGAACATGTGCACACGTACACTATATGTACATTGTATCTGTTCTGAGCACACGCATGTTCTTCTTGTCATTACCCCATGACAGTACAGTACGGCAACTATGTGCATAGTACTTACATGGTGTTGGGTATTATCAGTCATCTAGGGATGATGAAGTAAGAGGATGTGTGCAGTTTCATGCACGCTCTATGCTGTTTTATAATGAGGGACTTGGGCATCTGTGGGTTTGGGCATCCATGGGAGTGCCAGTTCTGTCCTCATGAAATATCGAAGGAATAATTGTGTAGTTTGCCATAATTTTATCTGAAATGACCCGAGTCCCCTTGTGCCCCTGGCAGCTCATGCTGTGTATCTAGTGTGGTTTCTGGAATGCTGACATGACTCCTAGGGTCTGCTTGGGGACCAGCACCCGGGGATCTGCAGGGCTGTTTCCCTCATGAGGCTGTCACTCTAGCCTGACAGCCCTCCCCAGTGTGGAAGGACACTCGGGTGCTTGTCTGTGTCCCTCATTTCCTGGTCTGTGTGCCCAGAACCCTGCAACTGGAGAAGTGACATGGAGGGACTGGGGCCAGGCAGCACTGAGGTGGGATGATGTACCCATTTGGTGTCCGGGCCATCCTAGCTGTGTGTCTTCTTGCCGATTCTGGAATTGCATGGCCAGAGATGGGCAGATCCCCAGAATTCAGTCTGGCAGGCCACTCTGCAAGGACAGGGGGCTGAGAAGGCCTAAAGGAGCCCGGAGAAGGCAGAAGTTGTTGCGAGGCGCGAGGCCCAGGAGTGTGCTCTGATGTTACAAGGGACATCAGCTGGAAGGGTGCTCTGCATGGAGCAAGAAGGGACGGGAATGGGGACCTGAGGCTGGCCCGAGGACGGATGGAGGGCGCCCGTGGGCTCCGCATTCCTCTCAGAGGAATCACTGCTCAGGCCGACTTTTGCTGGTGTGGTGGTTTGGAGCCTTTGAGAAGGTAAGTCCTCAGATGAACCAGGAGGGGCATGCCGTCCGGGCTGGTTGACTGTGGCAGGAAGGAGGAGACTCCAGGGACAGCTTTAGACAGAAGCCTCAGCCCTGTTGCCTGCAAGGCCTTGACCTGCAGCAGGGCAGGGGAGCTGACCTTGGGCTTGGTACTGGGGTCGTCAGCCCCCGAATAGCAAAATCGCTACGACCCTCCTTATCCCCACAAACGTCCAAACAGCATCATAAATTCTGATTAGGGAAAGTCACCGGTTGGCAATGACATACAGAAGAGTTTGTGATTAGTGAACTGTAAAAGGTAACACGACACGCTCATAATTGGGATGTATTTACTGCATGAAAAAGTGCCATGCTACCATTCGGACAAAGTGACTTTGAGGGAACTTTCTGGAGGAGACCAACACAGCTTCCCTCTTTTGCTTACCAAACAGCAATAACCATTATTGATGGTGCTTTTCAAATGGCGGCTACGGGGAGGGGGGCTGTGATTTCTTGTCAGAACTGCTTTATGGTGGTGTATTTTCCGGGTGTTTAAGAAGCCCTGTTCATTTGTGGCGTTATCCTGGATGATTTATGGACCCTCAAAGAGCTCACTTCATTTCGATGTTTTAAGCATTTTGCTTTTTTTTTTTTTTTAAACAACAAACCTTAGTCCAATATAATCAATGGAGGTTTCTCCTTCTGGCCTTGGAGGGAGCGCTGTGTGGGTTTATAGCAAAATCAATACGAGGATAAATGGACAGCAGAGAAAAGTCCACTGTCAGGTGGGGAGGCTGGCGAGGCCTTGGCTTGTCCAGAGGCCACTTCACAGAACAGGGAACCACCTGGAACATGCTGGGGCGAGGCAGCCGGATGGCGGGGAGAGGGCACAACCACTTTCTTTCTCTCTCCCTTTCTCTCTTCCTTTCTCTCTCTCTTTCTTTTTTTCTTTCTTTTCAAGGTAGGGCCTCACTCTAGCCCAGGCTGGCCTCAAACTCACAGCAGTCCTCCTGTCTCTGCCTCCTGGGTGCTGGGATTAAAGGCGCCATCAAGCCCGGCTTAGCCACACTTTTATTAAACGTGGTAGTGAGGACATTTATAAGTGACTCTCTTCTAGTCTCAATGATGTCTGAAGCCATTTGAGTGTGCTCTATCTCTGTTGCAGTCAGGTTCACATTGCTGGCAGAAATCACCTGACCAAGAGCAGCTTTTAGGAAAAAAAAAAAAGGTTTATTTTGGTTTAGAGACTCAAGGGGAAACTCATCATGGCAGGGAAACGATGGCATGAGGAGAGGGTGGACATCACCCCTTGGCCAACATAAGGTGCACAATAGCAAACAGGAGGGTGTGGCAAACACTGGCATGGGGAAACTGGCTATAACACCCATAAGCCCGCCCCCAACAATACACTGCCTCTAGGAGGCGTTAATTCCTAAATCTCCATCAGCTGGGAACCTAGCATTCAGAACACCTGAGTTTATGGGGGACACCTGAATCAAACCACCATACTCTCCTTCCCTTCCTCCTTATTTTTCACATTTATTTCACTGTTTCTTTTCTTTTCTTTCTTTCTTTTTTTTTTAAATGTGGTGGACCATCCAAAACTTCAATCTCGCCTTTGCCTCCATCCGAACTCGGAAGCTTAATGTTATCTACGGTGACCTCATCCTCAGAGTCTGAACTGCCCTCTGAGCTATCCTGTGGACTTTCTGTGGAACTGTCCTCTTCGTTTGAATCTGACTGATTCATCTCAGTTAAGGCCACATCCATCTGTATAACTTTTCCAGGAGTTCCACCAATATTTTCCATATTAAAACTACCAGGTGGGGCGACTGCATTTCCTTTCGTAGTTTTTCATTTGCCTGGGCCATCTGTGGGAAAAAGGTCTGGACTTGGTCCAATAAAGAACTCGTCTGGATGCGAACTGTTTGAAGAGTGGAGGTCTTCTTGGAATCAGGCTTAGAATTGATAAGCAACTTGTCCCATAAACCTCCTCGGCCTTTGCTGCCCACCGTCAGCAGCTCCTTGGACACCGAGACCCCAGGGGAGGCCCTGGAGGTAGACGAACCTCCTGAGCTGGACGCAGCATCCTCGCTGCGCACCTCCATGCTTTCTGAGGTGGGTCTTCCTCCTGATTTTTAAAAACATTTTATTTTTATTTATTTACTTATTTGAGAGAGAGAGAGAGAGAGAGAGAGAGAGAGAGAGAGAGAATGGGCACGCCAGGGCCTCTGGCTACTGCAAATGAACTCTAGACGCATGCACCCCCTTGTGCATCTGGCTTATGTGGGTCCTGGGGAACTGAACCTGGGTTCTTTGGCTTTGCAGGCAAGTGCCTTAACTGCTAAGCCATCTCTCCAGCCTCCTTCCTCCTTTTCTCCCCCCCTCCTTCCCTCTCTTCATTTCTCCCTTCCGCTCTCTCCCTTCCTCTGTGCCCCCTCTCTCTTCATTTCACACACCGTAGAACTCACTTTGTAACCCAGACTAGCCTTGAACTTGTGGCAATCATTTTGCCTTAGCTTCCTAAGTGTTGGGAAGACATGAGCTACTACGTATAATTTTTTAAAATAAAATTTAAAACTATTATTTATTTATTTATTTGTAAGCAGAGAGGGAAGAAGAAGAAGGGGGCTATCTGGCTTCATATGGGTACTAGGGAATTAAACCCAGGCTGTTAGGCTTTGCAAGCAAGTGCCTCTAGCCATTGAGCCACCTCTCCAGCCCATGATTCTTTCTTTTTCTTCTGTTTTTGTTATATGAGACAAGGTCTCAGAGCCCAGGCTAGCATGGAACTTTTTTTAAAAAAGTTTTTCATTTATTTATTTGAGATAGAGATAGAGAGAGGGAGGTAGGGAGAGAATGAGTGTACCTGGGCCACTAGCCACTGCAAATGAAGTCCAGATGCATGTGCCGCAATGTGCAGCTGGTTTACTTGGGCACTGGGGAATCAAACCTGGGTCCTTAGGCTTCAAAGGCAAGGACCTTAACCACCAAGCCATCTCTTCAGCTCTAACATGGAACTTTTTATGTAGCCCAGGCTACCCTCAAACTTGAGATCCTCCTGCCTCAGCCTCCCAAGTGCTCAGACTACAGGCATTGTGGTGGTTTGAATAGATGGCCCCGAATATATTCAGTTTTTTATTTGTTTGTAGTTTGTATCTGCAGCCACCTGGCTGGAGGCAGTGTCACTGGGTGGATCTTAAGGTGTGGTGGTGGGTTCCACGGAAAGATATGCAAAGTGTGCCTAGCTGGAGTTCCTGAAGTGTGCTGTGGCTTTTGGCTTTTTGGCTTGTGCTTCTCTCTCTCTCTGCTTGGACCTGTGAAGGCAGGCCAGCTTCTTCTTCCATTTATGGAACTTCCCCTGGATCTATGAGCTTTAATAAATATCCCTTCCTCCATAACTGTGCCTGGTCTGGAAGTTCATCTCAGCGAACCTGAAGCTGTCTGCTACAGGCATACACAATTGTACCTGGCTGAACACATATTTTCTAGTTGGACTAAAAACATGATTCCCAACATGATCTAGACCTCTCTCTTCCCCAAGTCGGAGCAAGAGTCTCTCTGGAGATGAAAGTCAAGTTCTAGGCAGAGCGGCCACGTGAGCAGTGGTGTCACTGCAGGGACGGCTGCTTCCTGTCTCACCAGCTGCCTCCCTTTTGTTTGCTTGTGTATCTGTGCATTGAGCAGTGTTGCAGTCAGGTTCGCGTTGCTGGCAGAAATCACCCGACCAAGGGCAGCTTATGGGGAAAAAAGGGTTTATTTTGGCTTACAGGCTTGAGGGCAAGCTCCATGATGGCAGGGGAAAATGATGACATGAACAGAGGGTGGACATCACCCCCTGGCCCACATAAGGTGGACAACAGCAACAGGAGAGTGTGCCAAACATTGGCAAGAGGAAGCTGGCTATAACACCCATAAGCCCGCCCCCAACAATACTCTGCCTCCAGGAGGCTTCAATGCCCAAATTGCCACCAGCTGAGGACCTAGCATTCAGGACACCTAAGTTTATGGGGGACACCTTGGCTGGGTCTGGACCTCCTAAGGCCTCAGCTGTGTCTAGGGCAGTCCGGCCCTGCCTTCAGGGAGCTTTCAGTAAAGGAGTAGCTGGTAAGGAGACAAGCATGGTGGAGAGTATATAATCACCAGTGGTAAGTGGCACGGAGGAAAAGAGCCAGGCCAGCTGCCCATTGCTCTGTAGCAGTGCTGCCACCGCCTGACAGAGACCCTGCAGTCCCTGTGCTCAGTGGGCTGGCTTCTAGACCCAGGATGTTCTTTTCTGTTTTTTCAAGGTTGGGTCTCACTCTAGCCCAAGATGACCTGGAATTCCCTATGTAGTCTCAGAGTGGCCTTGAGCTCACAACGATCCTCCTACCTCAGCCTCCTGAGTGCTGGGATTAAAGGCTGCTTTTAAATGAAATGACACCCACTAGCAGTCCTGAAACAGGCCAGTGAGCACTGGGGGCCACCCTTCTCCTTCTCAGCGTCTCTCTGACAGCTTAGCTGGGTGGCCGAGGCCTGGCTGCTAGTCCCTGGGCTGAGCCACAAGGGGTCAGTGGTTGCCGCAGGCGCGGTTCCTTTCTTGAACAGACTCCTCTCCACACTGGGCACTGCTCAGGGGTTAAGAATCCCTTGCCTCTGGCTCTTCCTTGTTCATGTCCCAGCAAGACTGGAGGCTCCTAGGGGTTCCGTGGAGCCCCCCGAAGTCAACCTGAGCCTGTTAGATACAGGATTGGGTCTTCCACAGGGCCTTGCTTCTGACTCCCCCAGGGGACCAGAACCTTGTCTAAATGGCAATGACCCTCTCTGCCACCAGCCAGTGAACTTCTAGGGGGCCTAAACCATGTGGGGCAGGGATGGATAACTGCTCCCCAAGTCTACTCTCCCCTGGCCATAGCTAAGGCAGAAAAGTCCATCAAGGAACTATGTTTTCCAGTCATTCTCTACTCTACCCTCATCGTCATACCTCTAAGCCAGGGCGAGTGTTCAGCTTTTATTTTAAAGATATATTTTAAAATTTATTATTTATTTATTTGAGAGAGACAGAGAGAGGGAGAATGGGTGTACCAGGGCCTACAGTCACTGCAAACGAACTCCAGATGCATGTGCTCCCTTGTGCATCTGGTGTACATGAGTACTGGAGAATTGAACCGAGGTTCTTTGGCTTTCCAGGCAAGTGCCTTAACCACTAAGCCATCTCTCCAGCCCCGAGTGTTCAGCTTTTAACAATAAATAAGGACGGAAGTGATGTACGCTGCTTCTAGGACAAAGTGCGTCTGCCTTTTTTCAGCTGAATAAGGTCCCAGGGGATGGCAGTGCCACCTCGTGGAAGACCCCGAATCACCGGAAGGAAGCTGCACACCCCTCTGGGAACACATGCTTTGAGCTGCTACGTAAGCAACAAGTAAGTGACTAGCTATGCTTGAGTCTTTACACACATTTAGGTCTACTAGTTACAGCAGTACAAACCGACCTTAATTAAAATGCCATGTCTCGTCCCCAAACCCAGCATACAGGAAGCAGTCAACCCACCAAAGCCTGGCAGGTGAACGACCAAGTCCCTGGCTGGTAGCTGTGTCGTTCTTTTTCCTTCCTTCCTTCCTTCCTTTCTAAGGGGGAGGGGGAGGGGAGGAGAGAACGGGCCTTCCAGAACCTCCAGCCTCTGTATGAGCTCCAGGTGCACGCACCGCTTTGTGCATCTGGCTTTATGTGGTTACGGGGGAATCAAACCCAGGTTCAGGTTCGTGCCTTAACTGCTGAGCCATCTCTCCAGCACTTACCTTATGAAAAGTATTTTTATTTATTTATTTGAGAAGAGAGAGAGAGAGAGAGAGAGAATGAGAATGGGTGCCAAGGCCTCTTGCCACTGCAAAGGAACTCCAGATACATGTACAACCTTGTGCATCTGGGTCTATGTGGGTACTGGGGAACTGAATCCAAGCTTTGTAAATAAATGCCGTCAACAGTGGAACCATCTCCCCAACCCTCCTTTCTTTTTCCCTTTTTCTTTCTTTTGAGGTACTGGGCATCAAGTCTGGGACCTTGTACATGGTAGGCAAGTGATTTCCCGTTGAGCTATATATGCAGTCCCACAGCCGTTCCCTGAGGGGTGCTAGCAGTCTCAGGAAGGAGGGGATCCTGCCCTGGGCCATCAAGATGGGGATGTGAGCAGGAATGAGGTGACCAGTCTTGGAGAAGGGTTCACATGCGGCCATGGGTGGGCCAAGAGAGGAGAGTTTGAGATGGATCCCCTGACGCCTGTCTCACTCATCTGGGTTCCTGGATGAACCTCTGCCTCTGGCCCCTCCCAGAATACACTTGGTGAGCAACATCATTATTTCCTGAAGCCTTTTGTTTGTGATAAGACTTGAACCCTCAGCCCCAGCAGCTCTCAGAAATCACTATACTTAGGTTGCTCGCTTTTTACATTGCTTATAAGCTGCTGCTGCTGCTGCTTCTTCTTCTTCTTCTTCTTCTTCTTTTTTTTTTTTTTTGAGGCAGGGTCTTATTGTATCCTTGAGTGATCTGGAACTCATGACAATCCTCCTACCTTAGCCAACCATGCACCGGAGTATAAATATGAGCTACCACATGCAGCTTCTAAACTTAAACATATGTAAAATTATATGGGGACTGGAGAGATTGCTTAGTGGTTAAGGCACTTGCCTGCGAAGCCTGTGTTTGACTCTCCAGATGCCACATAAGCCAGACGCACAAAGGTGAGGCAAGCATAACGTTGCGCATGCCCACTAGGTGGCGCAAGTGTCTGAAGTTCAGTTTCAGTGGTTGAGGCCCTGGTGCAACAATTCTCTCTCTCTTTATCTAAATATATATGTATATAGAGAGAAGTCAAGCAAAACACGCAGTAGACGCCCATATGCCTATCACCCAGCTCTAACTACTGTATATATCTTGCCATATATGCTTCTTCCTTTTTTCCTGAAATATTTAAAAGTACAATGTAGACATATGTGATTTTATTTTTGCGTGTGCGCGTGCGTGCGCATGCACACATGTAGGCCAGGTAACAGCCTCAGATATCATTCCTCAGGCACTCTCTGCCTTCTTTGAGATGATGTCTCTTGCTGGCCTGAAATTTATCTACTTAGGATACACTGACTGGCTAGGGAGCCCCAGGCACCCACCTGTCTCTGCCTCCCCAGTGCTGGGATTCAAGGCAAGCCCACCATGCCTTGCTCATTTTACCTGGGTTCTGGGCATTGAACTCAGATTCTCATGCTTGCAAAGCAAGCACTTCACTGACTGAGCTGTCTCCCATCCCATATCATGCTACTTTTTAGTGCGCATGCCTAAAAATGTATTGTATACAATCACGATGTCATTATTGTATCTAATAAGAGCAACAGTTTCCTGACACTGTCTAATCGTCTTGTAGTTCAACGTCCCCAAACATGCCCCGTGGTCTCTTCAGATCAACGTCCGCTCAGGGACCCGGCGCTGCCCATGGTCACCTTCAGCCTTCGGAGCGGCCCAGCAGCCTGGGTCTGCGGCTCCTGCAGGCCCAAGGGCGCGCAGCTTTGGCTGCAGGTCTGAGGAGGTAATTATAGTTACTCACTACGAGAACACGCGCCAGTGGCTCATTACGGCCCCCCGAGCTCATCCTCCGTGATTTACAGGCCCAGTTGTGCAGCACTAGCGGCTGCTAAGCGCTCTCGGTGCTAGTTAGACACACCTGGGACCCAGCGCGGGCAAGGCGGCAGCACCCGGGTCAGCTCAGCAAAGGGGGGGGGGGGACCACTCGAGGGTGCCAGGTCGGGTGGGCTTGAGGGTAGTCTAGAACCTTGTGCCCAGCTCCTGTCCCCAAGAACAGGTCACTGGACCCCTTTCCTGGGTCAGGAGGTGAAGCGTAGCAGGAGAGGCGCTTGCGTGCCAGCAGTGCCCAGCTGGGCTGAGCTTCCCCCAGACGCCGAGGGGCAAACCGCGTCCCACGAGGTCATAGGCCGGGCATGAAAGTCGTATCTGGCTTGGCGGAGAGCTTAAGCCCATGTAAAATGTTGGGTGTGGTGGCACACACCTTAATCCCAGCACAGAATGCCTGGTACTCACTGGCTGGCTGGTCTGGCTGAATCGGTTCAGTGAAAGACCCTGTTTCAAAGAAGAATGTGGAGAATTACTAAGGAAGGTCAGTGTGTGGCAAAACACAGTAACAGGAAGTATTTTTTTGAGGTAGGGTCCAGGCTGACCTGGAATTCACTATGTAGTCTCAGGGTGGCCTCGAACTCCCAGCGATCCTCCCACCTCTGCCTCCGGAGTGCTGGGGTTAAAGGCGTGCGCCACCACGCCCGGCTCAGTAATAGGAAGTTTTAATTGTAGAAGAGTGTTACCACAATGTTGGTTAGAGCTTCGTTTGCCCATGAAATGATTCTCCTGACAGTCCAAGGCAGCCCCCAGCACTCATGATTCTGGGTGGGAAGGCAGCCAGACAGGTCGTTCTGGACATTTCTTTTGAATTGAATGACGGTCTGTGGTCCCAGCTAGTGGGGAGCTAGAGACTGTGTCACACAGTGGAACTGGATCTCCAGGCTACAAGTGTGGAGAAGGGAGATGGGAGGTGTGTGCCGGGCCATACTGACTTTAGCCAGGGATATTCATGCTTTCATTTATTTGTTTTTTAAAAATATTTTAAAAATCTTATTCATTTGCAAGCAGAGAGATAGATAGAGAGAGAGAGGGAGAGAGAGAGCGAATATAGGCGCACCAGGGCCTCTGCCCACTGCAAGCAAACTCCAGATGCATGTGCCACCTTGTGCATTTGGCTTCACACGGGTACTGGAGAATCGAACAGAAGTCATTACTCCTTGCAGGCAAATGTCTTAACTGTTTGATTTCTTTTTTTTATTTTGGGGGGTGATTTTGAGGTAGGGTCTCACTCTAGCCCTAGCTGACCTGGAATTCACTATATAGTCTCAGGGTGGCCTTGAACTCGCAGCAATCCTCCTACCTCTGCCTCCAAAGTGCTGGGATTAAAGGCGTGCGTCACCATGCCTGGATACCCCTTATTTATTTACTTTTTAATTTTTATTTTTGAGGCAGGGTCTCACTCTAGCCTGATCTGGAACTCACTCTGTAGCTCCAGCCTGGCCTCGAACTCACAGTAATCTGCCTACTTCAGCTTTCTGAGTGCTGGGACTAAAGGCATGTTCCACCAGTTCATGCTTTATTATTATTATTATTATTATTTTTGGTTTTTTGGGGGTAAGGTCTCACTCTAGCCCAGGCTGACCTGGAATCACTATGTAGTCTCAGGGTGGACTTGAACTCACGGTGATCCTCCTACCTCTGCCTCCTGAGTGCTGGGATTAAAGGCATGTGTCATAATGCCTGGCTAGAGAGAGAATGGGTGTCCCAGGGTGTCTAGCTACTGCAAATGGACCCCGATGCATGGGCCACTTTGTGCATCTGGCTTTTTGTGAGGACCCTGGAATAGAACTCAGGGCCGTTAAGCTTTGCAGGCAAGCGCCTTAGCTGCCGCGCCATGCCTCCAGCCCCTACTTCATGCTTTTAGACATGTAGTAAAGGTAAGGTGATGTTCACCTGTCTCTTGACCCTTGCCTTCTCACCTCACCTTGTTCCGAAGTGTCCCTAGCTCTATACTCCTCCCATGATGCCCTGTCTCTTATGAGAAATCTGCTCTAGTTAAAACAAATAGGGGGCAATGCTGGTCCACTACTGTCACCCACAATCCACGCTGTCCGTCTTGCCGCTCCATGGGCCTCAGACATCTCTGTAATGACTAAGGACTAGCCTGCAGCCCGGTGGCAGAGTCCTCGCTCCCATCTGCTGGGTGTGTCCACGCAGTCTTGAGCAACAGCGTCCTTTGCTGGAGAAGGGTGTCTTTTGAGTGACCGCTGTAGAGTTCTTCCAGCTGTCCTGTATGAGGCCGTGTCATGTGCCCGCCAAATGGGAGGCAATGGATGCCTAGAGCTTATAAACCCTGTGGTTGAGACCATCAACCTCTCCCACAGGGCCCAGCTTCAGAGCTGTCGAGAGCGAGGTGGTTTTGAATTCTGCTGCCTGGCATCCCTGCAGGAGGACTTGGGCTGCGCTCTCTCTCAAGTCACAAGCAGTAACAGTGGGACTGTCATCACATTTGGTTATTTTCTGCCTGCATTTACATAGCATTTCTGCAAAGTGCTTTATAATCATTTCATTAGTCATTCATTTGCTTAATTGCATAGCCTTCGATTCAGTTACAAGACCCGACTTGAAATTCCAGTTTCCATGGCCACAAGTTTTAATTCACAAAACTCTTTTCCCCCTGGAGGTTTGAAGCACTTTGGAATTTTGTGCTCAGTCTCCCCAGCAGGGTCTTGCTCTGTAGTACAGATTGAAAGCCAGTCATGAAAGTGGCTCTAGTGTGTCCTGGGGATATAGTTCAGCGGTAGAGTGCTTGCCGAGCATTTGTGAAACCCTGGGCTTGATCCCCAGCAACACACACACACACACGCACACACGCACACACACACACACACGGCTGCAATGTGGCTTGGTTCTAAAGCCTTATTTATTTTTATCGACAACCTCCATACATATAGACAATATACCATGATTACAATCCCCTTCTACCAACTTCTCCTTCCCTCCTGCCCTGGGCCCCTTGCACCGAGTCCCTTCTTCTTTCTAACTAGTCTCTCTTCTACTTTGATGTCATCATTTCTTCCCTCCTATTATGCATGTTTTGTATAGGTAACAGCCACTGTGAGTTCATGGATATCATGGCCATTTTGTGTCTGGAAGACAGCATTGTAAGCATTCCTCCCCTTCCTTTGGCTCTTACGTTCTTTCTGCCACCTCTTCTGCAATGGTCTCCCGAGTCTTGGAGAGTGTGATAGAGATGTCTCAGTGCTGAACACCTCACTGCCACTTCTTCTCAGCACGTTGATGAGTTTTGAGTTATTCCCTGTGGTCACCGCCATCTGAAAAGAGAAGCTTCTCTAACCAAAAGCGAGAGTAGCCTTAATATATGGACAGAAACATAAATATTTAGAGGGCAGTTTGGAGGGCATCATATATGTATTTAGCCAGACAACAGTAGTGGTTTCTTCCCTAGGGCTTATGACCTCCTCAGCCATAGGCGGTTGGTTAGGTTTTCAGAACCAGGCAGGAATTCCCTCTCAAGAGGAGCCCTCCGCAAATCCAATCAGAGAGCAGTTGGTTCCCCCGTAACAGACATGCCATCATTGCACCAGTTGGCAGTGTGGCCTGGTGGGCCAGCCATGAAGCTTGCAGGTCCACTGCCTGGTTAAGCCTGGTGATGACTTTTCTTCTCCAACAGGCCGCAGGGCTCTTTCCAGCATCCCGACAGCTAGTCAGCATGGAGGGGCTTAGCTCCAGCTTCATTTCTGTTTCCAGAAGCCCAAGTATGCAATGTTTTCAGCAATCAGATCATGCAGCGTAGCTTCTTCCAGCTTTCTGTCAGCTGGTCTACATGGAGGAGGTTTTCAGCTCAGCTCCAGCAGGATTTCTCAGTAAACTTGCAGCCCAAGTATGTGGAGTCTTCAGTAATAGGGTCTTACCATCTATTCCTGGTGGGGAACCAAGAGCCCCAGCAATGGCCTGTAATATTTTGGGGGTGTCAGGGACCTCCCTGGCCAGTGACTCACTGGAAGATATCCTGAATTCTCTAGTGACAATCTATGGCTTCTGGGTGCGCCACGGATATGCCATTTAGATGCTTGTGGTTCCCCATTATTTCTGGCCTCTTTGCTCACCCTTTGCTGCTCCTGGCCGAGACCAAGTGAGCATGTATATGGGCCGCCCTTTTTATGTTATTTTACTTTACTTGATGAGGCAGGGGCTCACGTAGCCCAGGCTGGCCTTGAAACCATTATGTAGCCCACAATGACCTTGAACTTCTGATCCTCCCACCTCCACCTCCTGTGTGCTGAAATTATAGGCATGCACCACTACACCTGGTTAATGTGGTGCTGGGATGGAACCTAGAGCACCCTAGGAAAGGATGCTGCCGACTGAGCTGTATCTCCAGCCCCACCTTTTTTTTTTTTTTTAAAGCACACTTAGATTCTGTATTTATGGATTTAAGCCACCACAGATGAGAAATACTTGAGAAACAATGACATCCATGAACACGTACTGACCTTTTTCCTTGTCATTTTTCCTGAGCAGCATAGCGTCACAGCTCTTCGCAGAGCACCTCCATCGTGGTGGGTGGTGTAAGTCACCTGGGATGGCGTACTTATAAAGGGCCTGGGAGAGGTGTGTGGCCATGCGCAGACACGGCTACCCGGCTCTGTACAGGGGAACCCAGGCACGCATGCCATTCAGTGTCTGCGGGAGGCCCTGGAACACGTTTTCCGTGCATGCTGAGGGACACCTGTTGGCCTGCACCTGCCCTTTCCTTTCCCAGCCCTGTGGCTGACTGTCCCGCTCTTCCTGCGTGGGAGGGAGAACCTACCTGGTACTGAGCAGAGGCGAGAAAGCCGCTGTCTGCAGGTTCTGGTCGCGCCCCCAGTTCAGCTTGTTTAGAAATAGAGCTGACCTTTTGGCCTCTCGCCCGCCTTCGTGTCTCAGCACTCAGGGTTCAGGCGCGGAGGGGAGGGGTCACTTACCAGGCCCATCTGCGTGGCCCGGGGTGCTACCTTCACGGGGCTCTGGGGACGGCATCGGCAGCGTCCAGGGCTCCCCAGGGTTCGGGATCCGAGAGCGGCGGGCTTCTTTCTGGTGGCTGTGTCGGAGCTCTGAGGACCCCGCCTGGAGCTGGCCGTGTCTGCCTGTGGGAAGGGTCCTTTTTGGCAGAGCCCAGGAGGCCTCTTGTTTCTTTCCTGTTGATGAGCGATAGTGGTTGGAGCCTTGATCTTCCAATTGTTAGTAAGAACAGCATTCTGTAAAGGGCTGGGGTTGGCCTGGTAGCCTACTGGGCTGGGGGAGGAGGCCAGGCACCACTGGCCACAGATCCTAGGAATGCTCGGGGCCAGTGAGATCAAATAGTTCTGGCCGAGGCAGAAAATCCCTGACTCTGCAATGGCTTATCTCGCCTCTAGTGAAGCAGGGCCATGCAGGTCGGACGGTTCTCCTCCAAGCAGCCACCCAGGCTCCTGTGTCGTGACATCTTCTCCCTGACTGCTGTCACTAAAGGATTGTCTTCATTCTGCCAGACCAGAAGGCAGCACAGGCACATCTCCAGGGGAAGGTTTGTGTGGATCAGGCTGGCAAGGATGGTGGTGGTGGTGGTGGGTGAACCATCACTTCTGTCCAGTTTATTTATGAATTTATTTATCAGAGAAAGAAGGGAATTAGAGATAGATAGATAGATAGATAGAGAGAGAGAGAGAGAGAGAGAGAATGGGCATGCCAGGGCCTCCAGCCACTGCAAACGAACTTGTGTCCCCTTGTGCATCTGGCTAACGTGGGTCCTGGGGAATCGAACCTGGGTCCTTTGGGTTTGTAGGCAAGCACTTTAACCATTAAGCCATCCCTCCAGCCCTTCTTTCCAGTTCTGTATTAGTTACTTTTCCTGTTGCTGTGACCAAATAGCTGACAAGAACCAACCTAAGGGAGCAACGTTTTCTCTTAGCTCGCTGTTTGAGGGTGCTGTCCATCACAGTGGGGATGACATGGCAGCAGGAGTATAATGTAGCTGGTCCCGTTGAGTCCACAGTCCGGAAGCAGAGACAGGTGAACGCTGGAGCTCACCTTGTCTTCTCCTCGATATGGCGTGTGGGACACCAGCCTGTGCGGGGGTGCTGCCCACCTGGAGGGTAAGTCTCCCCTCTTCAGCTAACACCCTCACAGACACGCCCAGAGCTGTGTCTCCCAGCTGACTCTAGATCCCGTCAAGCTAACGGTGAAGGTCGTCCACACCATCACAAGTTCTGTTGGTCGGCCCTCGGGCTTGTGGCCACATCTACCTTCGGGGCTGCTGGGCAGTGCCAGTCAGGTGAAGGCCTGGGATGAAAGCGAAGACGTGTGGTGACCTGATCCCTTGGCGGGAGGAGCGAGGCTGTGGCCAGTGCGGTGAGGCCCAGCAGGATGGGCTGCTGTGCTCGCCGTCTTACTCCTGCGTTGTGCAGCACTCGGCCCTCGGGCCTGACCGAGCCATGTGTGAGGGACCAACAGCAGCCTCAGAATGCCAGCGTGGCACTGCCACTCCTTAGGCCATCTCTACGGCTGGATGAACCCCTTGCTGAAGACCCTGGGGTCTCCATGGAGTCAGGTACCTCGAGTAGTGAGCTCAGGGTGAAGGCTGGGCTCATTCTAATGAAAGCTGCGGATGACCCTCACAGGCTCCTGTACCTGATGGGGCTAGCCTGTCCCTTAGAGTCGTGAGGGGAGAAGATGAAGATAGGCTATGGGGGTGGATGGGCAGGGAGGGAAGGAGGCAGAGACAAGAGACATAGCTGGGTGGGATCTATAGAAAGACAGTGACACCTGGGCCCAAGGATGTCCAGGTACTGTGCACTGCCCTGGCATGACAACAGACCACCCGCCCTGCCTGTCTGTCTGCCCTGCAACGTACTCAGAGGCCCAGGGGATCCTAGCACATTTGATCCAGCCTCGTTCTCCTCCAGTTAAAAATAAGGCTCATAAATCGAGGCCATGCCCTAGGGGACAGCAGTGTTATAAGCTCATCACCTGATGATGTTCAAACCTAGTTATATAAATACACAGCTTCTCCCCACCAGGGAGCCAGCGACCTACTTTATACCTCATGGACCGACATCAAATGGGCATGGGTAAGGTCCAGGCCCTCATTCTCTTTTTAAATTCCCACTTGTGGTGCCTGGCTGATTGCTCTCAAAGTCTGAAGTCTCCACCAGTGTGGATGCCTTTTCTGGGTCCCTGATGCGGCCTGCTCTGCCCCTAGTCCTCACAGCTGGGCTCCCTGCCCACAGCTTCCCTGGTACCAGAGTGGGGACTTCTTGGGTTTCTTCCTGTCACTCCAATCAGAGTGAGGGGCACCCAGAGAGAGGTCGTTCAGGTGTTGGGTCTGCTCCGCGGTTGGACTGAGGGACCATCAGGATGGGGCCCTTATCTTCCATCTGTAGTCAGCTCTGAACCACAATGGGTGCATGTTCAGAGAAACACGCACTCACATCTTATTCACTCGATGAGTGTATGCTGAACACGTGTGGTGAACCAGGTGTGAAACTTGCCTTCATGACTCTTGAGTACGTAGAAACTTACAGTGCTGGTCGATATCAAGAGAGAGGTGTCCAGAGGTGCTGGAGAGCCTACAGTGAGGAGGACTGCTCCAGGCCATGGCAGGAAGACTCCTGGAAGATGTGATCAGGGGAGTTGAGATCTGAGAGGAAGGAAGGGGAGGAGGGGGAAGAGGAAGAGGAAGAAAGGGAGAGGTAAGGCTGGGAAAGGCCAACCAGCTGTGGTGTCCCACACCCAGCTCAATATTATTGTTTTAATTAATTTATTTTTTCTCAATTTTTAAAAACATTTTCCATGATTATAAAAAATATCCCATGGTAATGCCCTCCATCCCCCCTTTTCCCCTTTGAAATTCCATTCTTCATCATATCCCCTCTCCATCTCAATCAGTCTCTCTTTTATTTTGATGTCACAGACATACTTAGTATGGATATATCATGTGTTGGTACGATACTTTCCCTCCTCCCTGTCCCCATTCCGCTGGGGGCTCTCCAGCTTTGGGAGTGGGGACGTCTTTACAGGTCTGTGGTCTCCTGGTGGATAGCCACCTGTCACTCTTTGGGGTGTGGCCAGATGGTGTCTCTCATGTATCCCGTGGTTCCAGGAAGAGGCTGGTGGGTTCATCAGTGCCACCATCTGGTGATCACCTTGGAGGTGGTCCTGGCCATTGTGGGTAGGTAGCAGGTGAGGTCACTCAAGGTAGCACAGAGCATTCCTGTCTAATGGGACCCTCTGGAAGGCCAGGTGTCTGACCTGCAGGAGATGAGGCCTGCTCCAACTTGAAGGAAGGCCACGGGTGGTGACGAAGCCCGATCTCTTCCACATCTTCACCTGTTCTCTTGTCCTGCTCTCTGCCGCTGACTGAGGAGGGCGGCGGGGATCTGGCCACACTGTGCGTGCCGCGTTCAGGAGGTCCCTGGCACACTCTTCACATTGCAGCTGGACCCAGCACTACCTGATCATGTGCAAGGCTGCACGTAGCCTTGGGTGTAGGATTCCTATTTCTTTGTGTGTGTGTGCATGGGTGTGTGAGGCCAGGGTGTGCAGGCGCACACGTGCGTGCACATGGATGCAGCGCCCATGAGGCCAGAGGGTAACTCAGGTGTTCCGCTCAGGGACGCCACCCACCTCTTTTCGAGACTGGCTCTCTCACTGGCCTGGAGTCTACAACTCAAGCTAGACTGGCTGGACAGGGAACCTTCAGGATCCTATCATTTCTGCTTCCTTTGCAATGGGATTACAGGCATGTGGTACCATTCCTGGAATTTTGTGGGGGTCCTCAGGATTAAACCCAGGTCTTAATGTATGCAAGGTAAACACTTGACCCACCGAGGTATCTTCCCAACCCCAAATTCCTGATTTCTTAACTGGCCTCAGTAGATGGAAGGAGGGGAAAAAACCCTCGTCACCCCAACTCCCCCAGTAAAGGGTGCCTACGTGAGCCAGGCTGTGAGCCAGAACTTGGCATTAGATAAGAGGTAATTGACATACTGATATAACTGGCATGTTATTGTGGAACAATTACAGTGTGTTTAGGTAAATAAATGAACTGGGCAGCACTGATTCATTGTGTTACGCTGACACTTACCAAAGCACCTCGCAGTTAGGCTCTTACTACTTCCCTCTAAAATGGTCCCATGACGTCAGGTGTTACTAACGTCATTGGCCAAAATAGTTAGGTGAGGCATAGGATGAATTTTACTATGGTTAGGCTAGATGCAAAACCAGGAGAAGGACAATAGGGTCCATCTTGCTGGGCCCTCAGTGCAAGCACAGAGACACTTCTGAGGACCCTCCCTCTGAGGTGCAGAGAGGGCGTCGAAGCTGCTGGGGTGTTTTTGCCCAGCCATGAGACTCTGACAAGACGGCTTTCTGCCCACACTGCTGGTCCAGAGAAAATGGAGCGCCTCTCCCCTGACCCCCCAAAGGCTGAGGAGATAGGGGCTGGTGGTGTTGCCCCTGGTTCAACTCAGCCACCTTCAGAAGATCTGGCTGGAAGGGTGGATGTGATTTCAGAGTTCTGTGCAGTCCCCAGTTCACGTGCACATTTCCTAGGACAAGAGAGGAATGGGACACAGTGCAGGGCTTGCCTCCCAGACAGACACCTTGATCTCTGGAGGACTGGAAGCAGGCGTCAGGTCGTCCTGGGTCTGGGGAGGTCAGCTGTCTTATGACCTGGGACGTTCAGGGTGGCAGAGGGGAAGTGGCAACACTGTTAGCCAGATGAGGAAGCCAAGCCTTGGTGACACATAGGTAGGCCCAGGCAGGCCCGTTCTCAAAGAGGGAGCAGAGGACTGGGAGATGACTCCCTCAGTAGAGCATTTGCTATGCAAGCACGAGGGTCCCCAACACCCACGTAAATGTCTGGTGGGCGTGGCAATGCGTGGCTGTCAACCTGGCGCGAGGGAGGTGCAGGTGAGATCCTTGGAGCAAGAGGTCTGGCCAGACTACCCAATGTGGCAAACTCGGCTCAGGTGAGAAACCCTGTCTCAAAGAAGGTAGAGAGGCATCCAGAAAAACACTTGGTGCCAAGCTCTGTCCCCTACGTGCATGGACACACACGTATGCCCAAATATATATGTCCCAATATACACATGCACACCAAAGCAGGATCTCATGTATGTGTTGGTCCTGGCCCCTAGCGCCCCTCAGGGGACAGCGTGTGATGTCTCTGCCAGAAGGGCCGCCTGGGAACGGGCTCCAGGCTTGGTACGCTCCGAGCGGAGCCTTCTGCACCCTTCTGTCCTACCCAATGCATTATTAATCAACAGCATTCACTTCCAGTGTTGGGGGAAGTAATTTGTTCTTAAAATCATGATTTCAACTATCACATGAATAATTCAGGAAATTATTTTACTGTAGTTAGATAAGCCTGTTGGCTGTCTTATATCCAAAATAAATTAGTTTCTGCATCCCATGGGGCACAGAGAAAGGCCGAGCAACAGGAAGGAGTCATGCAGCAGGGGCCCAGCCCAGGCCCCTGTCGCCGTCAGCATGTGACTTTGGGAGACCAGGTCTGCCTTGGGGCTGGAAGGGTCACGGGCACCATGATTGTCCCAGAGGAGTTTGCTTGCTGCTGACGGTTGGTCACAGATGCCACCTGGCCTTCTTCTCTCAGGTCTGGGTTAGCGATGCGGGTGACCCCCTTGGGAAGCCAGGGATGGAACAGCAGTGATTCACAGGCTCAGAAGAGCAGACGGGTGTCCGTTCTGCACGTGGGTAAAAGCTGACTGCTTCCCGAGCTCCAGCCAAACTGTCCTGTTAGGAAGGCAGAACGTCGCATCTGCTGTTTGTTTCCCCATGTTGGATGGGGAGGGTGAGGGCTGCTCCTGGCTTTGTCCCTTAAGAACTGTGTTATGGAAGAGAATTTACAGCCTGGCATCACGGGGTCAAGGGTAGCCTGGCCTACACAGCAGAGCCATTTCTCAGAAAAAGTCCAACAAAAGCCAGCATGGTGGCACACACCTTTAATCCCAGTACTCAGGAGGCTGAGGTAGGAGGATCGCCATGAGTTTGAGGCCACCCTGAGACTACATAGTGAATTCCAGGTCACCCTGAGCTAGAGTGAGACCCTACCTCGAAAAGACAAAAAAAAGCCCCCCAAGAAACAAAAACACGGGGTTGACTTTCCTTCCGTGAGCCTCAGTTTTGGCAGTCTCAACTGGACACAGTATTCCCAGGACTCTCTCTCCTGCTGGGCTCGTTCTTACGTGCACGTGTGTGGGCGAGAGTGCACACGTGTGTGTGTCTATGGGGAGGTACAGCAGAACCTCGGGTGTCATCTTTAGTGACACTGTCAATTTTTTTTTTAAAAGACAGGCCATCTTATTGGCTCAGAGCTCACCAATTGGGCTAAACTGACTGGTAGTGAGCCCCGGGGTCTTCCTGCCTGCCTCCCCAGCACGGGGATTACAGACTGGCTCACCATGCCCAGCACTATCATGTGGGCACAGGGGTTTGAACCCAGGTCCTCATGCAAGGAAAGCGCTTTATCCTCTGGACGGTCTCTCCCCCCTGGCTCCGATTTTGAGAGACAGAAACGGAGCAGTGGACACGTGAGGCTGTGCAGGTGACCGAGTACTGGGAGATGGAAGTGTCAGCCGGCCTGCCTCCTCCAAGGGAGGACATCTCCCCCTCGTCCCCAGCAGTCTTGTCCTCTGACCTGAACACACTGTTCTCGTGGTTGGCCTCTGCTAAGCATTCACTCACCGTGCTCCCTGCAGCAGCCTCTGACCCTAGTCCTCCTCAACCACGTGATGTGCCCCTCCCAGGAGCAGCTCTGCTGGGGCGAGAGATCCCCCCAGCCGACGGAGGTAACTGCTGGCTATGGGCGTGGGGCTGCCTCTGGCTTAACCACCGTCTGGGAGTCTCTGTTGTCAAGACAAGAGAGGGAAGGAATGCACGGTCTCCATCAGAGAGCAGCCTGTGAGCCAGACGAGAGCGACAAGGGACGAGAATCTCACCCAGAGCCTGCTCAGGTGACAGGGGCCCCATCCATGTGGCTGTCCCAGCCGGGGCTCAACTTAAGAGTGAGGCGGGGGCAGCTCGCAGGACTTCTGGAGTGGCAGGGGGCAGCTAGGTGTCCAGGGTGTGGGTGAGGTCGGGGAGTTCTGGGGTTCTACTCTGGGGGAGCAGACGGGAAGGCAGCGGGGAGGGTAGCCAGGGAAGACTGGGAGAATGCCATGGCAGTGGCCGTGGGGCCGAGCTGGACAGCTGAGGGGCACGGGGAATAGCGGAGGTTCGTTGTCCAGGCTCTTGGTTTGCTCTGGGCCCTGACTGGTGCCGTCACTGTGCCAGAGGCACACCTTCGCTGACTTCTGTTTCCTCAGCTGGATAGTGGAGAAGACGCGGGCACAGGCTCTTCTCTGCACTGTGGTGCTGGTTACAGAGGCGAGCTTAGAGCAGTTAGCTTGGTGCCTGGTTGGCAGAGGGATCCATGAACACTAACCACCATGCCTATCAGCATCATTAACACTGTGTCTACTAGTATGAGCATGGCTGGTTTCCAGAAGTTTCTCAGCTGCCCCACATGACAGAGCTTTCCCCAGAGCCCTGGCCAGGTAGCACCAATATGTCTGGATAGGATTGTGCCTACTAGCCATCTTACCCACCTGCCTTTCCTGTCCTTCCATCACCATTGCCAGGGGAGGCTGGAGCTGCCTTGCCATCTCCACCTTCCCCTGGGCCAGATGTGTAGGTCCAGCTTACATGTGCCCAGGGGTGCACAAGGGGAGACCAGAGATTCCACATTCTTTTCAAAAAATATTTATTTGTGTGTGTATGTGTTGTGTGTGTGTGTGTGTGTGTGAGAGAGAAGAGAGAGAGAGAGAGAGAGAGAGAGAATGGGCATGCCAGGGCCTCCAGCCACTGCAAACGAACTTGTGTCCCCTTGTGCATCTGGCTAACGTGGGTCCTGGGGAATGAACCTGGGTCCTTTGGGTTTGTAGGCAAGCACTTTAACCATTAAGCCATCCCTCCAGCCCTTCTTTCCAGTTCTGTATTAGTTACTTTTCCTGTTGCTGTGACCAAATAGCTGACAAGAACCAACCTAAGGGAGCAACGTTTTATCTTAGCTCGCTGTTTGAGGGTGCTGTCCATCACAGTGGGGCAGCAGGAGTATAAGGTAGCTGGTCCCGTTGAGTCCACAGTCGGGAAGCAGAGACAGGTGAACGCTGGAGCTCAACTTGTCTTCTCCTCGATATGGCGTGCGGGACACCAGCCTGTGCGGGGGTGCTGCCCACCTGGAGGGTGAGTCGCCCCTCTTCAGCTAACACCCTCACAGACACGCCCAGAGCTGTGTCTCCCAGCTGACTCTAGATCCCGTCAAGCTAACGGTGAAGATCGTCCACACCATCACAAGTTCTGTTGGTCGGCCCTCGGGCTTGTGGCCACATCTACCTTCGGGGCTGCTGGGCAGTGCCAGTCAGGTGAAGGCCTGGGATGAAAGCGAAGACGTGTGGTGACCTGATCCCTTGGCGGGAAGAGCGAGGCTGTGGCCGTGCGGTGAGGCCCAGCAGGATGGGCTGCTGTGCTCGCCGTCTCACTCCTGCGTTGTGCAGCACTCGGCCCTCGGGCCTGACCGAGCCATGTGTGAGGGACCAACAGCAGCCTCAGAATGCCAGCGTGGCACTGCCACTCCTTAGGCCATCTCTACGGCTGGATGAACCCCTTGCTGAAGACCCTGGGGTCTCCATGGAGTCAGGTACCTCGAGTAGTGAGCTCAGGGTGAAGGCTGGGCTCATTCTAATGAAAGCTGCGGATGACCCTCACAGGCTCCTGTACCTGATGGGGCTAGCCTGTCCCTTAGAGTCGTGAGGGGAGAAGATGAAGATAGGCTATGGGGGTGGATGGGCAGGGAGGGAAGGAGGCAGAGACAAGAGACATAGCTGGGCGGGATCTATAGAAAGACAGTGACACCTGGGCCCAAGGATGTCCAGGTACTGTGCACTGCCCTGGCATGACAACAGACCACCCGCCCTGCCTGTCTGTCTGCCCTGCAACGTACTCAGAGGCCCCAGGGGATCCTAGCACATTTGATCCAGCCTCGTTCTCCTCCAGTTAAAAATAAGGCTCATAAATCGAGGCCATGCCCTAGGGGACAGCAGTGTTATAAGCTCATCACCTGATGATGTTCAAACCCAGTTATATAAATACACAGCTTCTCCCCACCAGGGAGCCAGCGACCTACTTTATACCTCATGGACCGACACCAAATGAGCATGGGTAAGGTCCAGGCCCTCATTCTCTTTTTAAATTCCCACTTGTGGTGCCTGGCTGATTGCTCTCAAAGTCTGAAATCTCCACCAGTGTGGATGCCTTTTCTGGGTCCCTGATGCCGCCTGCTCTGCCCCTAGTCCTCACAGCTGGGCTCCCTGCCCACAGCTTCCCTGGTACCAGAGTGGGGACTTCTTGGGTTTCTTCCTGTCACTCCAATCAGAGTGAGGGGCGCCCAGAGAGAGGTCGTTCAGGTGTTGGGTCTGCTCCACGGTTGGACTGAGGGACCATCAGGATGGGGCCCTTATCTTCCATCTGTAGTCAGCTCTGAACCACAATGGGTGCATGTTCAGAGAAACACGCACTCACATCTTATTCACTCGATGAGTGTATGCTGAACACGTGTGGTGAACCAGGTGTGAAACTTGCCTTCATGACTCTTGAGTACGTAGAAACTTACAGTGCTGGTCGATATCAAGAGAGAGGTGTCCAGAGGTGCTGGAGAGCCTACAGTGAGGAGGACTGCTCCAGGCCATGGCAGGAAGACTCCTGGAAGATGTGATCAGGGGGTTGAGATCTGAGAGGAAGGAAGGGGAGGAGGGGGAAGAGGAAGAGGAAGAAAGGGAGAGGTAAGGCTGGGAAAGGCCAACCAGCTGTGGTGTCCCACACCCAGCTCAATATTATTGTTTTAATTAATTTATTTTTTCTCAATTTTTAAAAACATTTTCCATGATTATAAAAAATATCCCATGGTAATGCCCTCCATCCCCCCTTTTCCCCTTTGAAATTCCATTCTTCATCATATCCCCTCTCCATCTCAATCAGTCTCTCTTTTATTTTGATGTCACAGACATACTTAGTATGGATATATCATGTGTTGGTACCATACTTTCCCTCCTCCCTGTCCCCATTCCGCTGGGGGCTCTCCAGCTTTGGGAGTGGGGATGTCTTCACAGGTCTGTGGTCTCCTGGTGGATAGCCACCTGTCACTCTTTGGGGTGTGGCCAGATGGTGTCTCTCATGTATCCCGTGGTTCCAGGAAGAGGCTGGTGGGTTCATCAGTGCCACCATCTGGTGATCACCTTGGAGGTGGTCCTGGCCATTGTGGGTAGGTAGCAGGTGAGGTCACTCAAGGTAGCACAGAGCATTCCTGTCTAATGGGACCCTCTGGAAGGCCAGGTGTCTGACCTGCAGGAGATGAGGCCTGCTCCAACTTGAAGGAAGGCCACGGGTGGTGACGAAGCCCGATCTCTTCCACATCTTCACCTGTTCTCTTGTCCTGCTCTCTGCCGCTGACTGAGGAGGGCGGCGGGGATCTGGCCACACTGTGCGTGCCGCGTTCAGGAGGTCCCGGCACACTCTTCACATTGCAGCTGGACCCAGCACTACCTGATCATGTGCAAGGCTGCACGTAGCCTTGGGTGTAGGATTCCTATTTCTTTGTGTGTGTGTGCATGGGTGTGTGAGGCCAGGGTGTGCAGGCGCACACGTGCGTGCACATGGATGCAGCGCCCATGAGGCCAGAGGGTAACTCAGGTGTTCCGCTCAGGGACGCCACCCACCTCTTTTCGAGACTGGCTCTCTCACTGGCCTGGAGTCTACAACTCAAGCTAGACTGGCTGGACAGGGAACCTTCAGGATCCTATCATTTCTGCTTCCTTTGCAATGGGATTACAGGCATGTGGTACCATTCCTGGAATTTTGTGGGGGTCCTCAGGATTAAACCCAGGTCTTAATGTATGCAAGGTAAACACTTGACCCACCGAGGTATCTTCCCAACCCCAAATTCCTGATTTCTTAACTGGCCTCAGTAGATGGAAGGAGGGGAAAAAAACCCTCGTCACCCCAACTCCCCCAGTAAAGGGTGCCTACGTGAGCCAGGCCGTGAGCCAGAACTTGGCATTAGATAAGAGGTAATTGACATACTGATATAACTGGCATGTTATTGTGGAACAATTACAGTGTGTTTAGGTAAATAAATGAACTGGGCAGCACTGATTCATTGTGTTACGCTGACACTTACCAAAGCACCTCGCAGTTAGGCTCTTACTACTTCCCTCTAAAATGGTCCCATGACGTCAGGTGTTACTAACGTCATTGGCCAAAATAGTTAGGTGAGGCATAGGATGAATTTTACTATGGTTAGGCTAGATGCAAAACCAGGAGAAGGACAATAGGGTCCATCTTGCTGGGCCCTCAGTGCAAGCACAGAGACACTTCTGAGGACCCTCCCTCTGAGGTGCAGAGAGGGCGTCGAAGCTGCTGGGGTGTTTTTGCCCAGCCATGAGACTCTGACAAGACGGCTTTCTGCCCACACTGCTGGTCCAGAGAAAATGGAGCGCCTCTCCCCTGACCCCCCAAAGGCTGAGGAGATAGGGGCTGGTGGTGTTGCCCCTGGTTCAACTCAGCCACCTTCAGAAGATCTGGCTGGAAGGGTGGATGTGATTTCAGAGTTCTGTGCAGTCCCCAGTTCACGTGCACATTTCCTAGGACAAGAGAGGAATGGGACACAGCGCGGGGCTTGCCTCCCAGACAGACACCTTGATCTCTGGAGGGCTGGAAGTGGGCGGCAGGTCATCCTGGGTCTGGGGAGGTCAGCTGTCTTATGACCTGGGACGTTCAGGGTGGCAGAGGGGAAGTGGCAAGACTGTTAGCCAGATGAGGAAGCCAAGCCTTGGTGACACATAGGTAGGCCCAGGCAGGCCCGTTCTCAAAGAGGGAGCAGAGGACTGGGAGATGACTCCCTCAGTAGAGCATTTGCTATGCAAGCACGAGGGTCCCCAGCACCCACGTAAATGTCTGGTGGGCGTGGCAGTGCGTGGCTGTCAACCTGGCGCGAGGGAGGTGCAGGTGAGATCCTTGGAGCAAGAGGTCTGGCCAGACTACCCAATGTGGCAAACTCGGCTCAGGTGAGAAACCCTGTCTCAAAGAAGGTAGAGAGGCATCCAGAAAAACACTTGGTGCCAAGCTCTGTCCCCTACGTGCATGGACACACACGTATGCCCAAATATATATGTCCCAATATACACATGCACACCAAAGCAGGATCTCATGTATGTGTTGGTCCTGGCCCCTAGCGCCCCTCAGGGGACAGCGTGTGATGTCTCTGCCAGAAGGGCCGCCTGGGAACGGGCTCCAGGCTTGGTACGCTCCGAGCGGAGCCTTCTGCACCCTTCTGTCCTACCCAATGCATTATTAATCAACAGCATTCACTTCCAGTGTTGGGGGAAGTAATTTGTTCTTAAAATCATGATTTCAACTATCACATGAATAATTCAGGAAATTATTTTACTGTAGTTAGATAAGCCTGTTGGCTGTCTTATATCCAAAATAAATTAGTTTCTGCATCCCATGGGGCACAGAGAAAGGCCGAGCAACAGGAAGGAGTCATGCAGCAGGGGCCCAGCCCAGGCCCCTGTCGCCGTCAGCATGTGACTTTGGGAGACCAGGTCTGCCTTGGGGCTGGAAGGGTCACGGGCACCATGATTGTCCCAGAGGAGTTTGCTTGCTGCTGACGGTTGGTCACAGATGCCACCTGGCCTTCTTCTCTCAGGTCTGGGTTAGCGATGCGGGTGACCCCCTTGGGAAGCCAGGGATGGAACAGCAGTGATTCACAGGCTCAGAAGAGCAGACGGGTGTCCGTTCTGCACGTGGGTAAAAGCTGACTGCTTCCCGAGCTCCAGCCAAACTGTCCTGTTAGGAAGGCAGAACGTCGCATCTGCTGTTTGTTTCCCCATGTTGGATGGGGAGGGTGAGGGCTGCTCCTGGCTTTGTCCCTTAAGAACTGTGTTATGGAAGAGAATTTACAGCCTGGCATCACGGGGTCAAGGGTAGCCTGGCCTACACAGCAGAGCCATTTCTCAGAAAAAGTCCAACAAAAGCCAGCATGGTGGCACACACCTTTAATCCCAGTACTCAGGAGGCTGAGGTAGGAGGATCGCCATGAGTTTGAGGCCACCCTGAGACTACATAGTGAATTCCAGGTCACCCTGAGCTAGAGTGAGACCCTACCTCGAAAAGACAAAAAAAAGCCCCCCAAGAAACAAAAACACGGGGTTGACTTTCCTTCCGTGAGCCTCAGTTTTGGCAGTCTCAACTGGACACAGTATTCCCAGGACTCTCTCTCCTGCTGGGCTCGTTCTTACGTGCACGTGTGTGGGCGAGAGTGCACACGTGCGTGTGTCTATGGGGAGGTACAGCAGAACCTCGGGTGTCATCTTTAGTGACACTGTCGATTTTTTTTTCAAAAGACAGGCCATCTTATTGGCTCAGAGCTCACCAATTGGGCTAAACTGACTGGTAGTGAGCCCCGGGGTCTTCCTGCCTGCCTCCCCAGCACGGGGATTACAGACTGGCTCACCATGCCCAGCACTATCATGTGGGCACAGGGGTTTGAACCCAGGTCCTCATGCAAGGAAAGCGCTTTATCCTCTGGACAGTCTCTCCCCCCTGGCTCCGATTTTGAGAGACAGAAACGGAGCAGTGGACACGTGAGGCTGTGCAGGTGACCGAGTACTGGGAGATGGAAGGGTCAGCCGGCCTGCCTCCTCCAAGGGAGGACATCTCCCCCTCGTCCCCAGCAGTCTTGTCCTCTGACCTGCACACACTGTTCTCGTGGTTGGCCTCTGCTAAGCATTCACTCACCGTGCTCCCTGCAGCAGCCTCTGACCCTAGTCCTCCTCAACCACGTGATGTGCCCCTCCCAGGAGCAGCTCTGCTGGGGCGAGAGATTCCCCCCAGCCGACGGAGGTAACTGCTGGCTACGGGTGTGGGGCTGCCTCTGGCTTAACCACCGTCTGGGAGTCTCTGTTGTCAAGACAAGAGAGGGAAGGAATGCACGGTCTCCATCAGAGAGCAGCCTGTGAGCCAGACGAGAGCGACAAGGGACGAGAATCTCACCCAGAGCCTGCTCAGGTGACAGGGGCCCCATCCATGTGGCTGTCCCAGCCGGGGCTCAACTTAAGAGTGAGGCGGGGGCAGCTCGCAGGACTTCTGGAGTGGCAGGGGGCAGCTAGGTGTCCAGGGTGTGGGTGAGGTCGGGGAGTTCTGGGGTTCTACTCTGGGGGAGCAGACGGGAAGGCAGCGGGGAGGGTAGCCAGGGAAGACTGGGAGAATGCCATGGCAGTGGCCGTGGGGCCGAACTGGACAGCTGAGGGGCACGGGGAATAGCGGAGGTTCGTTGTCCAGGCTCTTGGTTTGCTCTGGGCCCTGACTGGTGCCGTCACTGTGCCAGAGGCACACCTTTGCTGACTTCTGTTTCCTCAGCTGGATAGTGGAGAAGACGCGGGCACAGGCTCTTCTCTGCACTGTGGTGCTGGTTACAGAGGCGAGCTTAGAGCAGTTAGCTTGGTGCCTGGTTGGCAGAGGGATCCATGAACACTAACCACCATGCCTATCAGCATCATTAACACTGTGTCTACTAGTATGAGCATGGCTGGTTTCCAGAAGTTTCTCAGCTGCCCCACATGACAGAGCTTTCCCCAGAGCCCTGGCCAGGTAGCACCAATATGTCTGGATAGGATTGTGCCTACTAGCCATCTTACCCACCTGCCTTTCCTGGTCCTGCCATCACCGCTGCCAGGGGAGGCTGGAGCTGCCTTGCCATCTCCACCTTCTCCTGGGCCAGATGTGCAGGTCCAGCTTACATGTGCCCAGGGGTGCACAAGGGGAGACCAGAGATTCCACATTCTTTTCAAAAAATATTTATTTGTGTGTGTATGTGTGTGTGTGTGTGTGTGTGTGTGAGAGAGAGAGAGAGAGAGAGAGAGAGAGAGAGAATGGGTGTGTCAGAACCTCTAGTCATTGCAAATGAACTCAACACATGTGCCACCTTGTGCATCTGGATTTATGTGGGTACTGGGGAATCAAACCTGTGTCCTTAGACTTGCAGACCAGGGCCTTAATTGCTGAGCCATCTCTCTAGCCTTCAACATTATTATTATTTTTTTTGATAAAAGGTATTTATTTATTTATTTGAGAGAAACAGGGAGAGGGAGAGAATATGGGTATGCTAGGAACTCCAGCCACTGCTAATAAACTTCAGATGCATGTGCCACCTTGTGTACCTGGCTTATGTGGGTAGTGGGGAATTGAACTCAGACTGTTAGGGTTTGCAAGCAAGGGCCTTAACCGCTTGCTGAGCCATCTCTCTCACCCTCAACATCCTTTTAAAAGTTTATTTTATTTATTTAAGTGAGAGAGAATGAGTGTGGGGGGGAGAGAGAGAGTGCATCAGGGCCTTCAGCTGCTGCAAATGAACTCCAGATGCATGCACCACCTTGTGCATCTGGCTTATGTGGGTCCTGAGGAATTGAACCTGGGTCCTTTGACTTTGCAGGAAATGCCTTAAGTACTAAGCCATCTCTCTAGCCCCTCAACATTCTTTTAAAAATATTTTATTTATTTATTTGTGTGTGTACATGCCAGGGCATTTTGCAACTACAAAGGAACACCAGAAACACGTGCCACTTTATGCACATGGCTTTTTGTGGGTACTGAGGAACTGAACCTGAGCGATAAGGCTTTGCAAGCCAGTGCCGTTCAACTGCTGAGCCATCTCCCTAGCCCAGATTTAGCATTCTTTTTTCATTATTTTTATTTATTTATTTGAGAGAAAGAGAGAGTGGGGAGAGAGAGAGAGAGAATAGAGAATTGGGCATGTCAGGGCCTCCAGGCACTGCAAGCAAACTCCAGACGCATGTACCACCTTGTGCATCTGGCTTATGTGGGTCCTGGGGAATTGAACCTGGGTCATTTGGCTTTGCAGGCAAGTGCCTTGATTACTAATCCCATCTCTGCAGCCTTTTCTTCTTTTTCTTTTATCATTCTTAACATATTTCGTATGGATACATTGTGTATTGGTACCCTCTTTGCCCTCGTCCCTGCCCCCACCCCCGGAGACCCTCCTCAGTGGGGTTGTAGGTATTCCCTATGGGGTTGTGGTTTATGCACTGTGGGAGCAGCAGTCAGTTACTTTTTTTCGGAGGTAGGGAATCCTCTGCGCATGATGTCTCAACCTGTGGCTCTTACAGTCTTTCCACCCCCTCTTCCACAAAATTCCCTGAGCTGTGGTGGGTGAGTTTAAAGTCTGCTTCAGTGATGACCTCTTAGGAGCCTCTGGATCTCTGCTTTGGTAGGTGTTGAGTGTCCTCAGGGTCTGTCTCCTTCATCCTGGTGCTGATTGTCAGGTTCAGCATGGAAGCAGCACTCTTGCTCATCTCCCCAATCCTCTGTGGTTTCAGCTGTGGCTTGGCTGAAGTGTGAGGAGTCGTTTATCTCACTGGGTTTCATTACCTTCTGAAAAAGAAGAACAGATTCTCCAATGGAGAGTGGAGTCACTATAGGTTTAATGAGATAAGTGTTATTAATTTAGGGAGAATTTGATGTATGTAACCCCTCTTTTAGCCAAAGACTGGTGGGAGCTTGACACTGGAGAGCATAATCTTTGTCTCCATAGGATTCTGATCTGGTTCCCAGTTCCAGATATGGGTTCCTTTACACTGAGCAGATCTCTTAGCAAATCAGAAAGCTGTTGGTTACCCACTGAGGCTGTGTGCCATTATTGTACTGGTGTGTACATGTGTCTTTTGATGGGTGAGTTAAGACCATTACTGTTTGAGGTTATAACTGTGAGGTTTGATTTAATCCCTGCCATGATGGGGTGCTTTATGGGGTTTGGTGCGTTCTTGTGTTTTGTCCTTTTTTGAGCCTGGTCTAGTTTGGTTATTGTAATCTTCTTGTTGGCTCTTGAGATTGTTTGTTTGACTCTTCTGTGTGGAGTATTCCCTGAAGTATTCTCTGTAGGTTTGGTTTTGTGTTCATATCATCATAGACTTGACTTTCTTTCATGGGAAGTTTTCCTTTCACCACCTGTTGTGGGGGATACTTCACTGGGTAGAGTAGGTTGGGTTGGAAGCCATAGTAGTTTTAGATTTTGCAGTGTTCCATTCCAGGCCCTTCTGGCTTCCAGGGTTTCCATTGAGAAATCCGAGGTAATTCTGATGGGCTTGCCTTTATATGTAGTGAGTTGTTTCTCTCTTGCTGCGTTTAGCACACTCTCTTTGTGTTCATTGTTAAGAGTTTTAACTATGATGTATCTTGGAGAGTTTCTTCTTTGGTCCTGTCTGTTTGGTGTTCTGTGGGCTTCTTGTATCTGGATGGGCCTCTCTTTTGAGAGACTGGGAAAATTCTCTTCATTAATTTTTGTTGAATATGTTCTCTTTGCATCTGGCCTGGATTTCCTCTCCTGCTGGTATACCCATGATCTGGATGTTTGGTCATTTTAGGGTATCCCATTGTTCCCTCCTATTCTTTTGAATTATTTTTTGAACTTAGTGAAGTTTTTGGCTTCCCAAACAATTTCTTCTGTCTTGTCTTCCAGCTCAGAGGTTCTGTCTTCCACATGAATAACTCTGTTAGTGAAGAGTTCTAGAGAGGGTTTTATAATCTCTATTTGACTTTTGTTTTCTATTGTGTTATTTTGCATCATGTCCATCTCTTTTTTGAGGTACGATTTCAGTTCAAGGTCTGATTTTCTTGATGCTTACTGGAATTCATTCTTACATTTGATCAAGTATTCATTAAGCTTAATCCACTGGTTATTGAGATCTTCCATTTGTTGACTCACCTTTAATTCATTTATATCTCTTTTGAGGCTTCTAAGGTTTTCTTCAATTAAGTTAAGCCTACTGTCAAAGGCTGAGTGCTCTAAAGACGATTTTGTTCAATTTCATTTATGCAGTTGTTGGTTTTTTGATGGCTTGCTTCCAGTTCAGCAATTCTTTTGATCAGGGTCACATTGGTTGTTGTGTTTTCATTTCATGATTCAATTTCTGTTGATTTCTCTATGATTTTGTTGGAGGCTTCCATTGTGGGACTAGGCATCCTTTGTGGAGGGAGAGCTCTCAGATTTCTGACTTTTGATTTTATTTTTTTGCACTGTGATCTTCCCATCTTGGGGAAACATGTGATTCTATTGAGTATTTGTCCTTGCAGGGTCTTTACTGGGAGCTCCATTCTGAACATGAGCCAGATTGCTGTGTGACGGGGTTGTAACCACAGCTGTGCAGATTGTGGAGATTGCAAGTACATCACAGGTACCTGGGGAACTGGGAGCTCTGGCCTGGTCAGTCCACTTGCACACACTCTTCAGCACCAGGGGATCAGTGGTTGGGGATCCAGCAGCCAGGAAGCTGAAGGCCCAAGGGCAGGAGGCCAGCTCTTACAGTGGCCCATGACCGTCTGGCTCAGGGGAACAGGGATTTAGGTACACATTTGCCAGTCAATCAAGAAACCCGAGCAAAAGGCCTGCTTCCACAGCAAGCTCGCAGGGACCAGGCCACCCTCAGCCAGCACTGGGGGTGCCTAGAAAGGGAACTGGGAGGTGGGGAACACACAGGGAGCTCTGGCCTACTCACTCTGTGTGCGCAACCTCCCAAGCAGGGGATCTGGGAGTTGGAGACCCAGGGGCCATTCAACCAGGCGGGGCAAGGAGCCTGCTTCAGCAGCAAGCTTGCAGGGTCCCGGCAGTCCCAAGCCAGTAGCAGGTGAACCGATGGGACCAGGGAACTGTGGTTGGGGGTGGGGGCAGGGAGATCTGGCCTATTCACTCTGTGAGTGCACCCTCTGGAAGATTTAGCATTTTTTTTTTTTTTTTGAGGTAGGGTCTCACTCTATCCCAGGCTGAACTAGAATTCACTCTGTAGTCTCAGGGTGGCCTCAAACTCATGGCAATCCTCCTACCTGTGCCTCCTGAGTGCTGGGATTAAAGGCATGTGTCACCATACCCAGCCAAAGATTTAGCATTCTCTTTTTAAAATTAAAATTGTTATTTATTTACTTATTTGAGAGCAACAGACAGAGAGATAGGGAGAGATAGATAGATAGATAGATAGATAGATAGATAGAGAGACAATGGGTTCACCAGGGCCTCCATCCACTGCAAACAAACTCCAGACACATGCGCCACTTTATGCATCTGGTTTACATGTGTCCTGAGGAATTGAGCCTCAAACTAGAGTCCTCAGGCTTCACAGGCCAGTGCTTAACCACTAAGCCATCTCTCCAGCCCCAGATTTAGCATTCGTGAGGGCACCATTCATCTTAGCTGGAGCTGGGCCATGGAAGCAGCCAGCACTGGTCATCCTGGGCTGGTGGAGGACATCCAGGGGAGGCGGATGGAAGGCGGAGTCAGCCCCTCTTGGCGAGAGCAGACCTGCTAAGAATGAGGGGCAGAGCACTTTGGGAGGTGCCTGAAGAAGGCTAAGTCTTTGAGGGGGTCAGGAAAGGAGCGCACTTTTTTTTGAGATTCCGGATGCAAACAGTGCTGCTAAGTAAGCCATTCATCAGGATCTTGGCGACAGGTGTTTAAAAGGAAAAATATTTGTGTGTATGCGCTTTTTCAAAATGATTAATATTCAAATTAGTGTTGGAGATCCAAACTGCTAAAGTGTAACTAGGCAGAAAACTTCTCTGACAGCTGGTATTTTCCAGTCCATTTTACCTCCCCCACCCACCTGAAGGGCCCAGAAAAATTTTTATATATTTTATTTTTATTTGAGAGAGAGAGAAGGAAAGTGGTGGTGGTGGTGGGGTGGCCTCTAGCTACTGCAAACGAACTCAAGGTGCAGGTGCCATCTTGTGCGTCTGGCTTATGTAGTTCCTGGGGAATTGAACCTGGGTCCTTTGGCTTTGCAGGAAAGCACCTTAACCACTAAGCCATCTCTTCACTCCCCAGATTTTTTGCTTCTATTAATTTACCCTGAATGGTAGCAGCTTCCTGGGGATTTGATTACTGATTCTTGCTGTGCTGTGGGCACCTCCAGTCCAAGAGGAGCTTTCCTGTGACCAGGCAGAGCCTTGAGAGGTCCACCTCCTGCCATGTCCTCCTCCCCCACCTACAGCATCTTAAGGCACAAGTGACCACAGCTCCTTCTGCTAGAGCTATGTTGGTGTTAACTGTTTGTATACGTCTTAACTTCTCTTTCTGGAACTTGTCACAAAGCCCCAAACTAGGTTTCCAACCATACAACCCTGGTTTCCATCTGTCCCAGCTGGCAGAGCCCCTGCTCCTCTGCCATGCACTGGTCAGTGGTCTCACCTGCAGTGCTTTCTCCTTACCCCGACAACTTCTTGTCAAGTGTGTCAGGACCCACTTCTCCTCGAGCAAACACAATCCTATTTTACAGTTTAGAAAACTGAGCGGGCAGAGGGCAGATCAGTGATGTAGTTACTTCTGGTTCTGAGGTTTAGCGCAGACTATAAATGGCATTCCAGCTTAGGGACTGTCTCTAATCCTTAATAAACTGCCTGTTCCTAATCCTGAACACCTTCGCCTGAGACGCGCTAACAGAGCGTATGCCCACCCCCTCTGCAAGACTACTCCCACTGAGTGTCACCTGCCCCACACACTCAGTACTGGCATCTTACCATTGGTTGCCTTCTCACTTCTACAGTGACTGCTCCCTGGGGGTTCCCAATGTTTGATCAGTCTCTGTCCCAGAATTTAGTGCCTGTCTGTCTATCTGCCCACCAACTTCTTCAACCATCTACCCTCTCTTCTACCTATCCATCCATCCATCCATTCTTTCATCCAGCCACTGATCTATCCATTCACCCACCATCTACACACATCTACCCACCCATATTTCCATCCACCCATTCACTTACCCATCTGATTACCCATCCATTTACCCACTCATCCATCCATCCATCCATCCATCCATCCATCCATTCACCCACCCATTTTTCATTCATCTATCCATCCATTCATCCACCTGTCCATCTACTCATCCATGCGCCCACGTGTCCTTCCACCCACCTATCCATCCATCTTACACATCCATCCACCCAACCATCAATCTATCCACACACTTATCCATCTATCCATCATCCACCACCCACCCACCCATCCATCCATCCACTCATCCGTCTACCCATGCACCCACTCACTCACCTGTCCACCCATCCATCCATCTATGTACCCACCCATTAATCCAATCAATATTTACTGAGTTTTGAGCTTTTGCTAACTGCTGAGACTGTAGCAACAGACAACCTAAAACTATTTCTTCTTTCAAGACTTTTCTTATCTGCAAAGGCAGAAAGATGAGTGGGCAATTCATTGCCAGTCCAGGGATTGAGAACCAAAGTGTCACTGGCCTAGGTGGAGTGGTAGAAAGGACAGGGGTACAGGGGAGCTTCTGGGGTCACTGCTATTGGTCTTAATTACGGAAGTTTCTTTTTACAGTGGGCAGAGATTAGTGCGAAGATATAAACCTAGAGAAAGTGCTGAGAATAAGTTCAGCCTTAAGTGGGACATTTATTTATTTATTTATTTATTTATTTATTTATTTATGAGAGAGGGAGAGAAGAGGCAGATAGAGAGAGAAAGAGAGTGGGTGCACCAGGGCTTCCAGCTATAGCACATGAACTCCAGGTATATGCATCACCTTGTGCATCTAGCTTATGTGGGTCCTGGGGAATTGAACCTGTGTCCTTAGGCTTTGCAGGCAAGCTCCTTGAGCACTAAGCCCTCTCTCCAGTCCATTTATTTATTTATTTATTATTTATATTTATTTATTATGTGGGACATCTATAACAGTCCCTCCAAAGTTCAGAGAGCATTGCAGAAGAGAAGGTGGAAAGAATTTAACAGGATGAGAGGAGTGCTGTAGAGTAATGTCTTCTGGATGGAATCTGGCTGTTATTCTCAAGAACTCATAGCAGGGCTGGAGAGATGAGGTGTTTGCCTGCGAAGCCAAAGGACCCAGGTTTGATTCCCCAGGACTCACAGTAAGCCAGATGCACAAGGGGGTGCATGCATCTGGAGTTCGTTTGCAGTGGCTGGAGACCCTGGCGTGTGCACTCTCTCTCTCTCTCCCTCTTTAGAATACATAATCAACAAATAAATAAAAATTTAAAAAAGAGAAAAGAGACATAAAAGTAGGAAGGGAACTAATTTGTAAGAAAAAGGGATTTAGCAAGAGTAGAAAAGGGGCAAGAGAGGGTAATGAGGGTGAGTATGGTCAAAATATGTACATGTATGAAATTGTCAAAAAGAAAATAAAATGAGGGGCTGGAGAGATGGCTTAGCAGTTAAGTGTTTGCCTGTGAAGCCTAAGGACCCCAGTTCGAGGCTCAATTCCCTAGTACCCACATAAGTCAGATGCACAAGGTGGCGCATGCATCTGGAGTTCGTTTGCAGTGGTTGGAGGCCCGGGTGCACCCATTCTCTCTCTCTCTCTTTCTCTCTCTCTCTCCCTTCCTCCCTCCTCTTTCTCTTTCTGTCTGTCACTCTCAAATAAATAAATAAAAATTTAAAAAAATTAAAAAAGAAAATAAAATGAAAAAAGGGAAAAAATTTAAAAAGGCGTGGGATGTTACAAAAATGCACTTAGAAAATGCATGGTGTGTGTGTGTGTGTGTGTGTGTGTGACAAGGTCTCATGTAGCCCTGGCTGGCTTTGAACTCACTGTGTTGCTAAGGCTTGCCTTGAACTCCTTATCCTTCTACTTTATCTAGGTGTGTCCCATGACACCGGCTACAAAATCTGTATTTTTTAAAATTCATATGCCTCTAGGAAAGATTGAGTACACATGGACACACACACACACACACACACACACACACACACACACACGCGTGTGCACCCTGAGTAAACTAAGCATCTAAAGATGTTGGAGACATAAAAGGCTGAAATAATAGGACAGTGAGCAATACAAAAACTGAATAAATAAGACAGAAAAAATGAGTATTGATGGACAAAACCAATAATTAGGCATTTGAAAATATTCACAGAGCTATTAGTTCAACTGATCAAAGGCAGGGCAAATGTATAAGCAGTAGGTCCAGAAACGAGGCGTAAGCAGCAACGAGTACTAGAGAGGCTCTGCGCAGCTGCGGCTGGAGGCCGGGCTTCGCTGACTCGTGCTTGTCACGCCACAGCTGCAAGAAGGCAAAGGCCTTGCACCAGATGCAACCAGCACGCTTCCGCAGAGCGCGCAGGCTCTTTTTAAATCCCTCTCTCTCTCTCTCTCTCCATACGTGTGTATGCTCTTGTGTATAGGCCACAGGCCAAATCAACATCAAATGTTTACCCCAGTCTTTCAGACAGGATGCCTCACTGAACCTGGAGCGCACTGATTTTGTAGACTAGCTGGCCAGCAAGCCCCAGGGATCCACACATTTCCACTTTCCCAGCTCTGGGGTTACAGCTGTGTGCCATCATGTCTGGCTTGTTTTTTTGTTTTGAGGTAGGGTTTCACTCCAGCCCAGGCTGACCTAGAATTCACTATGTAGTCTCAGGGTGGCCTTGAACTCCTGGTGATCCTCCTACTTCTGCCTCCTGAGTGATGGGATTAAAGGCATGTGCCATCATGTCTGGCTTGTTTTTTTATTTCCTAATAAGAAATGTGTCTTTTTTGCGATTTCATTGCCTAGATACCTTGTTGCCTTGCTTAGAAACTGGGGACTTTTCAAAAGTTAAGATGACATCTTTATGGCAGATCTTAATTCAGTGTGACAGTTGGTTTTGTCTGAAGAGGGACATTTGAAAACTGGCAGAGGAGGAGAACACGTATGACAGAAATTGGAGCACCGGAGCTGCAGGCTGAGGAATGGCAGGGATTGATCCCTAGGAAGACAGAGTGGTTTCAGCGTGAAATTTCGCCCATAGTCTCATGTGTTTGCACACTTGGACCTTAGCTGGTGGGCACTGTTTGGGAAGGTTATGGAACCTTTGGGAGGTGGGCCCTTGCTGGAGGAAGTGAATCACTGGGAGTAGCCTTGAAGTTTTACAGCCCGGGTCACTTCCTCTTTGTTCTCTTTGTCACTCAGGGGTCAGTGTGACCAGCTGGCTTCCTGCTCCTGGTGCAGTGCCTTCCCCGCCATGTTGGAATGTGTCCCCTTGAACTGTAAGCCAGAATAAGCCATCCTTTCCTTCAACGGCTCCTTTCAGGTGTTTGGTCACATCAGAGGGTAAGGTGACTTCTACAGTGGCTCAGGGCCGCACCCAGAACTTGAGAGAGCCCTCCACGTGGCCCCTTGCTGAAGCTTCTTTCTTTTATTTTTTGGTTTTTCAAGGTAGGGTCTCACTCTAGCCCAGGACTGACCTAGAATTCACTATGTAGTCTCAGGGTGGTCTTGAACTCACAGCAATCCTCCTACCTCTGCCTCCCGAGTGCTGGATTAAAGGCAAGCACCACCACGCCTGGCTCTCTTTCTTTTGTTAAAAAATTAACTTGTTGATTTTTTAAAAAATAAAATGGTTGTACACGTGAACTCCCTCTCCACCACCCCAATTCCTCTGAGGGTGTCCGGTGGGGTTATTGGTATTCATTGTGGGGACCAAGAGGCCTCAGTCAATCTCTGTGGGGATGGGGGAAACATGGTGTCTCAGGCCAGTTCCACCCACCCCCAGGCTCTTACAATCTTTCTGCCCCTTCTTCCCCGATGCTCCCTGAGCCTTGGTGGGCAGGGTAGAGATCTGATTTAGTGCTCTGTAGACTCTGGGTCTCTGTGTTGATGAGGTTTGAGTGATCATGGTGTCTGTCGCCAGAGTTTCTTTTTTGGCCCACACTATGTTCTGGCAACTGGAGGGAACAAGCAGACACCCCCCGTGTCAGTGGCTGGGCTACACTTGCCATGTTTCGCAGGCCCATCGCTTCTCCTCCAGCCTAGTCCATGTGTTCTGTCACCTGGAGCGTTAGAGGCACAGTCAGAATTCCTGTCCATCTTTCTTGCCTCTGTGTATGGGTGTGGAGTTTGAGCGATGGTCCCATTACTGTTCCCGTTTGTAAAGCTAATTGCTGTAACTCCATTTCACATTATTGTTTGCTGCTATATCTGCATATTTTAAAAATATTATTTAAGATATTATTTTCGAGAGAGACACACACACAGACAATTTGTGCCTCAGGGCCTCAGCCATAGGAATCGAACTCCAGACACTTGCACTACCCAGTGGGCCTGTGTGATCTTTGTGCTTCTGGCTTACGTGGAATCTGGAGAGTTGAACATGGGTCCTTAGGCTTTGTAGCAAGCACCTTAACAGCAAAGCTATCTCTCCAGCAGTACATCTGTAATTTTTAAAAAGATATTTTATTTATTTATTTGTTGACAGAGAGACACAGAGAGAAAGAGATAGAGATACAGAGAGAGAGAGAAGGAAAGATGGAGAGAGAATGGCATGCCAGGGCCTCTAGTCACTACAAATGAACTGCAGATGCATGCAGCATCTTATGCATCTGGCTTTACATGGGTACTGGGGAATTGAACTGGGGTCCTTAGGCTTTGCAGGCAAGTGCCTTAACCACTGAGAAATCTCTGCAGTCCATACATCTGTATTAAAATTTTTTTATTTATTGATTTAAGAGACAGACAGACACAGAGACAGACAAAGAGTATGGGCACCCAAGGGCCTCTTGCTGTTGTAAACAAACTCCAGATGCATGTGTCACATTGTACCTCTGGCTTTTATGTGGGTCCTGGGGAATAAAACTAGGGACAGTAGGCTTTGAGCAGGTGCCTTTAGCCATTGAGCCATTTCCCCAGCCCTACATCAATACTTTGTTGTAGTGTACCCCTTGTTTTGTTCATAGACAATACATAACAGGGCAATAGTTTAGCTTGTACTATTTAGGGTTACTTTTTTGTTTGTTTGTTTGTTTCAAGTTAGGGTCTTACTCTAGCTCAGGCTGACCTGGAATTCACTCTGTAGTCTCAGGGTGGCCTCGAACTCACGGCGATCCTCCTACCTCTGCCTCCTGAGTGCTGGGATTAAAGGTGTGCGCCATCACGCCCAGCTTTGGATTACTTGTTTTTTTTTTTTTTTGCATGTGTATAGCACGTGTGGTGTGATGTATATAAACATATGTGCTGATGTAGCATCACTGTAGCCAAAAGGTTAAGTGTGTCTACCCCTCACCCACCTGCTCCTGTTTGTCCTTGGGATGCAGTCTTCTACTGGGTCTGGAGCTTGCTGTTCATGATTCTCAGGGATCCTCTGGCCCATGCTCTCCACAGGACTGGGGTCAGTTGTGCATGGCTATGCCCAGCTGATTCACGTGAGATCTGGAGATTCAAACCCAGGCAATCTCAGGCCATCTTGGGTCCTCACGCTTGAGCAGAAAGCCCCCTTAAATTGCTGAGCCATCTCTCCAGCCCTAGGCTTTTTGTTTTCTTTTTAATGATGAGCTCCCTAGACAGATGTTCATGCTTATTTTGTTTCAGAATCCATCCATGAAGGTTTTCAAGAATGACTTATCATACAGGCACGTAGGATTAGAACTAGGGACCCTGAGATGGACACACGTCCCTGGATTTGCTCCCACAGACCTTGGAGTTCCAGTGAGTTCTATCGGCGACGGCTCTTGGTTTGGCAGTATAGTCACCTCTCTGCATTTCATGTCAGGACGGATGCGTAGATGAAAAAATAAAATAAAATAAAAGAGAAAATAGGAAGACTGAAATGGTGTAGGAGAAACCATGGCGGAAGCAGGGCCACAGTCCTGGGGTCTCTGAGGAGATTCAATACAAGTTTTCGAGAACTGTTGTCTTCTTGTGATCAGAGGCTTATGGTACATTGCTCCGGGTCCTTTCCCAAGGATGCCAGGCATTTTGGACTAGCACTAGGGCATACATTCCCTTCCTGGCTCTCTGAAGCAGGAGGTCCTTCCTGGCCTGAACTGCCCTCAGGACGTCTGGCAGCACCACTGGGTGTTCTGTGCTGAGCCCCCAAGGGAGCCGCCCACCAAGCCTCCATCCTCACCCTGACCCAGCACTCCCTGGGAGCGGCTCCTCCGCAGCGAGGGTGCCTGACTTCCCCCTTGGGAGGCCATTCCTCCCGGCCTGCTGCCTCCCCTACCCTTGACCCTGAGAAGTTGCAGCTGTCACATGGGAGATGACCCCGAGTCCTGCTGCTCTTACAAGGCCATCCTGCCCCACTGGCTCACAGGACAGATGGGAAACCTGGGACACAGTTGGGGGGCTCCGTGAGCTGGTGGCAGGTGACCTTAGACAGATGCTGGTCTTCCCCTCATCTGTCACTCAACCCTCTACATCCGACTGGGACTGCTAAGTCTGACAAGGAGCAGTCTTCTGGCTGCTGGCCTGACTTGAGCTGGTCCCGGCAGGCCTCAGCGGCAGGAGCCTGGGCAGAAGTCTCTGCCGCCAAGCACACATTCCCTCCTCGTTTTGATTTCCAGCCCGTGTCCGTCTAGTAGTGTGAGAGCATCCATCACACCGCCGCTTTCCCTGAAGCCTGCTCGATTTAAGAGGCCCTGACTTACGTATGCTCTCTTAATGGCAGCTGTTGGGAAGTCCTCCTTGACCTTCTGGACTGAAGTTCTGAGTTAGCCAAATTGATTTATCCCATCATCAGTGGCCATGAGGGGAGGCCCTTCAAGTCCACAAAAACTGAGCAGCATGGGAGAGGGCCATGCAGCCCACTGTGAGCTTTAGCCTTGGGGCTCAAGGATGAAGGGTGTTTCCACTGTCCAGTTTTAGGGTCTTCACTTGACCGACTCATTACAGGAGGTTCTGGGGAGACCATGACTGGGGTCTTGCTAGAAGGAGCACTGAGGGAGTGTGCCTTCAAGCACAGAGAACACAGGTAAAGCAGTCATGTCCCTAGTGTGAGATGTCTTGCTTCAGAGCACATGTGCCCACCTCGGGGGCAACACAGAGAAGCTCAGCCAGCATTTCCATGCCAGCCCTGGTGCCGCCCACCTCAGTGCCTACTGCAGAAGCTAAGAGCCTGGCATGTGGCACTTCCCTGAAGATCACAGCTACCTTATAAGCCAAGTGCTACGACTCTTCCTACCCTTTAGGACACGTCTCTGTTTAAACTCGCAAAGCCACAAAGGGCAGCAGTGGGGCTTGAACCCTGGCATCTTTGGCTTTAGAGGCATGCATTTTATACCTACTGTCTTCTGCTATATAACTAGGTCGGGGTTGCCAGCAGGAGAGGCCAAGTCTTAGGCATCCCCTACGTTCTTTGAGTCTCATCTCCATACCAGCCAAGATCGCTCAGGAAAATGAGGGTGCCCGTGAAATTCAGCAGAGATCAGTAGCCTAGAGAGCCTAGAATAGGAGGCCAGAGGTAGGAGCTGACTCAGTGGTTCTTACATCCAAGCCTCCAGGCCCTGGGTGCACTTGAACCCAAGACCTAGTCACTCTCTGCAACAAGTGTCCAAAGGTTATTCAGAATAGTGAACAAGCCTCCCCTACCCCAGACACCCAAGGTAGATTTGGAACACACCTACTGTCCACATTTCTATTTTCTATTGCTGACACAACTCCATGTCAGCTTCTGTTCCCTGAGTTGCTGGGCACTGCCCAGGCCCAGAGAGCCACAAGAACCACAGCGAAAGCAAAATGTTTTCCAGGATAACTCAGGCCTGGAGAGAAACTCCTTCAGACAGCTCCGAGCTTTGGGAATATTCTGGAAAGTTTAAAACCTCCTAGAGGGTGAGAAGGGGCACCATGTTAGTTTCTAAGCCTTTATTTCATTTTGATGTATTTGAATCTCCCAGAGAATAATAGTGAAATAAATATGATCCTTGGGTTTTGGGTTCCCCTCATCAAATTGTATATCCAGGGTGGGAAGCCCTGATAGGAGATGACAGAGGTCATGTCTCAGGTCATCTCTGACCTTGTGTGCATGCTGGGGGGGGGACGAGAGGTGGACTTGGGGGAGGCTTATGGCTATTCTGTCAGCCTCTTTGTCCGGGTGGTTAGGACTGCCCCCTTCAGGGAAGGTGGCCCAAGACATCTGCGGGTCAGGCCCCTGGGCTACCTGCCCTTCTCTGTAGCGACGGAAACCCCAAGCCCACGCCCGTCTGCCTCAGCGGTGCCACCTCCTCCTTAGACTTGCACATCCGCAGCTTGCACCCCAGCAGGCCCCCGCCCCCCAGTGTGTTTTCAGCCTTGGAAATAGCCAGAATGCGCTAAAAATGCAGTGACAACAGCCGCCTCTGGAGGATATTTTTGAGGGTGACAGATCAGAGTCATTAGCACCAGAAACACGGGCTCAATTTATTTTCAGAATGAAGTGCCGTGCCTCCAGATGCTGTGATCCACACCTCAGGCCACATCCTCAAACAATCATGCCCCTGTGACCTGAAGTTAAGACCCTGCCACCGAGTTCTGGACCTAGACATCACCCCCGTGGGACGCTCAAGTTGGACTCCACGTCTTCATTACTCCAGCCTCTCGGCCCAGCCCTTTCCTCCAGCCTGGACTGTTACATGCGGGGCTCACCCAAAACGGTCTTGTGTGGGGCCTCTGGGCCTCCTGTGGCCAAGTCAGGGTTAAGCTCCAGCGGGGGGGGGGGGGGGGGGGGGGTTTCCGGGCCTTGGCATAGGCAGCCGCTCACGATAGTGACTCCTGGCGGCAGAGGAGGTTATAGCGGTCAGGCTGGGTCTCAGGAATAGGCAGGCTTTTGGGGTGTGGTGGGCGGACCACTGATGGAACTGCTTCCTAAGTGAAGGTTCCCTCCAGATCAGCGCTACCCTTGGAAAGTGTGATGAGAGCCACGTGTGGTTTTAAATGTTCTAGTAGTCAATTGACAAGGTGACAGGAACAGGTAGCATTCATTCGAACAATACATTTTATTTAACCCAATGTGTGCTAAATAAGATCATTTCAATATACAGAGCTAGGGGCTGGAGAGATGTCTCAGAAGCTAAACGCATTTTCTTGCAACTTACAAAACCACGGCTAAGATAGTTGACACTCTTGCCTGGTACAAAACCTTTGAAATCCAGAGCATATTTTATATGCATGTCTATACTTTAAGCTAGTCTGGTTTCCAGGCTCAACAGCCGCATGCAGCTAGTGGCTGCGGCATTGGGTAGTGAAATCTAGACACTGTCCTGCCTAGGTAGACATGGGGTAGGGTATAGGCGGGGGACCTCCCTGGGCCTGGAGGGACAGATGACACATCACTCATGGTTACTGTATTAGTTACTTTCCTCACTGTTGTAACAAAAGCAACTTAAGAAGGCTTATTTTGGCCCACAGTTGGAAGGCATGGAGGCAGGACAATGAGGCAGCTGGTTACATTGTGTCTATAGTCAGGATGTGTGGAGAGACTCTTGCTTTCTCCTTTGTAAAGTTTTACTTATTTACTTACTTGTCAGGAGAGAGAGAAAGAGAGGAAGAGAATGGCTACACCAGGACCTCCAGCTATTGCAAATGAACTCCAGATGTACACACCACTTTGTGCAGCTGGCTTCACATGGGTCCTGGCCAACGAAGCCAGGCCATCAGGCTTTGTAAGCAAGCGCCTTTATCCGCTGAGCCATCTCTCCAGCCCCTGCTTTCTTCTTTTTATTAAGCCCAGGATTCCAGGCCATGGAATGGTGCCTCCTACATGCAGGGTGGGTCTTTCCTCCAAGTCAAGCTTCTCTGGAAAACCCCTCACAGATAAACCCAGATGTGTGTTTCCACAGTCTTAATCACATCAAGATTAGCCATCACGGGTACCTTTCTACAGGGAACCAAGACACCAGGGAGCCAGGAGGCTGGCCCTTAGATCTTAGCACATGCGGTTCCCTTCCCAGACGGCCACTGGTCTAGATGCCTATGGCCGGAGCGCTAGACCCTGGGCCCTAGCCAGGTCTCACACAGGCCTGTAAGCAGAGAGCTGCCTCCCCCCCCCCCCCCTTGTGCCTAGCAGGACTTCTCTGCCAGTGCACATTCCAGAGCACTGACGAAGTTGAGGCTCTGCTCAGGGGCTGGAATAAATAAGCACACCTCCCCGCTCTCTTGGGGCCGGGGTTGTAGCTGGGGGCGGGGGCAGAGTGGAGCAGAGAAATAGACGATAAAGAAATGAGTGTATGTTGGGCACTGGCTGAGCTGGACTCCACGTGGTTTCTGTGAGGTGGGGCCATCTTCACCTTCTGAGAGTCGCTCCTGGATCCTTGCTTGTGCCTACAGCATCTTAGAGCTGACGAATTCTTCTCCCATGGCCATCCCTGGGACCTCCTTCTATCTGCGGACCTGTGCCCACAGCAGGGAAAGGAAGGCCCTCCCATTTCATGTTGTGAGCCAGTGTGGTGGCACACGCCTTTAATCCCAGCACTCAGGAGGCAGAGGTAGGAGGATCACTGTGAGTTTGAGGCCAGCCTGAGACTACATAGTGAATTCCAGGTTACAGTGAGACCCTATCTCATCCCCCCCCCCATAAAAAAGACTCATGTTGTCTTTGGGATAGTGCTCTGGACTCCTCTTGGTGTCCTCTCCTTGTGATCACCATTGAAAGATAAGACACATAGAGATAGGACAGAAGGTAAGGTTTATTACAGGATAAAAGGGGGTTACTCTGGGCGAGTGCGGACAGTGTCCAATGGAATCATTGTGTCAGTGCCCAGGGTGATGGGTCACTAGGTAAAGTGCCTTCTGTGTAAGCGCAAGGACCTGAGTTTGGATCCCCAGCACCCACATAAGATGCCAGGTATGGTGTTGTGCTCCTGTGATCTCAGTGCTGGGGAGGCAGAGACAGGGTGTCCCTGGGGCCTGCTGGCTAGCGAGTGTAGTATAGCGAGATGGTTTTCCTGCCCGGTTCTGGCTCATAGGGAAAGAGCAGGGCATCTGGGTCCTTGGGTAGGGAGCCCTTCAGAGAGGACCTACTTCGGGGGGCCCCCCATGAGCTGAGCAGCCATCTTAGAGGAGTGCCTATGACTGACCTTCAAGTAATGCCATTAAAATGCATGCGTGTTTTGGGAAAGGGTGTAAATACATAAGCAGTGTCCTCACCAGCCCCATATATCACCGTGCGTTTATTCAGCGCCTGGTACATAAGCTAGAAGGCACACATTACTGTTTGGGGCTGTGAGTTTTAAAGTACATTAAAAGAGTTTACTGAAAACTCTTGGCAACCAGATGAAATACAATTACTCCAATTCCCAAGGCACTGCAGACAGTATGTCCTGCAAACCCGCAGTGTGATAATTCACCCGAGCCGTGGCAGGAGCCTTTGAGGCATCACAAACAGGCTTTTGTCAACTTCAGAGGCAGCCAAAAAGCGTCCCTCAGGAGCCCCTCCTCCTGTGTTTTATTAGCCCCCCCTCTTCCTCACTGAGGAGTTGCAGGGGATCTAGCCAGCGATGCTGGCTAATGCCCTGCCAAGCATGGGCGAGACCTCCTGTGTTCTTTGACTGCACCTGCTGTTCTTGAGACTTTCAGCAGTAGGTGTTGCTGGCTGGGCACCTTCCCATGCGGAATTCTGACTTCTGAAGTGTCCAGATCCTCAGCCCCTTCCTGGGGAATGAGGCTTTTAGTGGCCAAGGTGGAAGGAGACTGTTAGTGGTTGGGGTTGTTAAGAGCCAGGGTTTGTAGCATGGATTTCTAAGCCACAAGGGAACGCAAGGCACTCTGTGGTGTGGAGGTTTGCGTTGTCACCTCCTGGGGCTTGGTCGTGATCCCACGAGTGCTCCTTACTTCCAGGGAGGTGAGAAATGCCCTAGTGTGCGCAGACTCCAGGCACTGCTGAGCAGTCTTCATCCTGTGCCCACAGTGGGCATTAGTGCTATTCTCTAGAACCCAGGGAGAGCCCAGAGCATGTGGGAGGAGAGCTGGAGGACCATGGGTAGCTGATCTTCTGGAAAGCTGGTGGCCGGAAGTGGCCAGTAGCTGGAGCTCAGGCCTCTTTGCTGCGAGCAGAGGGTGGGTGTCTCGAGAGCAGCTCCTTTCTGGCAGCCAGTGTTGAGGCTAAGGCCTGATCCCCACCCCTCACCCCCAGCTTAGGCCTGGCTTGGCTGAGCTGAAGACCACAGGCAAGCCTCAGTGCATTTGTGGAGTGTGAGCCAGGCTCTCTGGCAGGTGAAGCGTACAACGTCTAGCAATGATTGCAGGGCAGAGGTGGGGCAGCCAAGCCCTGTGGGAGAAGGTCCCTACATCGTTCGTGACTGCGTTCTTTTCTCATTTTCTTTTAATTGTTGTGTGCGGAGGTGTAGCAGTTACCTCCTCATTGCTGGGACAAACACCTGACCAGAGGCTGATTATGGGAAGAAAGGGCTTATTTCAGGCTTCACGATTCCATGGGAGTCTTCTTCATGGAGGGAGAAGATGGCTTGCTTCATCGGCACATCCACAGCACGGAGAGAGCAGCCAGCACCAGTGCCTTGAGTGCACGGGCCGGCCGCCCTCCCGAGGTCTGCTCCGGCTCCCACAGCTCCTCCAGCAGGACCCGCCTCTGGAAACTAAGTATGAAACTTCATCGCAAGCCCCCGGGGGCGATGGGGACATCGGACTCAAACCACCACTGGAGCTGTGTGACATGTATTTATGTATGGGCGTGTACTGTTGGAGGACAACCTTGGGCCATCTGTCATCTCCTTCAACCTTGTTTTGGAGACAGGGTCTCTCTTGTTTTGCGGTTACATGCACTGGCCTCGCTGGCCCACGGGCTTCCAGATTCCCCTGGCTCTACTTTCCATTGCTGTCGGTGTAACCACAGATGCATGTGCCAGTTTGCGTCAAGCTTTATGTGGGTGCTGGGGAGTCAAACTCATGCCAGCAGGCTTGCTTAAACAGTGCCTTTAACTTCGGATCCATCTCCCCACACCCATGATTGTGGGTGTTTTTTTTTTTTTTTTTTTTTTTTTTTTGGTGTTTTCGAGGAAGGGCTTCACTCTAGTTCATGCTGTCCTGCAATTCACTATGTCATCTCAGGGTGGCCTCGGACTCACGGTGATCCTCCTACCTCTGCCTCCTGAGTGCTGGGATTAAAGACGTGTGCCACCACGCCTGGCTTCATGATTGTATTCTTATAGACCAGTGCCTCATGAGAGAAAGGTCTTTTCCAAACCAGAAATGTTGCAGCAGCCAGACCCCAATCAATTGCCCAAGATAAAATGTCGGGGGCCTCAGGAAAGTGTGGGAAGGGGTGAGGGGTGAGAGCTTATGCAGGGGGGGGGGATATTTCTGGACACTAACCCTCCACCGCACTGACTGTGAGAGTCCATCCTCGCCCCGTCACAAGAACACAATCAAAGCTAGGGAGATGGCACCATTGCTAAGAGCTTACCTTGCAAGCATTGAGGACCTGAGTTTAAACCCAGTACCCATGTAACATGTCTTTGGTGGCACGCCTGTAACCCCAGCCCTGGGGAGGCAGGAAATGGTGGATTCCCTGGGCTTGCTGGCCAGCCTAGTAGTGCAGGCCAATGAGAGACCACGTCTCAAAGGAGGTGGAGAGAATTTCTGAGGCTGAACCTTGAGGCTGTCCTTCCCCTACAGTGCATGCACACATGTGTGCATAGGCCCCTGCGCGCACACACACCTGCACAGACACACACGCACACACACTTTAATCAGAACTCCCCAGACAGCAACTCCCCAGGGTTCATAAGGCATGTGCTTCCCAGGGACCTGCCTTCTCTCGAGGGCCACAGAAAGCCTGGGACCACGGCTGCCTCACTGCTGCGTCCCTTGGGCTGTCCTGTCGGATGTGGGCCCAGGGCCTCCATCCAGAGTCTGCCTTCGCTATCTCCAGGCTAGGCTCTTGATTACTTTCTTCTGAGGCTTCTGTTGAAAATAAGTAGGATTGTACTCTGGCATTTTGCACACACAGCCTTGTAGCTGGGTGTCCTATTTGTAGCCGGGGACAGACAAGGCTCTGCTGGCAGTGGGGACTGGGAACGCCCTTCCCTCCCACCACAGGCGTCCAGCATGGACTTGACCTTGTCAAGTCCTAGGTTTATTGGAGTCTGAGAAATTGAAGGCATCGGCTGAGACTTAATTGCTCAGATAGAACAATATAGAGAGTCTCTCAAGGGAGACAGAAATTAGACCTGCTTATCTTGACTGCCCCTCTGCAGCCATGGCCTCGTTTCAAAGCCCCTTCACCTCTCCAGGCAGACTGGGCAATTGATGGTGCTTAACGTAGTTGTTCAATGGGGCAACTTATTAATCTAGCATTGGTTACGGTAGTTAAGCTTTTAGAGATAATGAAATGTAAATGCGTCTCCAGAACATGCTGCCAGTCCTGCAAACAAACACATTTGTGAAGAAAAATGGCTGCGGTAAGATTATGGGTAATATTAACTGTGAGGATTTACATACTCTACAGATGGCCGTGCAGGTGCCAGGGACCCCCGGGAGCTGCTGGGAGCAGGCCGAGAGGGGCCTGGCCTTTCTCTGCCCCCCGCGCCCCCACCATGGGATGTTCCCGTCACTACTTACTGAGGTTCCCGGCTGGAGTTTTTTGTATGAACAAGCAGGAGTGAAGAAAGTGCAAGTTCATGGCCACATGGGGGAGAAGCTGGGCTGGACTTGGAGTCTAGACAGGCTGTTTCCGGCTGTGGCTCATCCCTGGCTGCCTGGGAGAGGACCTCCCAGGCTGCCCCGCCCACCTGTGTCCCTGGCAGACTCTCAGCTAGAAACGGCTCACCTGTCCTGACCATCAACCTCTTCTTACAGCCCTGTCACCAGGACTGTGAACCCTGAAATCATGAAAGAGCAGGCGAATCTTATTCCCTAATCAACAAGTGTTAATTATCGAGTGTCTGTGTGGGCCTGGTGTCTTGCCAGCCTTCGGATTACCCTCACTCCTGGGGCTGAAATCTTAGCAGCGGGCAAATGACCATCACGCTGACGTGCCCGTAGAACCTGTTGGGGGGGGGGGCTGGTTCTTGAAGGGCCAAGATGTCACAGAGTGACAAATGACACTACTGGAGACATGCCCCACAGGACACAAAACCAACCAATCTTGCTTTTGAGACAGGGTCTGACTCAATGGCCTAGGTTTGTCTATTTGTTTTTAAAAAATTTTTTTTTTTGAGGTAGAGTCTCACTCTGGTCCAGGCTGACCTGGAACTCACTATGTATTCTCAGGGTGGCCTCGAACTCACGGCGATCCTCCTACCTCTGCTTCCCAAGTGCTGGGATTAAAGGCGTGCGCCACCACGCCCGGCTTAAATTTTTATTTATTTATGAGAGAGAGAATGGGCACATCAGAGCCTCCAGCCACTCAAATGAACTCGACACATGCGTCCCCCTTTGTGCATCTGGCTTACATAGGTCCTAGGGAATTGAACCGAGGTCCTTTGGTTTTGCAGGCAAGCACTTTAACCACTAAGCCATCTCTCCAGCCCTGGTTTGTCTTGAACTCACTGTTATGTAGCACAGGCTTTCAGTGAGCCTCGTGCTTCAGCCTCCTGAGTGCTGGGGTTATAGGCACAGGCCGCCACTCACGGCATAATTGAAAACTCTTAAGGTGGATCTCATTCTCCTTTTATCTTCACAACCATCCTGTGAATGACCTGCTTCACACGTGAGGAAAACGAGGTGCTGAATGGGTAAGTTTGCCCATGGGCAGAAAGCTAGTGAGCTAGAGATTTAAACCGTAAGTCTGACTGCAAATCCCGGCTGTGAACCACTGTGCAGCCCTGCTGGCCTGGGACTCACTATGAAGACCAGGCTGGACTCAAGCTGCCTGGATCCTCTTGCCTCCGCCTTCAGACTGCTGGGACCGTGGGGCTGCGTCAGCGAGTGCAGGCTTTATTGGCTCTTGAAAAGATACGGCACTGGGCTGGAGAGATGGCTCAGCAGTTAAGGCACTTGCCTGCAAAACCTAAGGACCCAGGTTTAGTTCCCCAGTACCCATTAATCCAGATGCAGCAGGTGGTGCATGTATCCAGAGTTCATTTGCAGTGGCTGGAAGCCCTGGCATACCCATTCTCTGTCTCTCTCATGAATAAAGAAATAAATTAAAAATATTAAAAAAAAACAGAACCACAGCGGGTGTGTGTGTGTGTGTGTGTGTGTGTGTGTGGGGCACAAATCTTTAATCCCAGCACTCGGGAGGCAGAGGTAGGAGGGTTGCCAAGAGTTCGAGGCCACCCTGAGGCTGCACAGTGACTTCCAGGTCAGCGTGGGATTGGCGTTTGGAACATGGGCCAAGCATTGGGGGCTGTCTGGCTGCAGGACAGACATCCACTGACTTGGGCAGGGTGAGCTTTCAGACTGAAGAGGGATGGGAGAGTCAGGCCACATCGCTTTCTTCGCTGGCCCAGGCCTGGCGTGGTCGGTGGGATGAGAGGCCGCCGGGGTCGGCAGCTGCGTATGCGATGCTTCCAGTGAGCACGTTAGCCTTGGCAGCACATTTGTCTTGGAGGAAACTGCGGCCCAGCCATGGCCACTGGAAAGATTACGGCTCTGGGGAAAGTCATGGTGGTTAGTAACGACCTTTGGTTTATGAATCCCAGGACACCCGTCCTAGGGCAACTGTTGGTTGCAGAAAAGAAAAGGTTCCCTTGTGGCCACAATGCGCACCTTGGTGGCTGCTACGCACTTAGAAGCAGAAGGCTGGGGACTGAGGGAATGTTCTATTCTGTCCTGGGATGCGGCTCGCAGGCTGGTGTATTATTTTGTCAAGCCTAGGAAGAGGACCAGAGTCAGGGACGGTGACCGCAGACGGAAGAGGACTGGACATGCACAATGCACTCTACGAGGGAACAGAAGAACCACGGCAGTCTAGCTGAGGAGAGGGGACATGATCTCTGCCTGCTGCAAGAGAGGCCTCCCTGGGAGGCTCCTGCAGAGACAGGCCTTGGCAGGGCTCTAAGAGCCTGGGGAGAGCAATCCTCGAAGCCCTAATGCTTCAGCAGATGAACAGTCCAGTCTTGGGGAAAGCTCCCCTGTGGCTTAGAGCCTTGTGAGGTGTCAGGAGCTGAGGGTCAGGTAATAGCCCTCAGAACCTAGCCCAGGCCTCCCATTCTGCGGGCCAAGCTTGAAGCACTGCGTCCCTCACAGGCCCTGGGGTCCTGCTGTGGCAGTGGGGAGCTAGAGGCTGTGAGCTCAAAGACAAGCTCATCTGTGCCACCAAGAGTGGGGGACACCAGGGCTGGGACGTGGCTCCGCGGTAGAGCACTTGCCTAGCACATGCAAGTTTCTGGGTTTGACTCAGAAAATCAGAGTTGGGGGCTGCCTTGTTTCTGCCATTTTCTCAGAGTCTGGTCTGGAGCCGGTGCTCCCAAGACGGGTTCTCCCTCTGCACTGTGTCTAAGGACGCCGGTGTGTACAGTTGTAACAGACCACCCAAGGGCTGTTTTTTTTTTTTTTTTCCGTTTTGAAAATGAATTTATTTAAGAGAGAGAAAAAAGACCTCTTGCTGCTGCACGCAAACTCCAGACACATGTGCCACTTTGTGCTTCTGGCTTTACATGGGTACTGGGACAATTGAACCCAGGCCAGCAGGTTTTCTAAGCAAGTGCCTTTAGCCACTGAGCCATTTCCCCAGTCCATCAAGGGCTATTCTTGACCTGGGACAACTTTTAGTTTTCTTTGGGCCCCCACCATCCCAGCTACCCTTCAGGACTTTTCCCGAGTGCCTCCTCCTCCACTCAGTGTGGGTCCCGCAGAGCAGGGCCTGGCCTGGAGCAGGTGGGCGTTCATGGAGTAAACAAATGAATGAGGCTTTTCTATCCCTCGAGCCTTGGGGGAATCTCACTGGATTCTTCTAAAACTCCAGCTCACATAGACTTATCTATTTCACTTTTATAAAGAAAGAGCTGAGGGCTGGAGAGATGGCTTAGCGGTTAAGCGCCTGCCTTTGACGCCTAACAACCCCGGTTCAAGGCTCAACTCCCCAGGACCCACGTTAGCCAGATGCACAAGGGGGCTCACGCGTCTGGAGTTCATTTGCAGTGGCTGGAGGCCCTGGCGCGCCCATTCTCTCTCTCTCTCTGCCTCTTTCTCTGTCTGTCGCTCTCAAATAAATAAATAATAAATGAACAAAAAAAAAAAAAAAGAAAGAGCTGAGCCGGGTGTGGTGGCGCATGCCTTTAATCCCAGCACTCAGAAGGCAGAAGTAGGAGGATCACTGTGAGTTTGAGGCCACCCTGAGACTACAGAGTGAATTCCAGGTCAGCCTGGGCTAGCGCAAGACCCTACCTCGGAAAACCAAGAAAAAAGAAAGAGCTGACTGGTGCACCCCCAAACCCCTGTATAAGCAGAGCTTTAGAATCTGAGCTTTTTCTTGGAAAATAGGGTATATGATGGACGAAAGTAGTTAAGGAACTTAAGATGAAATCTTCCTGGATCTTCAGTGGATCCTAAACCCAGTAACTGGTCCTTCAGTTGAAGGGATAAAGACGCAAAGAGACATGGGAACAACGAACACCCCAAAGCCGGGGAGCACCTGGCAGACGCTGGCTGTCCTCCTCTGTTCTTCTGCTGATTCCGTGAGGTAGGCTCTCGCGTTGAGCCTGCAGCTCCCCGTTTTGGTTAGACTGGCTGACTCTGGAGGCTCAGCAATCCTCCTGCTCCCCCCACCCCCCCAGTGCTGGGGTTACAGGCAGCACGGCCACATTTGGCTTTTTACGTGGGTGCTGGCGTTTGAGCTCACGTTCTCACACACGCGCAGCAAGCCCTCTTTCCCACTGAGCCATCTCCCCAGCCCTAGTTAGCATTTTATAAGCACTTACTCCGCTCTAGTGCATGGGCTTGGCTAGGTCAGGGGCAGGTCTGGGTCAGTGTTGTAAATATAGAGCCAGCGTCCAGCAGATCAGGTGCCTACCAGTCCTGGTTTGCTTGGAGACTGATGGGCATCCCAGGGGCATCAGAGCTAAAAACCAAAGCCTTAGGTCAGCCGGGATGATTGGTCACCCTGCTGGCGTGGGGCCAGGCTGGCGCTTGGCTGGTGGTGGCAGTTGAGTCTTGCATGTGGGAAGGCCGCATGGCTGGCCAGCTGCGGATGGTGTGTGTGTGTGTGTGTGAGGATTTTGCGCGTGATGAGAGAGGGGAAGAAAACTGTAATAACCTTCTCTAGACCGGTCCTGGAGGGCTACTCTGCGGAGGAGGCCTGGGGATGGCTGTTCTGGAATTCCAGGGCCTTCCTGCGAGGCCCAGGCTTCCCCAGGGAGCCGCCTCGTGCCCCCGGGCATCAGCTGGCACCTGCTAGACTCAGGAGCCTCTTTTGGAGCTAGTGCGCAGTAAGCCTCAACTCCTCACCCCACCCCCCACATCCACTGGAATATTCTGAATGGAGCTGATTGCCTAAATGGAAGGTATTATGCTATAATGACAGTTACAATTAAAACTATTATCATCTGAAAGAGACCAGAGCATGGGAAACCACTGCAAAGACTTTTAAAGCTTTTAAAGTATGTTTTTGAACTAGATAAAAGTACCTTTGTGTAGGGTGGTAGAGAGAAAGAGAGAGAAAGAGAGACTGAGACTATGCACGTGCGTACCTGTGGGCTCTGAAATGTAGCTCTGGCTCCAGCCAGAAAGGGAGCCTGGTTCTCAGCGAGGTGGGTGGCAACCTCAGGTGATCTGCCTGCACAGTGCTAGCTGCCCACTTGGCCCAGCCCCAAGATGCAGGCTTTGGGAAATGCGGGCAGACGCGCGGTGTTTTGGAGGGCCCAGAACCAAGCTGGGATTAGATGGGGCATTGTTCTGGAAGCGGCATTTATTGAAGCAGTCAATTTGCATTCTGCCGTATTTGGGAAGGACACTCTAGCCCTAGGCACTGAGGGAGGAAGGGAGGCAGTGTCTGGGCCTGGCTGTGTAAGGCCACAGGGCGGAGGCTCAAGAGGAGGGCTCTGGGAAGGAAGGACAAAGCGTCAGGACCGGGCCTCACAGCACGCTCTGGACTTGGCGCGTGACGCCCAGGGCCTGGCTGGACGTGGAGATGGACTCCAGCTTGGCAGAGGGCTGGCCTGGCACCGGGCAGCAGCTCTTCTGAGAACTCTGCCTCAGCTCCCTCTGCCTCCCTACAAGGTGAGGAAATTGAGGCTCCGTGGGAAGGGTGGGTCCGGGCCACCAGCCTCTGAACCACAAGTTTAGAGCGCTGTACTTTAGACCTCTCCCTTGGGAGCCTGTCTGCACTTCCCAAATGTGGAGGACGCCTTGTTGGTACCCTGAGTTTGAACTCTTGCTTCAGTTGAGTTTGTTAGGTTTTGTGTTACCTTACCTTTTTTTCCCTTTCCTTTCCTTTCCTTTCCTTTCCTTTCCTTTCCTTTCCTTTCCTTTCCTTTCCTTTCCTTTCCTTTTTCTCATCTTTCTCATCTTTCTTTAAAAGTTAAAAAAGGGGCCAGGGAGATGGCTCAGTAGTTGAAGGCACTTGCTTGCAGGGTCTGCTGCCCTGGGTTCAATTCCCCAGCACCCACATAAAGCCAGATGCACAAAGAGGCGTATGCATCAGGAGTTTATTTGCAGTGATTGGAGGCCCTGATATACCCATTCTCACTCTCTGCTTGCAAATAAATAACATATTTTAAAAAATTAATAAAGTAAATCCAAAATCACAGAATTTATACATGAAATCATTCTTGTTAAGATTTTAGACTTATTTTTGTATCTATCTATCTATCTATATACATTTAATCTTTATTTATTTATTTATTTATTTTGGTTTTTCGACGTAGGGTCTCACTCTAGCCCAGGCTGACCTGGAATTCACTATGGAGTGGCCTCGAACTCACAGTGATCCTCCTACCTCTGCCTCCCAGTGCTGGGATTAAAGGCATGCGCCACCACACCCGGCCATTTAATCTTTACACAATAGCATTGCCACCAACAATTTGCTAGTGTCCCCTAGGAAGGAGGGCCCGCCCCGGTAGCAGAATCGTTCAGCTTGGTGTTGGGAAGCTGCAGAGAGAGATGGAGGCTGAGTGCTGACAGCACACGTTCACTCAGAACGGAGAGACAGATCACACAGCTTCTCAACTGGCCGGGGTAGGGAGATCAAAGACACAGGCAGAGAGCTGCAGCCCCTGTCGGGAAAGCGCTTGCCTGCTAGTCGAGCATGACGGCGCAGCTTCATCTCCAGAGCCCAGGTGCGCTGAGACCCCAGCACTGGGGACGTGGACAGGAGGGTCCCTGTCTTTGCTGGCCAGCCAGTCTTCTGTGAAGGGTGAGCTCCCCGCCACGGAGCAATCCTTCTCAGGACAGGGGACAGCATCGGAGGGGAGTGACACATAGGTTGTCCCTGGCCTCCACATGCACGTGCAGCTGCACACACATGAACACATGTGCACACCTCAGGGGTAAGGTGGAGAGGTAGGCTAAGAAAGGAGAGGAGTAGTCAAGAATTTCCTAGAAATAGGCTGAGGTTTGTCAGCACAGGACTGCCTACTTCTACGGCCTGGTGCCAGTTTCCTGTCCTGGAGGCTATCAAGTACATTCCTTAGTGTGGAAATTAGAGTATAATGAATTTTGGGGTTGTCTGGTATTTCCTTTTGGGAGGGAGTCACCCTAGATCCAACTGGGTTTGAGCTAAAAATAACGAAGAAGCAGATACAAGGGAAGCTCTCTGGCCTGACCCATTTGTCTAAAAACAGGACATAAACTTACAAAGCTGTCTTTCCCTCCTCTTCTGCCAGGAGAGCCCAAGTTTGATCACTAAGGGCAATTAAAAAATTATTTATGGGCTGTACAGATGGCTTAGCAGTTGAGGTGCTCGCCTGTGAAGCCCAAAGACCCAGGTTCGATTCTCCAGGTCCCATGTAAGCCAGATGCACAAGATGGCACAAGTGTCTGGAGTTTGTTTGCAGTGGCTGGAGGACCTGGTGCGCCCATTCTGTCTCTCTCTCTCTGTGTAATAAATAAATAAAAATATATCTTTAAAATTTATTTATTTGCAGGGGGAGAGAGAGAGAGAGAGAGAGAGAGAGAGAAATGGGTACACCAGGGCCTCTTGTCTCAGATGCATGTGCTACTTTGTGCACTTGGCTTTATGTCGACACTGGGGAATCAAACCCAGGCTGTCAGGCTTTGCAAGCAAGAGTCCTTAACTGCTGAGCCATCTCTCCAGCCCCAATCAGAGACAATTTTAATCTTTACTAGCCTTCAGCTAGCACCAGAGAAATCTGCATGCCGTGCTTTGCGGACTCGTCCTTATCAACCATTTGGCCTCTACATGTTAGCCACCCCCAGAGGCTCAAGGTTCTCCCGTCTCCTTGCTGCGCTGAACACTTGTTCCTTGGGGAATAAGATGCCGCACAAGCCAGTGTTCTGAGCTGCTTCTGCGAAGCGCTCTCCCTGGGCGTCTGCTCACGCGTAGCTGAGAGATGCCGTTCATAATCTCTGGCTTTCCTCTCTCCTCTGGCTTTGCTACGGGGTCCCACCTAAGAGCTTGGGAGGGCAGAAGGAAGGTTATTTTTCCTCTCCGTACAATTGCTTCTATTTGTCTTTTTAGAGGAAATCAAGGTTCCACTTGGAAAAGCCCCTCCCCCAGTCTTCTTCCCTCTCTGTGCTGGTTTGAATTAGGTGTCCCCTGTAAACTCCTGTGTTCTTAATGCCAGGTCCCTTTGGAAGGTGGAGCCTTGCTGGAGCAGGTGTGCTGTTGGGGGCTGGCTGATGGGTGTTGGGGCCAGCTCCCCCTTGCCAGAGTTCGGCTTGCTCTCGTGCTACCGTCTGCCAGCAGCTGTGGAGAGGAGGTGAGGTTTCGTCTCTGCTCATGCCGTCTTTCCCTGGCATCATGCAGCTTCTCCTCCAGACTGTAAGCCAGAATAAGCTTCTGTCCCGTCAGTGGTTGGCCGCTTTGTGCCAGCACCGAGAAGGTAGCCACAACAGTTCCCTTCCTGCAGAGGGGACCTGCGTTAACGTGGAAGGCTTCGTTTCAGTCCGTTTCCCTTGAGCTTTGTGAAATCATGGAGTCACTATGGTCAGAGGTAGGATATTTTAAACTGCACTGAGGGATCATCTGACAAGTGACTCTGACCTTGACTCAGAACTGTAACTGTGGCTAGAAGTGCGACAAGTTGATCCATCAGCTCTGGATCTGTGGGCCTTGATGCTTACCTGAGCCAATCACTCTAAGGGTTACCTTTTTCTTTCTCTCTCTCTCCTCTTTTATTCTTTTGGTTTTTTCTTTTTTTTTTCAAGGTAGGGTCTCACTCTGGTCCAGGCTGACCTGGAATTGGCTATGTAGTCTCAGTGTGTCCTTGAATTCATGGTGATCCTCCTACCTCTGCCTCCCGAGTGCTGGGATTGAAGGCGTGCGCCACCATACCCGGCTTTCCTTTGGTTTTTCAAAGTAGTGTCTTGCTGTAGCCCAGGCTGACTTGGAACTCACTCTGTATTCTCAGGGTGGCTTCGAACTCACAGTGATCCTTCTACCTCTACTTCCAGAGTGCTGGGTTTAGAGGCATGTGCCATGCCTGGCCCCTTGAGTTTTCCTTTCTTAAACCCAAGATTTTTTTTTTTTTTGTTACTTCTGTCTTTGGAGCAAACTTTTATTTTACCAAATCCATGTCTCCTGAATTATAATTCCTAAATCCTCAAATAAAGCTCTTTTGTACACACTTGATATTGATTAACAATATGCATACTCACACAGTGTGTATGTGTGTGCTTTTGAACATAAGTAGCATCATTTGGTATGTAATTATTTGTAATTCTCATGTTTTACTGAAAAACACATCTTGGGGTTGTTTTCTTGCCAACACCTTACGGTTTTCACTGTTGCATAGTTCCCTCACGGCAGGATATATACCAGTTGTCATGAGGCTGCTAATTTAAAAAAAAAGGAGATGCAATTTTTCACCTAGCAGTTGGGCAAACATTAAAAAGATTGTCATTATCAAGTGTCAGCAGGGCTGAGGTAGAACTCGCACTGCTAGTCAGAGTGTTACCAGGATCTTCTCCTAGCCGCCTTTCTGCCCCCTGGTCCTTGTGGTCTCTGGGGAAGGAGTTCTGATGAGCTACACAGAGCATCATGTGGAAAGCAGTGAATTACAGAGTAAAGTGGCCCTATCAAGGGATGAGGGCGGGCAAGGGCCACAGGGGCCACTGCAGAGCAGGGACCTGTCTCAGGGGGACAGTGGACAAGGGCCATAGGGGCCACTGCAGAGCAGGGACCTGTCTCAGGGGGACAGTGGACAAGGGCCACAGGGGCCACTGCAGAGCAGGGACCTGTCTCAGGGGGAGAGTGGACAAGGGCCACAGGGGCCACTGCAGAGCAGGGACCTGTCTCAGGGGGACAGTGGACAAGGGCCACAGAGGCCACTGCAGAGCAGGGACCTGTCTCAGGGGGACAGTGGACAAGGGCCACAGAGGCCACTGCAGAGCAGGGACCTGTCTCAGGGGGACAGTGGACAAGGGCCACAGGGGCCACTGCAGAGCAGGGACCTGAGAGTGGACAAGGGCCACAGAGACCACTGCAGAGCAGGGGGAGAGTGGACAAGGGCCACAGAGACCACTGCAGAGCAGGGACCTGTCTCAGGGGAGAGTGGACAAGGCCTGCAGAGACCGCCGTGCCAACCTCCATCTTTAGTTTTTATTTGATTTTTTGAGCCAAGCCCAACAGACTGCTTATTATTATTATTATTTTGTTTGTTTTTTGAGGTAAGGTCTCACTCTAGCCCAGGCTGACCTGGAATTTACTCTATATTCACAGGATGGCCTCGAACTCACAGCAGTCCTCCTACATCTGCCTCCTAAGTGCTGGGATTAAAGGTGTGCACCACCACACCTGACGCCAGACTTCCTTTTTTTAATGAAAAGAGAGAGAGAGAGAGAGAGAGAGAGAGAGAGAGAATTGGCATGCCAGAGCCTCCAGTCACTGAAATTGAACTCTAGACGTGTGCGCCCCCTTGTGTGCATGTGCAACCTTGTGCACTTGCATCACTGTGTCTGGCTTATGTGGGACCTGGAGAGGCGAACATGAGTCCTTAGGCTTTGCAGTTAGCAAAGGTAAGCACCTTAACTGCTGAGCCATCTCTCCAGCCCCTGACCTCCATTTTTAGGTAGCTTTTAGTTTCATACCTTCTACCTCTCCCTCCTGATTTCCCTCCCTTCTTCTCTTTCTATCCTTTCCTTCCTTCCTTCCTTCCTTCTTTCCTCCCTTCTCTTTCCTCCACCTTTGATTGCTTTCCTTTGGCAAGGCCTTGCTCTAGCCCAGACCATGCTGCACTGTGGTATGTGCTACTAAATGTCACTGGATATGCCTCCTTGTCACGTGTGCACACACTCTGTTGGGCTACACATGTAGAAGCAGGGCCGTATGGGCACCACATGACCCATAAAACCTGTACCGGTGCATGCACGCTCACATAGCTAGTCAGGTATCAGCAGACGTGAAGGTCACTGGGAAGTGGAACTGTAGGGTCAGAAGAATGACCAGCTTTGTGCTGGGAACTCGCTCTGCAGCCCAGGCTGGCCTCAGACTCACAGCAATCCTCCTGCCTCAGCCTTCCAGATGCTGGGATTATAGGCCTGAGCCATCCTGCCATGCCACCCTATTTCTTAGTTACTAGTCAGATTTCCGGTCCAGATGATTGACAGGCCTATCCGGATTAAACGTAAGGGAGGGAACAAGGATCTGCCTTTGTTCTTAAGCCTCCAGCTAGATGGGCATCTCCTGGTCTTTTGGGCAGTGCAGGGCCAGACCCACGACTCACATCTCATTCTTTTGGCCAACACCCAAAGCCTTGCAGTTCCACCTCATTTTTATGAGGAGCTGGTTCTGGAGGAGGGTCCATTCCCAATGACCTTCATGTCTGCTGACACCTGACTAGCTATGGAAAGCGTGTATACACTGGTACAGGTCTTATAGGGGCATGTGTTTGCCCATACTGCTTCTGGGTCTGTAGCCCAGCAGAGTGTGTGCACACGTGATAAGGGGGCGTACCCAGTGGCATTTAGGTGGCACATACCACAGTACAGCCCAAGGTTGGACTCTGGGTCCTAGTCTGAGTCACAGCTTCCTGGAAGAGGAAACGGATGTCCACATTTCCTAGTTTTCTGGCTTCTTTAATACTTTAAAGTCAGGTTTTAGGTACACAGTACCAAAATTGCTTTTTTTTTTTTTGTTCATTTTTATTTATTTATTTGAGAGTGACAGAGAGAGAGAGAGAGGCAGATAGAGAGAGAGAATGGGCATGCCAGGGCTTCCAGCCACTGCAAATGAACTCCAGACGCGTGCGCCCCCTTGTGCATCTGGCTAACGTGGGTCCTGGGGAATCGAGCCTTGAACCGGGGTCCTTAGGCTTCACAGGCAAGCGCTTAACTGCTAAGCCATCTCTCCAGCCCCCAAAATAGTTTTTAAAACTTAAAAAAAATTATTTATTTTTTATTTATTTACTAGAGAGAGAGAGAGAGAGAGAGAGAATGGGCGTGCCAGGGCCTCCAGCCACTGCAAACAAACTCCAGACACAGACACCACCTTGTGCATCTGGCTTACGTGGGTCCTGGGGAATAGAACCTGGGTCCTTTGACTTTGCAGGCAAGTGCCTTAATGTCTAAGTCATCTCTCCAGCTCTTAAAAACTTTTTTTATTGGCAACTTCCATAAATATAAGCAACATACCATGATTGTAACCCCCTCCCACCATCCTCCCTTTTCTCCTTCCAAATTCCCAAATCCCCTCCTCCACTGATTCCTTTATTTTTTCCAACTAGTCTCTCTTCTATTTTGATGTCATTGACTTAAATTATTTTTTTAAAAAATTTTATTTATTTGCGAGAGAGAGAAGGAGAGGGAGGGAGAGAGAGAGAGAGAGAGAATGGATGTGCCAGGGCCTTCAGCCACTGCAAACAAACTCCAGATATATGCACCACCTTGTGCATCTGGCTTTCGTGCATTCTGGGGAATTGAACGTGGATCCTTTGGCTTTGTAAGCAAGTACCTTAAGCCCCTAAGCCATCTCTCCAGCCTGGCTTTTTTTTTTTAAACTCCTATTATGCAGGTCTTGTGTAGGTAGTGTCAGCCACTGTGAGATCATGAATGTCAAAGCCACTTTGTGTCTGGAAGACAGCATTGTAAGCAGTCCTCTCCTTCCTTTTGCTCTTAACATTCTTTCCTTCACCTCTTCTACAACGGTCTCTGAGACTTGGAGTGTGTGACAGAGATGTCTCACAGTGCTGAACACTCCACTGTCACTTCTTCTCAGCATTTTAGTAAGTTTTGAGTCATCCCAGTGGTCACTGTTATTTGAAAAGAGAAGCTTCTCTAACCAAGTACGAAAGTAGCATTAATATGTGGGCATAAATGTAAGTATTTAGGGAGCAGTTTGATGGGCATAATATATTCATCTATATTAATAGTAGTAGTCCCCCTCTAGGGCTCATGACCTCCCCAGCCATAGGATTTTGACTAGGATTTCAGTACCAGGCATAAATTACTTCCTGTGGAATGGGCCTCAAGTCCAATCAGAGAAGTTGGTTTTCCCATGACAGACATGCCACTGTTGCACCAGTCGGCACATTTGGCCTGGCTAGCCAGCCATAGAGCTTATAGGGTCCACGGCTGGTTAATACAGTTAATAACTTTTCTCCCCCAACAGGCTACATAGCTTTTTCCAGCATCCTGACAGCTAGTCAGCAGGGAGGAGGCTTGCAGCTCAGCTCCAGCTTGATTTCTCAGTGACCTGCATCCCATTCATGTGGTGTGTTCAGCAATAAGGTCTTGCAATCTAGTTCTGGTGGGAAACCAAGAGCCTTGGCAATAGCCTGTAATGTTTTGGGGGCATCTCTGGCCAACAACTTGCTGGAAGGTATCTTACCCCTAGCACTGAAAGTTTTCTAATGATAATCTATGGCTTCTGGACACAATATTATCCATCTCTACCAGATAAATTGCCTCCTTTTTTTTAAGAGAGAGAGAGAGAGAGAATGAGAATTGGTGCACTGGGGCCTCAGCCACTGCCATCTAATTTGCCAGTGGGCATGTGCAACCTTGCACTTGCGTCACCTTGTGTGTCTGTCTTACCTGAGAGCTGGAGAGTCGAACATGGTTCCTTGGGCTTCACAGGCAAGCACCTGAACCACTGAGCCATCTCTCCAGCCCTCCCTCTTTTTTTTCTTTTTTAACACTCACACACATTATTTGCTAGCAAAGAAATAGGTTTCTATATGCCTTTTTCATAAATCTTATTTTTTTTTGTCTTTTTGAGGTTGTGTCTTGCTCTATCCCAGGCTAACCTGGAATTGGTCTCAGGCTGGCCTCAAACTCATAGCAATCCTTCTATTTCAGCTTTCTGAGTACTGGAATTAAAGGTGTGTGCCACCACACCTGCCATACATCTTAAATTGTGATTAGCCCTCCTCCCACCTCTTCCTTTCCTCCATCCCCTCCCCTTATGCCATTCCCCACCCCAGTATTCTGTCCTATATTCTTGTATCTACTATAACCTCCCCTTAAGCCGTCCCCTCTCTTCCCTCTCTCATAGCCCCTTTGTAGCCCCTGACCTCTACTACTGACTTTTATTCCAACTCACATACAAACCTAAACATTTGAATCTAGGACCCACAATATGAGAAAGAACATGAGGTATCTGACTTTTTGGGCCTGGGTTACCTCACTTCATATAATCTTTCACAGATCCTCCCATTTCCTTGCTAATTTCATTTTTCTTTACAGCCAAGTAGAACTCCATTGTGTAAATGTACCATATCTTCATTATCACTCATCAGTTGAAGGGCATCGAGGCTGGTTCCATTTCCTAACTATTGTGAATAGAGCACAATAAACATGGATGAGCAAGTACCTCTCTAGTGATTGAGTAGAGTCCTTAGGGTATATGCCAAGGAGTGATACAGCTGGGTCATATGATAAATCTATTTTTAGCTGTTTCAGGAACCTCCAAACTGACTTCCATGGTGGCCAGGGTACCAAACTTTTATGAAAGATGACAGCGCCCTACCTCCTTGCTCCCAGGAAGCAGTTTCCTCCAGTGCAAAGCATTTCTTTGTACTTCTTGTATTTCTTGCAATATTTTATACAACTTGATTTTAATGCTATTTGTTGATTTAAAAAAACTAGAAGCTGGGGAGATGGCCCAGTGATTAAAGGCACTTGCTTGCAAAATCTGCTGGTCAGGGTTCAATTCCCCAGCCACCTATGGAGAGCTGTACAGGTGTTCGTTTGCAGCAGCAAGAGACCCTGGTATGTGTGTACTCACCCATGCATGCAAATAAATAAAATACATTAAAAAATTTAGATAGGATCTATTGAATTTCCTATTGTGGGAGGGGAAGGTTTTTTATTTTCATTATCTGCAAGGCAGCCTCCCTGCCTCCATAGAAGCTTCCCCTTCCCCTGCTGTAGAGAGTGTTAAATCTTCATTTCAGGCTGAGCCAGTATTTACTGTTCCCATTATTATGACTGTGTAGGCATTATTCACGGGGAGCCACACAGTACAGTACCATGATTATATTTCTCTTCCTTTTACAACTTTTAATTTTCTCACAATTTAACACCTGCTCCATTTCTTTTTTATTTGTTTTGTTTCATATGTACCAATTACAGATGATTTCCCAAACTCCACAAAAAAGTTGAAAGTCTCTGAATATTTCAAACACGCGAGACAATTCACTGGCTTTTTTATGTTTGTTTCTTCAGATAGTCCTTGCAGAGAGGCTCCTCATGTTCCCCACCCTGCGCTGTTGTTCTTTTTCTTTTTCGAGGTAGGGTCTCACTGTAGCCCAGGCTGACCTGGAGTTCACTCTGTAGTCCCAGGTTGGCCTTGAACTCGCGGGCGATCCTCCTACCTCTGCTTCCCGAGTGCTGAGATTAAAGGCGTGCGCCACCACGCCCGGGCCTGGACTGTTATCTTTTATTAGACTTTCATTCTAGATTTTTTTTCCATCCTAATCTTTGCGGTAGTCCCTTGGACCATGCTCTCAGTTAGATTTCTGTCACTGTGACAAGATACCTTAGGTAGTCAAATTTAAAGAATGAAAGATTTCCTCTCATGGTTTCGGAGGTTCGGTTCGTGCTTGCTTGTCCCTGCTGCTGTGGGCCCGGGGCGGCAGAGCAGCCGTGGTGGGAACATGTGGAGGAGGAGCACTGTTCGCCTCAGAGCAGTAGGGTGCAAACACAGAAACAGGAGAGGGCAAGGTCCTCATATCTCCTTCAAGGGCATGTCCCCCAAACCTCACTTCCATCCTCTGGGCCCCCCTCCAAAAGCTTCTACCATCTTTCAATAGCACCACGAGACTGCGTTGGGCATATGTGCCTTTGGTAGACACCTACCTAAATCATCGAACGATGTCCCTAGAATTTTCACCCCTCCTTTGGGGGAGTACTCAATCTGGTAACTTCTCAAGAAAGGGTGAGTCAGCAGTGAGTTTTCAGACCTTGTTAATCTGACCAGCTCTATTCTAGCCTCCTGTTTGATTGACAGCCCAGTCTAGAAAATCACTTTCCCTCAGAAATTGGAAGTTTTGTCTTTTAGCTTCCACTGTTGTTGGGACACCTTGATGCCTTGAGGTGTGAGGTTTGCAGGTGACCTGCTTCTTTTGGGAGGAAGTTTTAGGGATTATTCCCCCTCTTTCTGTGTTCTACATCTTACACCAACATTCCTTGGGAGGCGTCTCATGTTTTCTTCTTAAAGTTTGAGTCAAGGTCTGTGCACTCTCTGGGCATAGCTGTTGAATCTTGGAATTCTGGAGCACTGTCTCGTATTATTTTTGACAATTGCACATGTTTATTTTTTTTTTTTTTCTAAAACTCCTGAGTTGACTGATGGAACTCATGGGCTATACTTGAATTCTTATAGCTTTTTAGTGTACCATTTTGATAAAAATTTGTTGTTTTTCAAATATTTTGTCAATGAAAAAATTGTGCTTCCATATTTTAAGAGCTTTTTCTTGTCTTCTTAGCCCCAATTCCTATTTTAAGGAAACTCTATCTTCTGCTTTGTTTCTTGAGGGGTTAAGATACATACATTATATAGATATGTTCTGCTGTTTTCCGAAATCTCTTTACTTTCTCTAGATGAATTTATTTTCCCTGACGTTAGGTTAAGAGGCTTCCCTCGAATGTTGGGTGACCTTTGGCTTGTCATGTGTATCCAAGGGAGAGGCATCAGGTCGCTTTAGAAGTCTGTTTGCTGCTGAGGCTTGTACTTGGCAGGGGTCAGTATAGGATGGTTGACCTGAGGACTTTGCTCTTTCTTTTTTTTTTTTTTAAATTTTTTTAAATTTTTATTTGAGAGCGACAGAGAGAGAAAGAGACAGACAGAGAGAGAGAGAGAGAGAGAGAGAGAGAGAGAGAGAGAGAATGAATGGGCGCGCCAGGGCCTCCAGCCACTGCAAGCGAACTCCAGACGCATGCGCCCCCTTGTGCATCTGGCTAATGTGGGTCCTGGGGAATCCAGCCTTGAACTGGGGTCCTTAGACTTCACAGGCAAGCGTTTAACCGCTAAGCCATCTCTCCAGCCCAACTTTGCTCTTTCAATACGGAATCTTGGCGTCAGTGTCTTTAATATCTTTACTCTTGGGTGTTTAGTGTCTCTAGAAAGGAAGCCTTCCCCATCTTCTGGCTGCAATGGTTATGGCATGGGTTAGTTAAGAACCTTCTGGAAATTTACTTCAATTCTTTATTTTTTGCCTGTGTGTGTGTGTGTGTAGGTATATGCATGCTTGTGGTGGGCAGATGACAGCTTCGGATGTCATTTCTCAGGGATACTGTCCAGCTGTTTTGAGACAGGGTCTTTCGTTGACCTGAACTTGCCTGAGTAGGTTAGACTGGCTGGTCAGCAAGGGATCTGCCTGTCTCCATCTCCCCAGTGCTGGGATTATAAGTGTGTGCCACGATGCCCAGTTATTTTATGTGGGTTCTGGAAATTGAACTCAGTACTGAGCTATCTCTGCAGCCCTCTCCTAGGTTTTAGTATGGCCCCTTACTCCCACTCCCAGCCACGTCTACTCTCCTTGACTGCAAAGCCTCTGGCCCAAATTCTCCAGAGACCCAACTTCCCATCTTCTTCATGGTGGGGTGGAGTGGTCTTGCTTGGTAGTGGGAGTATATTTCTAAAATACACAACTTCTTCTGCTTGTCTGCCTTTTTAAGATAGATTATATTCTTAGAACATTTTTAGATTCACAGAAAAATCAAGGGGAGGGTGCAGGGATTTCCATGTATGCCCTGTTCCTGCCTCATGCATAGCCTCTCCTCCCTCTTCCCTCCCTCCCTCCCTCCCTCCCTCTTCCCTTCCTCCCTCCCTTCCACCCATGTTGCCTTAGTCAGTTGTTTGGTCATAGCAACAAGAAAAGTTCACTAAATAGGTGTGTGACAGGCATTCCCAGTTGAAGCATCATACAAACCAGTTTTATCTTTTCACAAATTTCTGAGCTTTCTTTTCATTCCCAGGTAACCACTGACCCTTTGTCTGTCTCCACAGTGTGCTTTGCTAGAATGTCACATTGTTGGAACCATATAGTGTGCAGCTTTTCAAATTGCTCCTTTTGCTTGGTAGCATACAGTCTGGGTTCCCTGTTTTTTTTTAAATATTTATTTATTTATTTATGAGAGGGAGGGAAGGAGGGAGAGAGAGAGAGAGAGAGAGAGAGAGAGAGAGAGAGAGAATGGGTGCGTCAGGGCCTACAGCCACTGCAAACAAACTCCAGATGCATACGCCCCCTTGTGCATCTGGCTAACATGGGTCCTGGGGAACCAAACCTGGGTCCTATGGCTTTGCAGGCAAATGCCTTAACCACTAAGCTATCTCTCCAGCCCTTTTTCCCCATGGCCTGGAATGTCATTCCTTCTTGGTGCTGACTTATGTTCCGTGGTCTGGGCATACTGCAGTATTCTAAATCAATTCTACTGAAGTACATCTTGGTTGCTTCTAAGTTCTGTCAATTACGAATAAAGCCTGATATGAATATCCATGAGTGGGTTTTTTGTGGGATTATGAATTTTCCACTCATTTGAGTGAATGCTAAAGACCGTAATGGCTGGATCATATAGTAAGAGTGTGTTTAGCTTTCCAGAAACTGCCAAACTGTCTTTCAAGGTGGCGTCACCATTTTGCATTCCCACTAGCAATGAATGAGAGGTCCTGTTGCCCCAGCTTCACAAGAGTTTAATGCTGTGAGTGTTTTGGAGTTTGGACATTTTAATGTGTGTAGTGGTGTCTTTTTTCCATATTTTTATTAGCACATGTTAATTTTACAAAATAATGGGTTTTGGTAAGATATTTTTGTGCATTTAGATGATGAACTTTGACCATCCTCTCAGTTACCTTGTTTGTCCCTTCCCGTCTCTCTTGGTGGTCTCCCTTTCACATCATGAGTCGTTTGTCCCTTCCCGTCTCTCTCGGTGGTCTCCCTTTCACGTCATGGGTCGTTTGTCCCTTCCCGTCTCTCTCGGTGGTCTCCCTTTCACATCACGGGTCGTTTGTCCCTTCCCGTCTCTCTCGGTGGTCTCCCTTTCACATCACGAGTCGTTTGTCCCTTCCCGTCTCTCTCGGTGATCTCCCTTTCACATCACGAGTCCTTTGTCCCCTTCCCGTCTCTCTCGGTGATCTCCCTTTCACATCACGAGTCGTTTGTCCCCTTCCCGTCTCTCTCGGTGGTCTCCCTTTCACGTCACGGGTCGTTTGTCCCTTCCCGTCTCTCTCGGTGGTCTCCCTTTCACATCACGAGTCGTTTGTCCCTTCCCGTCTCTCTCGGTGATCTCCCTTTCACATCACGAGTCCTTTGTCCCCTTCCCGTCTCTCTCGGTGATCTCCCTTTCACATCACGAGTCGTTTGTCCCTTCCCGTCTCTCTTGGTGGTCTCCCTTTCACATCACGAGTTGTTTTCAGCTGCCACACAGAAAATTAAGTGTGCTACTTGTGTCTCTATGTCTTTCACTTGGTTCTACCCATTTCCTTGAAATGACATGATTTCATTCTTTATGGCCCAATACCTCTCCACTATGCCATATATACCACGTTTCTTTACCCATTCACCCGCTGAGGGCACCTAGGTTGGTTCTCTAAGTGGCTGTTGTGAGTACTGCCGTGACACACGTGAGCGTGATGTGATGTCTGCTGTATGCTGACTGGTTCCTTCAGGAATATCCCCGGGAGCGGTGCCTGTGGATCATACGGTCGTCTCACTTCTGTCTTTCTGAGGAACCTCCATACTGCTTTCCGCAGTGCTTAGACAAACTAATATTCCTGCCTGTAGTGCGTAAGGGTCCTTTTTTTCTCTTCCATACTTGCAGCATTTGTTTTATTGATGTTCACCATTCTGACTAGGGTGTGATGGACTCTCAATACAGTTATGATTTGCATTTTCCTCATGGTTAAAAATGTGACAACTTTTTATGGATCATTTAGCTTTCTCTTAAAAGTGCTCAGTTCATTTGCCTACTTGTTGATTGAATTATTTGATGTTTTGGTGTTTAGTTTTTTGAGTTCTTCGTGCACTCTGGACACCAGTCCTGTTTCATAAATCCTGGCAGAGACCTGGCTCATTGCGGAGGCCGTTTCTGCCATTGTTTCCTAGTTGAGAGAGTCTTTATAGCTTAGCTGTAACCCTGTCTGTCGGTCCTTGCTGTCACTGCTGGGTTATTGCAGTCCTGCTCAGAGTCGCTGGCTACTCCTACTCCTTGGACTGCTTTCCTGCCGTTTGGCCTACTGCTTTGCTAGTGTCAGGTTTACATTACGGTCTTGGCTCTATTTTTTTTAATTTATATTTTATTTATTTATTTGAGAGATAGAGAAAGAGACAGAGAGAGAGAGAACGAGAGAGAGTGAGAGAGAGAGAGAGAGAGAGAGCGAGCGCATGGGTGCACCAGGGCCTTCAGCCACTTCAAACAAACTCCAGACACATGCGCCCCCTTGTGCCGCTGGCTTACATGCGTCCTGGAGAATTGAACTGGAGTCCTTTGGCTTTGCAGGCAAATGCCTTAACCACCAAGCCATCCCTCCAGCCCCTTGGCTCTATTTTGAATTGATTGTTGTACAGGGTGAGAGATGGGGTCTTCCCGGTAGACTATTCCTTTTGTCGATATGTAGAGATCTTTGTCTCTTCTGGCTAATTTAGGATTGAAATCTGCATTGCTGGACATGAGTATAGCTACTCCTGCTGGCTTCCAGATTTTATTTGCTTGGAATATAATTTCTACCCTTTCATTTTTCAGTCTAGTCTGTCTATACTGATAGGTGTGTTTCTTAACAGTTGGATCTTACTTTTTAATTCAATCAGATAGTTTCTTTTTTTTTTATGAATTCTGCATGAGATATTTAGATTTTGTTTATTTTTCTCTGTGTATGGAAACCAAATGTTTTCAAAAACCTTTTATTGATAATTTCATATATGTATATAATATATTTTGATCATAGTCCTTTCCCATTACTTTCTTTGTAAAAATATATTTTTTATTTTTTAATGTTGGAGAGAGAGAGAGAATGAAAATAGGCACGCCAATTTCTCTTGCTACTGCAAACGAACTCTAGGCACATGCACTACTTTGTGTATCTTAGGTACTGGGGAATTGAACCTGGGTCATCAGGCTTTTCAAGCAAGCACCTTTAACTGCTAAGACATCTCCCCAGCATTAAAAAATATTTTTATTTGTCTGTTTGCAAGGAAAGAGAGGGAGAGAGAATGAATGAGAGAGAGAGAAGGAATGGGCACTCCAGGGCCTCTTGCATGGCAAACTCCCCAGATGCATTCTCCACTTTGTACATCTGGCTTGAGTGGGTACTGGGGATTGAACCCTGGGCCATCAGGCTTTGCAAGCAAGTGCCCTTGTCCACTGAGCCATCTCTCTGGTCCCCCACTGCTTTCTTGTGTTCCCCATCTCCTTCTTTCCAGCTAGTCTCTTTTCGGTTCTGATGTCAGTTTTTGCCCTCCTCCATCATTCGTGATGGGTTGATGGCCCAATATTATGCAGGTAGTGACGGCCACTGTGCGAGAATCAATACAACCACTATTTTGTGTCTGGAAGGCAGCGTTTCAAAGTACTCCTCCCCATCTTTTGGTTTTGTTTTCTTTCTATCACCTCTTTTGCCATGGTGCCCGAGGCCTGGAGAGTGTGATAGAGATGTCTCAGTGCTAAACACTCCCCTGTCCCTTCTCAGCACTTTGATGGGTTTTAAGGTTCCCTAGGTCACCACCATCTGAAAAGAGAAGTTTCTCTAACCCAAGGCGAGAGCAACACTAACATATTGGCACAAACTCAAGGGCAGTTTGATGGGCATGATTTTCTTTCTTCTTCCTTCCTCCCCCTCCTCCCTCCCCTCTCTTTCTTTCAAGTGGTATAGCACATATTAACCCTTAGTGCATAATAGGAAGTAAACTTGCCTTCTTGCTGTGCAGAGAACACTACAAAACAAGAAATTTTCTTTGTTGTCTGTAAGCTGAAATCTCTCTCTGGCTTTGTGACCCCACCACCTGGATTCTGAAGCCTCTCTCTGCCTCAGACTCTCTTTGTCTCTCTCTCTCTCCTCTGCTCCCCTCCCCTTCCTTCACCTTACCTCCTGTCTCCCACCTCTTCTCTTCCTTCTGGCTCAGGGACTCCATCATGCTGCTGTGGCATGATGTTAATTATTGTCCTAATAAAGCTCTAAGTCTTTTTCTTAAGTTTGTTTTTATTTGAGAGAGAGCAAGGGGGACATAAAGAGGCAGGTAGGCAGAGAGAGAGAGAGAATATGAATGGGCATGCCAGGATCTTTAGCCATTGCAAATGAACTCCAGATACATGTGCTACCTTGTGCATCTGGCTTATGTGGGTCCTGGGGAATCAAACCTGGGACTTTGCCTTTGCAGGCAAACGCTTTAACTGCTAAGTCATATCTCCAGCCCTCTATCTTTTTTTTATTTTTTATTTTTATTTTTTAGAGAGAGCAATAGAGAGAGAGAGAGAGAGAGAGAGAGAGAGAGAGAATTGGCATGTCAGGGCCCCAGCCATTGCTATCTAACTCCAGACGCTTGCGCCACCTAGTGGGCATGTGCAACCCTGCGCTTGCCTCATCTTTGTGCACCTGGCTTATGTGGGATCTTGAGAGTCAAACATGGGTCCTTAGACTTTCACAGGCATGTGCCTTAACTGCTAAGCCATCTCTCCAGCCCTAAAGCTCCAATTCTAAAAAGCATTTCATCTCAGGACCTCTCTCGGACCAGCTTGCTCTCCCTTTTTAATATCTATCAGTGTGTTCACATATGTGTAGTTTGTGGGAGCACCTGTGAGTGCAGAGGTGAGAGAAAAACTGCAGATGTCACTACTCAGGAATGCTGTCCATACTTTACCAGACAGGGGTCTCTCACTGGACTGCAACTCACCAAGTTGGCTAGCCTGGCTGGACAGAGAGAGAGCCCCGGGGATCTGTGTTTCTGACTCCTCAGCATGGAGATTCAAAGTGCACACCACTAACCTGGAATTTTATGTGGGTTCTGGGGATCAAACGTGGGTCATCATATCTGTAAGCACTTCACTGTTACAAGCTATCTGCCTAGCTTCCAAGCCACCGTTATTGGTGGTGCGCACCCCCATCCCAAATGCACCGCACGCAGTTTTCAGTGATGCTTCTATGGCATCTGGCTGTAGCCTCGCCAACGTGCCTGCCTTCTGAGGAATTTGGTGCTCCTTCAGTTCCAAGGAGACAGGGTCTGCATGGGCTTCCTCAGTCCCGGGGGCGTGTCCGCCTCTCTGCTTTCAGCTTCCAGACCCTTTTCCCATGACTAGTCTCCTCTCATGTTCATTCCTGCCTTTTTGGGTCTCTGTCACTTTAAGACCCTCACTACTAGGTTTTCTTTTCTTTTCTTTTTGGGGTGATGGTGGGTATGGGTGGGAGTGGGGATAGGAACAGAGATAAGTGCGAGTTGAGCATTTAGTCCTTCACATTTATCTATCACGGTCCACAGAATATCGTCTGTGTTCTTGTAAAGGAACGTCCTCAGACAGGAAAGAGAGCAGCTCCTTCTGATTTCTGCCTCCCTCCTTCCCTCTCTCTGTTCTTTTTTGGAAACAAGAGTCTCCTTTATAGTCCAGGCTAGCCCAGAACTCACTGTGTAGACCAGGTTGGCCTTTATAACTTCTCACTGGCAATCCTGGCTGGGCCTTCTGAGATCTGGGCTGACAGCTGTGTGTCACCATGCCCTGCACTCTCCTTTAAGATATCTCGTTGTCCCGCTAGGTGTTCATGAACACAGGCTTGCAAACTAAAGGATGTACAGTCAACTGACTCTCTTTTTATTCCTGTCCTTGTCAGCTCACGAACAGGACATTCTTCACTCTCTCCAAAGTTCTTCATACGATAAGAAATATATAGTTTTATCTTGCCCGTCCCCACTTCCATACAATAGCAGATTGTGGGCATTTGCTGAAACTTGCTTTCATCACCTGTCAAAACATTTTGACATGTATAAGTACCGTGTTCACCGGCTGCACTGGAGCTCCGTGTTTGACATATAAAATGTACCTTTGCTATCATTTTATAGCCTCATCGTACGGCACTCTGTGGCTATAACCTTATTTGTTTAACCTGTCATCTTTTGATAGATATGTAGGTTGTTTTCAATCTGCTATTATAACTGATTCTGCAAATATGTTAGCATTCTTGGAGGATAAATTCCCAGAGGCGGAACTTCTCAGGCAAGAGGGTGTATGTATTTGTAACCTTGACAGGGACCCTCAAATTGCCCTTCCTGGGATTTGCACCGGTTTATGCTCTCGTCAGCAACATTTAAAGGCCTACTTCCCCACACCACTAGAATGTGTCCTTAACCTTTTGGAATCTTGCCAATCTGATGTATGAAAATGGTCCTTGTGTCACTATTTAAGTGCTAAGGGTGTCCAGGCCGGTCTCCAGCAGGCTTGTTCTTAGCAACATTCCTGTGGTCTAAGTTTTGTAATGCACTCCTTCCTGAATCGGTCCCCAGGAGAAGGAATGAAATCTCCCTAATTGGTTTTACGTTACTCTGGCTGTATATCCTGTGGTAGGGGGTGGGGTGGGGGTGGGGGGAGTCTTCCCATTGCCAGGGGCCCGGGCAGCACCAGGGTTCTGGCCACAAGGGTACTGGGGTTGATGGTAGGTGCTGAGCAGTGCTCGGGGCTGGCCTCAGACGTGTGCTGCCAAGGTCAGGCAAGTCTGTTCTCAAGTCCCCATTGTCATGTGGTCCATAGCACTTGGTTGCCTGGAGTAGGGCCATGTCTGTAGTTGTGCGAGTTTGTTCTATGATCAGATTCAAGATACCAGCTGCACAGTGTGGATTCAAATCCCTACTCAGGAGCCTGAGGAGATGGCTCGGTGGTTACAAAGGCACTTGCTTGCAAAGCTGCCCCCTCCCTTCAGCACCCCAGTGAGGTGGCACATAATCTGTGATCCTGGGGAGTCTAGGACAAGGGGAGGTAGAGCCAGGAGAATCTAAACTTTGCTGACCAGCTAGTCTGACCTACTCATTTGTACTCTGGAAGCTTGTTTGCAGTGGCAAGAGACCCTATCTCAAAGAAGGTGGAACGCAGGGGCGTGGTGGCGCACGCCTTTAGTCCCAGCACGCGGGAGGCAGAGGTAGGAGGATCACTGTGAGTTCGAGGTCAGCCTGAGACTGCATAGTGAATTCCAGGTCAGCCTGGGCTAGAGCGAGACCCTACCTCGAAAACAAAACAAAACAAAAAGTGGAAAAAAAAAAAAAAGGTGGAGCATGGACCCTTTGGAATTACTCTCTGACCTCCTCCCATGTGCCGAGGCGTGTGTGGCCCAGCCCCCAAATAAAGAAAAATTTTAAAATCCCTCATAAGCACTCATCAGCCGCTTGACAACTCTGCCTCTCTGAACCTCAGTTTTTTCCGCTGTGACTGGAAGCAGAAGGACCTACCTCAGGCCTACTTTTGCCACCGAGGGTGTTAGAGGTCTGTCTGTGCAGCATGCTCGGTCCAGGGCCTGGGGACCATGGAACACTGGGTAGGTGCCACTCGGATCCAGGTAGCCTTTCACAGGGAAGGCAGGGAGAGGGTTCTGCCAACTTGTTTTCCTATGTCATGAGCTTCTGGGCACGGTTCCCGTGTCCTCAGAAAGGTGCTTATTGAGTAAATGAGAGAACAGCAATAATTTAGGGCCAAAGTGGCAGCAGCACATCCTACTGGTGTTCGGCATTCTCCTCCATGTTGAGGTGGAATTTCCCTGGTAGCAATCTGTATCGGATCACTTACACACACCGCGATGACGTGCGCTGTTTATCTACGACATCAGCGCTGTATTGATTTATCAATGCCCATTTTGCACGAGGATCAATAGCTTAATTGCAACTCTGGTCGACAGGGGGATACAACCTGTTTGCTGTGAGCAGCCCTGAGTTGAGCCAGCCTGAGCCTTTGTTTGCCCAAGAAGGAGTTGTATCCATAGCCAACAAGCAACCATGGTCACTCCAGCCCGGGAGGTCAGGATCAAGAGAGGCCGGTGGCTGTACTGGGCCTGTGTGAATGGGTCTGAGGGAATGAGGCCTGCTCGGTGAAGAAATGGGGTGCAGGGTGCTTGCATTTGGGGTAGGTCACCTGGTCTAGCTCTGCGTTTCTGGTCATTTATCTTGTCTACTGCACAGATCTCCTCGGAGCAGGGGTACGCTCTGTCATGTCTGCATGCCTACGATCTGTGCCTCACAGGGTAGCAGCCCCTGGCTGAGGGCTGGGGAGTTAAACCTGTGCTTAGCGCTTGGGGATGGCCTGAGCGAAAGTGGCGAGGCTCCGCCAGTAGGTGGCGCTGTGCCAAAGTCTGGAAGCAAAGCTGAGCTTCCGAATTCTCTCCCAACTTCAAAATTAAACCGAAAACGATGATTAAGCATTTCTTACTTTCAAAAACTTGAAACAATACTGGAGAGACTTATTTTATAAATGTTAGGGAATTTCAATCAATCAAAGAGTAGAATATCTATTTATCACGCACCTACTAAGTGCCAGGAATGGTATTAGTATATTCGGATGGAGTTTTCTTCTTTATATAACACACCCCTGTCTAATCTATCTCTATTACTTACCTCTTAGAGGAATACATTGATGAATTGTTCTATTAAAAGAGTATGAAGATATTTAAAGTCTTTAATGGGAGAGGAATCACAAAGGAGTTTTCAAGACTAACTTAGAATTGTGTGGAACATTCGGAACATTATGCTAATTTTTTCAGAAGCTGAACAGCTTAGAGGGGAGAAATATCAGGCTGTTCACATCTTGTTGCTGAAGCTTGGTAATCTATGTCTCATCAGTGCTAACAAATACACCCCTAATAGCAGTTTGTGTTTGTTACGGTGAGAAATGTGTCTCTGGAAAATATTATTAGCACTTATATTATCTTCCAGATTACACTTGCGCTCAGCCGAGGGTCCCAGTAACAATATAATGGCAGATTGAAGCCAATGGGCTATTTTTATGGTGGAGACTTCATTATTTTGCAAAGTTGAAAGAAATTCTTTGAAAATACGAGAACACACACACACACACACACACACGCACTTACATCTCAGCTTGGCTAAGGAGCACAAGACTGGGAGAAGGTTGTAGACCACCAGTTCCCAGGCACCTACCTTGCACGTGAGGAGTCAGGGGGAGCTGAGATTGTTGGGTGGCCATGATGTCACCTTCCCTAGGATGGGCAGACTGAGAAGTAGCCCTGGCCGGGTCCTGCCCCAGCTCCTATGCTGAGCTCCACATTCTCCCTCTACAGCCACCTTCTCTGTTAGACTGTGGTCTCCGTGGGAGTAGGGGGCAGGGGTTCTTGCTTCTTCTCTCTCTTCACTGCCCTGATACACCCCAGAGCCTCAGCACCCCGAGAGGACCAGGGCTTGTCCACCTACAGGAATCATGGCCAGAGAGACAGGGCTAGATGTGGTGTTACCCAGCGACCCAGCAAGCACTTTTCTGCCACCTGGGCCATCTCTAGAGGCCATAGGGAGATGCCAGGTTTAGGCTGTGGCCATGAAGAGCTTAGCAAGAGGAAACTGGAGGCGGGCTTCTCCTTGAACCAAAGATTCCAGGTTGGCTTCTAGAGGGGTTGGGCAGGATTGGAAGAGGAGCCCAAGGCCACAAGCAGGTCTGGAAGCAGGAGTGAGACTGACAGGTATATAGGAGGGCGGGGAAGGAAGGGCAGGACAGGGAGGAAGGTGTCCCCAAGCTTCCAGACCCCAGGAGACCTTAGCCCAAAGCTCTGGTTTCCATTCATTTTGCCCTTGGAAGAACATTTGGGGCTTTTCTCCCAGAGGCCCACTTCCCCCTTTCAAAGGCCAATCCTTGGCTGCCATGCAATCAAGGGGCAGGGATTCTGTGGGGGTTCTGGGGACTGGGGTGCTAATTGGCAAGGAATCTGCCAGGACTTCTCACCTATATGTTCACTTTTTAAAAATATTAAATATTAATCAATTAATTAATTAATTAATTAATTTGTGTGTGAGAGAGAGGAAGAGGCAGAGAGAAAGGGAGAATGGGCGCACCAGGGCCTCCAACCACAGCAAACGAACTCCAGATGCATGCGCCCCCTTGCGTATCTGGCTTACGTGGGTCCTGGGGAATCAAACGAGGGTCCTTAGACGTCACAGGCAAATGCCTTAACCACTAAGCCATTTCCCCAGCCCTGTGTTCACTTTTTATATCACCAAAGTGGCTGTGTGTGTCTCAAGGTGGCCTCATGTGTCCAGCAGGGAGGGTCCTCCCTTGAGGAAGGCACAGTTCAGGGCAGAACCCAGAGCATGGGATGGGTCACTACACCTTACATACCACATCAAGAGTCTTCTCTGAAGTTCATTGTATTCCCCAGGCCAAGCACAGAGCCTGGGCCACAGCAAGTCCCTATTTTAGTAAACTAAAGAGATATTAGGGGCATCAAAGGACCCAGGTACGGGTTGGAGCTGAGCCATTTTGTACAAGTATGGAAAAGGTGCATAGGGAAGTGGCATTCTAGGCTGACACAATGGTTGGAACGAAGGCTGAGAGGTGGAACGTTGTGCTCACATTAGGGGTGACGGAGGCTGTATAATTCATAGAGTGCTCTCCAGATCAGAATGCAGAGGGCCTGAGATGCTAGAGCCAGGCTCTTTGCTTGCTTCTCCTCTTCTGTCCTCCAGTGGGGGATGCTGAGCAGTACATGCCCAGAGGGGGTGGTAACTGAGGGCAGAAGGGCTAGGGCTGAGCACATCAGGAGGATTGTGGGTTCTAGAAATGTTTGGAAGACCAGGGGTTCCAGCCTGAAGCCTTACTTTGTGCCAGAGGAGATGTTTGTGTCAGAGAAGATGATTGTGTCAGAGAAGATGCTTGTGTTAGAGGGGATGTTTGTGTCAGAGGAGATACTTGTGACAGAGGAGATGCTGTGTGTGCACACAGGTGTCCACCCACACATGCAGACATATCCACACATGTGCATACAGGTGTCCACCCACACATGCAGACATATCCACACATGTGCACACAGGTGTCCACCCACACATGAAGACATATCCACACATGTGCACACAGGTGTCCACCCACACATGCAGACATATCCACACATGTGCACCCAGGTGTCCACCCACACATACAGACATGCCCACACATGTGCACACAGGTGTCCACCCACACATGTAGACATATCCACACAGGTGTCCACACACACATGTAGACATATCCACACATGTGCACCCAGGTGTCCACACACACATGTAGACATATCCACACACGTGCACCCGGGTGTCCACCCACACATGCAGACATATCCACACAGGTGTCCACCCACACATGCAGACATATCCAGACATGTGCACACAGGTGTCCACCCACACATGCAGACATATCCACACATGTGCACACAGGTGTCTACACACACATGTAGACATATCCACACATGTGCACACAGGTGTCCACCCACACATGTAGACATATCCACACATGTGCACACAGGTGTCCACCCACACATGCAGACATATCCACACATGTGCACACAGGTGTCCACCCACACATACAGACATATTCACCCATGTGCACACAGGTGTCCACCCACACATGTAGACATATCCACACATGTGCACACAGGTGTCCACCCACACATGCAACGCAGACCTTCAGATGACTGAGGACACTCTGCTTCTGACTGAGGGGCCTGGACCTTTCTTCCCCTTCTATCTATTAGTCATGCAGTTTGTGGGAGCCGGTGGTGTTCTGTGATCTAGCCCCCTGAATGCTCTCTGTCCTTGGACTCTGGGCAAAGCACAGGGCTAGCGATCAGCTCTGTGACTATTTTTGACTAGGTCACCAGGAGATGTGGGGTGGGCCGGGTTAGCTGTGGCAGCTGCAGGAAAGTCACAGGATCCTGGGAGGAGGCTACCGGGGACTTTGTGCTACACCTCGCTTCCTCACTGAGTGTGCTCTACCTTCACTGGAGAGTCGGCTGTCTCTGGAATTTATTGTCAGAAAGGGGAAAGCTACTGGGCTGTTGGTACAAGCGCTGAGGCAGGCCGGGGCCCTGTCTTTATCCAGCTCAGCTCAGCCCAGCTCATCTCAGCTCAGCTCAGTCATAGGGATGCTCAACACAGACCCTCTGTGTGGGGGCAGCTCCCAGCTTCCCTCAGCTAGGAGAGCATAGCCTGCGCCTTCTGTTCCCTCCTCTTCTCTTTCTTTCCTTCTGCCAACTACTCTGTCCCTCCCTTTCTCTCTTGGTCTGGCTAAGAGAGCCTGGAACTTTCTGGAAGATTTCTTGAGGAAGTTGGGGAATGAGGCCCATTCTCATGGAAGCTTTCAAAGGAGACCATAAAACCTCTCCGAATTCAGGTTTCTATTACACGGGGAGAATGTGGAAGCTGATGACAGTCTATGAAAATTCAATAAACCTTGGAAATGGCATCAGAGTTGATATCTGTAATTTAAAATAATGGGTACCAAGAAATTGTTTCTCATTTATCTCTACTGCTGAGAATGTGGCACCAAAGAGACTTCATTAAGCATAGATTTTTTTTATGTAAAAAAAATGTCATTTATCTCAATCAATGACAGATGTGGGAGGTGCCTGATGATTGTGTTTAATACTACCCAGCCAACAAAAGCCTTGGCTCTTTTCACAGTTGAGGAGAACTAAGTAGATACGCAGAGACTGAGTTCGCAGTGGGAGCGGAGCGGAAGGCAACGGCCTCGCTCTGCGCCGTCAGTCACTTTGGTTTGTTAAGTGGCACAGGCGGCATGGTACTGTTTGGAAGGTGGGCGAGGGTGCTCACAACGCAGCCAGTTCCCTGTTGTCTGGCTGGAAATCCTTCACTGCAGTCTCCTTCCCACGAAGAGCCTTGAGCTGGAGTCCGGTGCCTTGGAGAAGGTCTCTTGTGGGTCAGTCCCCAGCTCTTAGCTCCTCAGGTGCCTGTGCATGGCTGTGAGGATCCCGGGAGTGTGTGTGCATGTGCGCGTGTGCGCATGTGTGTCCTCCCTCTCTCTCTTATATAGAGAGATACATGTACATGTGTCTTTATATGTGCGTGTCGTGTGTCTGTATATGGGCATTTGTGTCTATGTGTACTTCTGTGTCTCTGCATGTCTTCTCTGCATGTAACATGTGTGTTTATGTTTACATATCTGCATAGTATATTTACAGACATCTGTGCATCTCACCTGTATCTCTATGTGTGTGTCTCTGTATATTTGCATGTTGATCTGTGTGTGTGTGTGAGAGAGAGAGAGAGACAGAGAGAGGGAGAGAGAGAGAGGGAGATGCCCACGCCTCTCCCTACGAGTCACGTGCAGCGTATCTCATGGCAGCATTTCCATTTTAGACGCGCAGGATCCAGGCATCCAGTTCCTCCGAGTGACAGGCTGGCAGAGCCGAAGACAGCCCATCTGAGGGGATTAGTTTACTCTTCTTTAGGACAAAGAACGTTCTGTGTAAGACTTAAACTCCTCCTCAGCCCCTGTGTGGCTGAGAGTGGGAGGCAAGGACCTGGGCTGAGCTGAAGCCTGCAGGGGATCCGGAAGTGAGGGCTCCACGGACCCCCTCAAATTTGGATCACCTGTTCCTTGGGCCTCAGGCTGGGCATGTGCCCAGTGCCAGCGGTGCTGTTGAAACCTGTGGCAGGGTGGCATTGACAAGGGGGCAGCGGTCGTGGAGGGCCCCGGCCGGCCCTCGGCTGCGAGAGACGGGGCTTCCCAGGGAGGTGAGCACCCTGTTAGCGCGTGTGCTCTGGCGTGATCGCCTTACTGGTGCCTCTCACAGTGCATGGGTCACAGATGTGCTCCGTCCCCTCCCTTATGTCCCCACACACACACACACACACACACACACACACACACGCGCGCGCGTGCGCGTGCTGAACTCCTCCAGCTATGACAGTCGTGAGCACCCCACTGTTAGAAAATGGATCAAAGGATGCTAATTGATCAAAGACTAAATGCCATTTGGATGCTGCCCTGAATAATTCACCCTTATTCACGTGAGCAACTCCGGGTGACAGGAGAAGGAAGCAGCGATTTTCATGCTGATAGTGGTGTTAGCAGGGGAGGGAGGCGATGCTGTTTGTTTTCCCGAAGTGCTGCCAAATGTGTGAGAGCCAAAGTCTTCACTTATTAAATTCAGTCCCGTGGGAAAACAGTGTCAAGATTTTCCTCTCACACCCTGATTTTCATGGAATCAGGCGGTAGCAGAGGGTGGGGGACCGTTGAGGGGAATTGTTGATGAAGTCAGTGGGTCCCTGGCAGGGAAACACCTGGTGGGCCTGGGGCTGCTTTTCCCAGCGAGGAGAAGGCTCAGAGAACGCGGGAGAACTCCACTAGGGCAGGCCAAGCCACGGCGCCCCCAGCCTCTGGAACTGGGCACGTGTTCCCTCACATGGCTGACGCAACTTTGGAGATGTGACAAAGTCAGGGGTCTTGAGAGAGACAGGATGTGGTAGGGTATTCTACAGGAGTGTCTCGTAGGAATCACAGGGACCCTTTAAAGAGAGGCAGGAGTGTCAGAGCCAGAGATGTGACAACAGAAATAAGGCTCAGAGTGGCGCTACCCTGAGCCAAAGAATGGGAACAGTCTCTAGAAACGGGAAGAGGAGATGGTCATACCCCCCCCCCCCCGGGAAGGAACACAGCTCTGCTCACACCTTCATCCTGTCCAGACTCTTCCACTTTGCACTCTTGACCTCCTGAACGTTGAAACGAATATTGTCTCTCAAGCAACTAAATTTGTTATGGTAGCAATAGGCCACTGACACGTGTGTCCTTGAATCTTTCTCCCGCCAGCTTGGTATGTGCCATGAGTTGTAGGAAGCAGATGTTCTTTATTATGGTTATAATTGGTAGCACTTATAAGAAATTACAATGTGTCATGCTCTATGTAGGAACTCTACCTGCATTACCCTATTTAGTCCACACAACGCCTCAGTAATCAGGCATGGTTATTTGCCACACTGTGTTAGGTAGTTATTGCTGTGTAACAAATAACTTCAACCATCAAGCATTTATTCTCTCACAGTTTCAATGGGCCAGGAGACACATAGCTGGGGTGTTCTGACTCTGGGTCTTTGGAGACAGATGTCAAGATGTTCACCAGAGCCATGGTTATGTCTAGGTTGGGTGGCTTCCCAGCTCAATCCTCCTGCTAGTGGAGGGAGGCTCTCCTTCCTTGACAAGCAGGTCTTCTCCACAGATGCACTTACAGCATGGCTGCCATTCCCTTTGAGAAAATGGGGAGAGAGAAAGAAGAGAGAGAGAGAGAGAGAGAGAAGAAGAAGAGGAGGAGGAGAAAGAAGAAGGAGGAGGAGGAAAGGGCCCATAACTAAAATTCTCCATGTGAGAATATTCAATATATAATTATTGGAAAATCAAGGAGTGTCCTTAGAAGGAAATGCTCTGTAGATAAGTATTAGCTCATTAGAACATACCACTGTTAAAGTGTATGTTTTTACGAATGTTTATGGGATTTAAGTTAATGGAGACTTCCACATAAATATTATTTTGTATACTGCTTTTTCTTTTGGCTACAAGTTCTCACTCTAGCTCAGGTTGGCCTGGAACTCATTATGTAGCTCAGGGAAGCCTCAAACTTGCAGTAATCCTCTTGTTCTGTGCCCCACCTCAGGGTTGGGATTCCAGGCATTAACCACTACATACAGCTCTGTACCCCGCTTTTTAAACATTTCTTCATTTCTTCTTCTGTCTTTGTGTGTCTGTACGTGTGGCGCATGTGCATGTGTGCGCCTGTGGAGCTGGACAACCCTAGGGTTCTCTTCAGGGGTGTGTCCTCTTGTCTAGACAGGGCCTCTCGCTGGCCTGGGACTCACCAGTTAGCCCAGGCTGGGAATGAACTACGACAGGGTCTCTCGCTGGCCTGGACTCACCAGTTAGCCCAGGCTGGGAATGAACTACGACAGGGCCTCTCGCTGGCCTGGGACTCACCAGTTAGCCCAGGCTGGGAATGAACTCCAGGGAATCCTTCCACCTCTGCTTCCCCAGGACTGGGCTTATGGGCACACTACCATGCTTGGCATTTTACTTGGGCACCGGGGACCGAACTCAGGTCTTCATGCTTGAAAGGCAAGCACTTTACCGACTGTTCTCCCCTCCCCCGAGTCCCTCCATGGTTGAAATGTTGCCTCACTGCACCGTTCGTTGATTCACAGTGATGTAGTGCTCTTCGGTCGGGACAGATCGTCGTCTAATTGTCCCTGGGACGGACGGACGCAGGCTTTGGGGAGGGCTGGACTGTGAACTCGGCTCACATGTGCTCACAGTGTGAACAGATGGCCGAGCAAAGCCAATTAACCTCTCCCTCCTGCTCTGGGTTAGGAGCCTGGAGCAGCGGGAGGCCCTCGACAGGCCAAGGATGGGCTGGCAGGCGCACTGCTGCGGGGCTGAGGGGGTGGCACACGCTGGGCACATGGGCGAGACGCCCGGAGCGACCGGAGACAGAGGTCGTCATGGGGGAGAGTCATGGGATCAAGTCACTTCGATAGGAACAGAGATAAGAAGTTCACATTCTGATCCTATGTTTTTGCTTCTAGGAAAAAAAAAAACAAAACCCACCCAAACAAAACCTGTCTTTATAAGCATAGAAAAATACGTGGAGGGCTATAAACGAGGATGTTAATGTGATTTCTGAGTGGTGATGTTATGAGATATTTTCATTTTCTTCTTATTGCTTATCTATATTTCTTTGAGTTTTCTATAATGAGCATCCATTACTTTTGTAATAAAAACACTGAAAAGAAGTGTGGAGAAGTGAAAAGTCATTTTGGGTGGAAGATGCTGGGAGGGGGTGTTTAAGTTGTGCTGAGGTGAGGGCCCCACGGGGCCTCGGAAAAAAAGAAGGTCCGGGTTCAAGGGAGTGCGTTTGTGGATCCTGTCCCCCAAAATGCCATGGAGGTTGTGGGCCAGGCACTCTGAGGTGGGGCAGACCCCTCTGGGCTTCCTGTCCATAGAGGGAAGGATCCTGGGGGCTCAGAGAGGGGTGCCCGCAGGGAGAGGCACCGCAGTGTGGTCTCTCCAAGCCTGATACGGTGTGAATGCGTGTGTGTGTGTGTGTGTGTGTGTGTGTGCGTGTTCCCAGCCTAGTCAACTTGTAAAGCGACCAGGAATGCTGCAGGGATCCGGGACAGGGGTGTGGTAGGCAGGAAGGCTGCTGACCCCGCGTTCTGTCCAGATGAGGAGGATTAAGGAGTCAGGGCTATTAACCCCTCTCGTCCCCCGGGCTTTCGGCTCATCACAGCGCCCTGCAGAGGGAACCTTGAAAGACAGCGCTCAAATGAGTTTCTGTGACATCTGATCTGATGCTGAAGGGGCTCTACTGGTCTTTTATGAATGTTCATTACTTTCAATTACAAAAGAAGGGGTTTGGCAGACTTAGTGTGTAAACCTAATTGAACCATTTTCCCCAAGCTTCTCCCCTGTGTGAAACGTTCTCACCCTCTGGTGCAGAAAAAAGCAGAGAAGAAAATTTCTTAATTTCAAGCAAACCTGTTTATCCTTGAAGGGGCTAAAGGAGTTGAAGAAAATGCAACGGGCTTGGTTTGGGAGTGAGGGAGAAGGGCTTCAGCGTGGGGAATCAGCCATTCAGGGTTCCTGACCCAACAGGGAGATGCGAGTGTCCACAGGAGACGCTTGAGGAACCCTGGGCCACCAGTGGAATTCACTGGCCAGTGTGTTTGCTGGGGACTCGGGGACTGCTGTCTTGGGGAAGTTTAAAGAGGCCCCTACGCCCCGGATGATCAGAGGTGAGGGCTGAGACTGGCATACCTGTCTTTCTCTCTTCTGTGCCATCCTTTCCACAAGATTCTGGCCTGGAAACAGATGCTGTTGGCTAGATGTCCTTGACACGACCTGAGTTTCGTAAAGGGCAGGTGCTTGGGAGCTGGGGACTGGGGCCTACTGGGCCGTGTGAGCTCAGAAACGCGCCAGGCTCCCTACACAGGAAGCTATGCCTTGTACTCCCATCACCAGCTTTCCCCTTTCCTTCCCTTCCCTTCCCTTCCCTTCCCTTTCCTTTCCTCTCCTCTCCTCTCCTCTCCTCTCCTCTCCTCTCCTCTCCTCTCCTCTCCTCTCCTCTCCCCTCCCCTCCCCTCCCCTCCCCTCCCCTCCTCTCCTCTCCTCTCCCCTCCTTCCTTCCTCTCCCCTCCTCTCCTCTCCTCTCCCTTCCTCTCCCCTCCTCTCCCCTCCCTTCCTTTCCTCTCCCCTCCTCTCCTCTCCTCTCCTCTCCTCTCCTCTCCTCTCCTCTCCTCTCCCTTCCTCTCCCCTCCTCTCCCCTCCTTCCTTTCCTCTCCCCTCCTCTCCTCTCCTCTCCCTTCCTCTCCCCTCCTCTCCCCTCCCTTCCTTTCCTCTCCCCTCCTCTCCCTCCTTCCTCTCCTCTCCTCTCCCCTCCCCCTCTCTCCCTCTCTCCCTCCTCTCCCTCTCCTCCTCTCCTCTCCCCTCCTCTCCCTCTTCCTCTCCTCCTCCTCTCCTCTCCTCTCCCCTTCCCCTCCCCTCCCTCTCCTCTCCCTCCTCTCCTCTCCTCTCCTCTCCCCTCCCTCCCCTCCTCTCCCTCCCCCTCCTCTCCCCTCCCTTCCTTCCTCCTCCCTCCTCCCCTCCCCTCCTCTCCCTCTCCTCTCCCCTCCTCTCCCCTCCTCTCCTCTCCCTCCTCTCCTCTCCTCTCCTCTCCTCTCCTCTCCCCTCCTCTCCTCTCCCTCCTCCTCTCCTCTCCCCTCCTCCTCTCCTCTCCCCCTCCTCCCTCTCCTCTCCCCTCCTCTCCTCTCCCCCTCCTCTCCTCTCCTCTCCCTCCTCTCCCTCCTCTCCTCTCCCCTCCTCTCCTCTCCCCTCCTCTCCTCTCCTCTCCCCTCCTCTCCTCTCCCCTCCTCTCCTCTCCTCTCCTCTCCTCTCCTCTCCCTCCTCTCCTCTCCTCTCCCCTCCTCTCCCCTCCTCTCCCTCTCCTCTCCCTCTCTCCTCTCCTCTCCCTCTCCTCCTCCTCTCCCCTCCTCTCCTCTCTCCCCCTCCTCTCCTCCCCTCCCTCCTCTCCTCTCCTCTCCCTCTCCTCTCCTCTCCTCCTCCCTCCTCTCCTCTCCTCTCCCCTCCTCCTCCTCTCCTCTCCCTCTCCCTCCCTCCTCTCCCCTCCTCTCCCCTCCTCTCCTCTCCTCTCCCTCCTCTCCCCTCCTCTCCTCTCCCTCCTCTCCTCTCCTCTCCCTCTCCTCTCCTCTCCCTCCTCTCCCTCCTCTCCCTCCCTCTCCTCTCCTCTCCCTCCCTCCTCTCCCTCCTCTCCTCTCCTCTCCCTCTCCCCTCCTCTCCCCTCCTCTCCCTCCTCTCCCCTCCTCTCCCCTCCTCTCCCCTCCTCTCTCCCTCCTCTCCCCTCCTCCCCCTCCTCTCCCTCCCTCCTCTCCTCTCCCCCCCTCCCTCTCCCCTCCTCTCCTCTCCTCTCCCCTCCTCTCCCTCCCTCCTCTCCCCTCCTCTCCCTCTCCTCTCCCCTCCCTCTCCCCTCCTCTCCCTCTCCCTCCTCCCTCTCCTCTCCTCCCTCTCCCCTCCTCTCCCCTCCTCTCCCTCCCTCCTCTCCCTCCTCTCCTCTCCTCTCCTCTCCCTCCTCTCCTCCTCCTCTCCTCTCCTCTCCCTCCTCCTCCTCCCCTCCTCTCCTCCCTCCTCTCCCCTCCTCTCCCCTCCTCTCCCTCCTCTCCTCTCCTCTCCTCCTCCTCCTCCTCTCCCCTCCTCTCCCTCCTCTCCCCTCCTCTCCTCTCCCCTCTCCTCTCCTCTCCCCTCCTCTCCTCTCCCCTCTCCCTCCTCTCCTCCTCCTCTCTCCTCTCCCCTCCTCTCCCCTCCTCTCCCTCCTCTCCCCTCCTCTCTCCCTCTCCCTCCTCTCCCCCCCTCCTCTCCTCTCCCCTCCTCTCCCTCCTCTCCCCTCCTCTCCTCTCTCTCCTCCTCTCCTCTCCTCTCCCTCCTCTCCCCTTCCTCTCCCCTCCTCTCCCCTCCTCCCTTCTCCTCCTCTCCTCTCCTCTCCCCTCCGTCTCCCTCTCCTCTCCTCTCCTCTCTCTCTCTCCTCTCCTCTCCTCTCCCTCCCCTCCTTCTCTCCTCTCCCCTCCTCTCCTCTCCTCTCCTCTCCTCTCCTCTCCCCTCCTCTCCCCTCCCTCTCCCCCTTCCTCTCCCTCTCCTCTCCTCCCTCCCTCTCCTCTCCTCTCCTCTCCTCTCCCTCCTCTCCTCTCCTCTCCCTCCCTCCTCTCCTCTCCTCTCCCCTCCTCTCCTCTCCTCTCCCTCCTCTCCTCTCCTCTCCTCTCCTCTCCCTCCCCTCCTCTCCTCTCCTCTCCTCTCCTCTCCCCTCCCTCTCCTCTCCCTCCTCTCCTCTCCCTCTCTCCTCTCCTCTCCTCTCCTCTCCTCTCCTCTCCCCTCCCTCTCCTCTCCTCTCCCTCCTCTCCTCTCCTCTCCCTCCTCTCCTCTCCTCTCCTCTCCCCTCCTCTCCTCCTCTCCTCCTCCTCTCCCCTCCTCTCCCCTCCTCCTCTCCTCTCCTCTCCCCTCCTCTCCTCTCCTCTCCTCTCTCCTCCTCTCCCTCCTCTCCTCTCCCCTCCTCTCCCCTCCTCTCCTCTCCCTCCCTCCTCTCCCCTCCTCTCCTCTCCTCTCCCCCTCCTCTCCCCTCCTCTCCTCTCCTCTCCCCTCCTCTCCTCTCCTCTCCTCTCCTCTCCTCTCCTCTCCTCTCCCTCCTCTCCTCTCCCTCCTCTCACCCTCCTCTCCCCTCCTCTCCCCTCCTCTCCCTCCTCTCCTCGCCTCTCCTCTCCCCTCCTCTCCCCTCCTCTCCTCTCCTCTCCTCTCCCCTCCTCTCCTCTTCCTCTCCCCTCCTCTCCTCCCTCCTCTCCTCCCTCTCCCCTCCTCTCCCCTCCTCTCCCCTCCTCTCCTCTCCCCTCCCCTCCTCTCCCTCCTCTCCCCTCCTCTCCTCTCCTCTTCCTCTCCTCTCCTCCTCCTCTCCCCTCCCCTCCTCTCCTCTCCTCTCCTCCTCTCCTCTCCTCTCCCCTCCTCTCCCCTCCCTCTCCTCTCCTCTCCTCTCCTCTCCCCTCCTCTCCCTCCTCTCACTCTCCTCTCCTCTCCTCTCCCTCTCCCCTCCTCTCCCTCCTCTCCTCTCCTCTCCTCTCCCTCCTCTCCTCTCCTCTCCTCTCCTCTCCTCTCCCCTCCTCTCCTCTCCTCTCCCTCCTCTCCTCTCCTCTCCTCTCCCCTCCTCTCCTCTCCTCTCCTCTCCTCTCCTCTCCCCTCCTCTCCCTCCTCTCCTCTCCCTCCCTCTCCTCTCCTCTCCCCTCCTCTCCCTCCTCTCCTCTCCTCTCCCTCCTCTCCTCTCCTCTCCTCTCCCCTCCTCTCCTCTCCTCTCCTCTCCTCTCCTCTCCTCTCCCCTCCTCTCCTCCCTCTCCCTCCTCTCCTCTCCTCTCCTCTCCTCTCCTCTCCTCTCCTCTCCTCTCCCCTCCTCTCCTCTCCTCTCCCCTCCTCTCCTCTCCCTCTCCCCTCCTCTCCTCTCCCTCCTCTCCTCTCCTCTCCCCTCCTCTCCCTCCTCCTCCTCTCCTCTCCCCTCCTCTCCTCTCCCTCCTCTCCCTCCCTCCTCTCCTCTCTCTCCTCTCCCTCCCCTCCTCTCCTCTCCCCTCCTCTCCTCTCTCCCTCCTCTCCCTCTCTCCCTCCTCTCCTCCTCTCCCCTCCTCTCCCCTCCCCTCCTCTCCTCTCCCCTCTCTCCCCTCCTCTCTCCCTCCCTCTCTCCCCTCCTCCTCCTCCTCCTCTCCCTCTCCCTTCTTCCTCTCCCCTCCTCTCCCCTCCTCCTCCCTCTCCTCTCCCCTCCTCTCCCTCCTCTCCCCTCCTCTCCCCTCCTCTCCTCTCCCCTCCTCTCCCCTCCTCTCCCCTCCTCTCCCCTCCTCTCCCCTCCTCTCCCCTCCTCTCCCCTCCTCTCCCCTCCTCTCTCCTCTCCTCTCCTCTCCTCTCCCCTCCCTCTCCCTCTCCTCTCCTCTCCTCTCCCCTCCTCTCCCCTCCTCTCCTCTCCTCTCCCCTCCTCTCCCCTCCTCTCCCCTCCTCTCCCCTCCTCTCCCCTCCTCTCCCCTCCTCTCCCCTCCTCTCCCCTCCTCTCCCCTCCTCTCCCCTCCTCTCCCCTCCTCTCCCCTCCTCTCCTCTCCTCTCCTCTCCTCTCCTCTCCTCTCCTCTCCTCTCCTCTCCTCCCCTCCCCTCCCCTCCCCTCCCCTTTCTTTCCCTTTCTTCTTCTCTCCTCCTCTCCTCTTCTTCCCTTTTCTTCCTCCTCCTCTTCTTCCTTCTTCTCTCGCAGGGTCTCATGTAGCCCAGACTGGCCTCAAACTTTCTATGTAGCTGAGGGTGACCTGGAGTTCCGATCCTTCTGTCCCTACCTTCCGAGTGCTGAAACTACAAGCGCACACCGCCACAGCCCTGGCGCGCTGGAACCACGGCTGTGTGTGCCACGCGGCACTCCACCAGCCGGGCCTCACCCCGGCCCAGCAGCTCGTGTCGTTATCTTCTCCCTAAGCACTTCCGGGGATCTGAGCTGAGAAGGACAAGATCCAGCAGTGGTGAGGAGCAGACTTGGGGTGAGGAGGCAAAGTCCTTGAAGTTCCTGTGCGACAAGGGGACCTGGAAGGCTGCACTGCTGTCCAGGGACAGAGAACCCTTCTTGTTCGTTCCTGTAACATGGGCTGTTGTGGTGGCAGTGTGATAGTGCCCGTCTCCGCGGGCAGGAGCCTGTGTGGCCATGGTGGCAGGGTCAGGACAGGTGTTGCTTGGACAAGTGTCTTGGCGGAGTGGAGTCTGGGCTTCCGGTTTCTTTGCCACCTGCTTTGTATTTGGGTCTGTAGGAGGATGGAGCTGGGGTCCCGGAGTGACGTCTGCTATTCCTGTGCAGAACTGTTAAAGAGCAAGTGAGGGCGTGGCTGCTCCAGAGCCCATTCAGCATCTGCCTGGCCCCGGCAGGCAGCATTTGGGCCCGTCTCCTGGAATCTGGCTCCTCATGACCTGTCTCTTCTACCCTCTCTGACAACTGGCATTGCTGTCCTGTAGTGCTGGGCACTTTGGGACTTGCAGCGGGTTGCAGAGTGCTATTCCTAGTGGCCAGGAGCTGAAAACGCCAAGTGGCCATGTCTGACCGTGCTCCTAGCAGAGGGCGACGGGCCCAGAAGAGGGTCTTCGTGCGACACTTCAGGTAGCAATGAGAGCTCGGAGTCAGGAAAGTTTTGAGGGTGCTGTTTCCTGGGGCTCTATGGTATTTGAAGAGGGGGAGCTTTGAGAGGAGGGCATTCTGGGCCGGGCCTGCCTGGGAAAAGGTGTGGAGTGAAGCATGGAGGTGGAGGCTGTGGGTTGGAACACAGGCTTGTGGAGGGAGGAGAAGAGCTGATGGAGGAGTCTGACAATGAGACAGACAGAGGATTGTGGGGACATTGCCATTTTGAGAGTGACTTGGTTAGGGCTTACTTTACACAAGCTAGTTTGCTAGGCTGGGTGGTGGGTCTGGGGCTGGCTACAGGGTGGCACAGAAGATGAGGGAGGAGGGGTGCCTTAGAATCTTTATGGGAGGGGCCTGGGGGGGATGGCACAGTGGTTAAGAGCAACTTACTGCGCATGTGCGAGGCTCTGACTTCAGATCCCAGAACCTGTGGAAAGTCACGAAGTGGTCATGTGACCAGTCTCAACACTTCTACTGTGAGCGGGAGGTGGAGACAGGAAGTGGCCTGGAGCTTGCGGGCCAGCTAGCCAGTGTACGCAGTAGAGCCACAGCGACTCAGATAAGGCGGGAGGTGAGGGCTGACACCCAAGGTTGTCCTCTCACTTCCAAATGTACGTACACACACACACACACACACACACACACACACACACACAAGCTTGGTGGAGAAGAGACCCCAAGTATCACCATAAAGTCATGGCTAAATGATGAATCAGCCCAAAATGTCCATAGTCCTTAAACTCGCTTGTTGTCTGGGGTTTTGGCTATGGGGTCCCAATTCTTAACCTTACTGTAAAATCTGGAGCCCCACCTCTCCTTCTGAGAGGATCAGAAATCTTGTGTTAAGCTGGTCATGGTGGCGCATGACTTTAATCCCAGCACTCGGGAGGCAGAGGTAGGAGGATCACTGTCAGTTCGAGGCCACCCTGAGACTACATAGTGAATCCCAGGTCAGCCTGGGCTAGAGTGAGACCCTACCTTGAAAAACAAAACAAAACAAACAAACAAACAAACAAAAAAGAACAGAAGAAAGAAATCGTATGTCAGTTAGCTGGGTCATGTCTAGCTCGTGCTTCTCCGGGCCTGGCCCACGCAGGCGCCTCTCCTCGCTGGGATTCCTGTCCTCCCCTCTCCCTGCACAGGAGTCCGCACGTCTGCAAGAGAGCTTTGGACACTCTGAAGACCACTGGACACTCTGACCATGCCGAAGAAAGCTCTTGGGGAACCTCTGATGGTGGGGCCGCAGGAATGGGGGGAGCCCAGGGCTGGCACTTGAAAAGAGCCAAATTTTATTAAAGTTCAAAACGTAATAAAATGAGACGTAGGGGGAGATGCCCAGCTGCACAGGGCGTCATTCCACGTTTCCTTTTTATTTTGTTGCTGATGCAGCACGTCGTGTGTGTGACCCTGCTGCCCCGGCTGCAGATGTCGCGGGCGGAGGGCTTGGTGGGGGTGCAGGCCTTGTGGGAGTTCACCAGCACCCGAGGAGCGGTGGAGCAGTAAAGAGCAGATCGCAGAACCTTCCAGGCTGGCTGAGGTCCTGGGCGGTGGCAGTCATGAGTGATCCTCTCTCCCTGAGCTCCAGGCAGCCAGTGCTCGGTGTCCCCAGCCTTAGGCTGAGGGTAGCAACAGCGGGCGCTGAGTGAGCGGTCACCGAGTGAGCGGTCACCGTTCGACGCTGCGGGGCTGTCTGCGGTCCGCACGAGCAGGACGAGTGTGAGCTTCCGAACCCCGACGCCCCTGGAGACGGACGGAGGGCTGGGGGCCGCGTGCTATCCTAGGAAGGTTTCTAGAAGGGTGCTTTTGACCTGGCTTTTAGAGAGATAGGGGGGATTTCAGTTAAAACACTGACAGAACTTACAAACACTGCCTCAGCCGGCAATCGATGTTGGTATTCAGGATATTAATTCCTGTGGATATTAATGGTGATTAAAGGCTTTAGCAGAAAGCGAGCACTCCAAACACCTCTGATGGCGATGACGACGGGGGTCACTGGGGATGTGGCTCAGGGGTAGAGTGCTTGCCTAGCCTGCGCAAGGCCCTGGGTTCAACCACCAGAACTATGAAACGAACGAAGGAACCAACAAAGAAAAGCAGCCGCCGGCTCAGGGTGTGGTGAGCGAGATGAGCGCCCAGGCGGGTCTCCAGGCCCACAGCTCTCCAGGGCAGGGGCAGGCTCCGGGGTGCCCCCTGGCATCAGTGCCAAGCACCATTTCAGCACCCTCTTCCTCAGGCCCAGCTAGCTGCCATCCAGGACTGAGCCTGGCCCCTCCGGACAACTGGGCACCAACATTTTAAAAAAAATCAGAGAAATGATTACAGTTTGGCCCAGATTTCTGGAGCTGAGGGAACAGCAAGATATTTGCATGAAGGCCTTGGAGGGTCTGGAGTTCTGTCATTTATAGCTTTCCTTTTAATCGCTATTTATTTTTAAGTATCTGTCTAATGTATAATACAAGCCGAGGCTCTTGAGGGCATCGCCTCCCCTTTTCAGCTCTGTTCCTAAAATCCCATTTATGGAGGACAAATAGCTTTTGGGCAAAGAGTGTTCGCCTCTTCAAAGCAACAGTAAGCGGCTCCTTTCCCTGCCGGTGCCTATCTGGGGCTGGGGCAGCGCACGCACAGATTATTTCAATTCCGTTTAAACTCTGTGGCTCTGGCTGTCTGTCAGGCAGGCAGCTGCTGTCTCTTCCTAAGAAGGGCTGCGTAGGGCTCCTGGGGTGGACGGGCAGGGGAGGGTGATAGTACTTGCAGCGATCTGTCTGTCTCCATCCCGGACCCCCGCTGAGGCCAGAGGGACCTGCCCAGCTTTCCCCTGAACTTCAAAGGCTCTCTCGGCAGGATCTCTGCTCTTATGATAGGAGGGTGTTTGCTGAGTATCTGTGGGTCTCAGTGCCCTGGGCCGTGTGGATTTAAGAAGCAAGTTTATTCCATCAGCCAGAATTGATGCGGCTGCAACCATGTGCCAGTCAGGGGGCTATGCAAAGATGCCAAGTCATTTCCCAGGTTGGCAGGATGGTAAATCCTGCAAAGGGGAGGCCTGGGATCCTGGGAGGACTCAGAGAGGGGTGCCCGACTCAGCTGGGGAGGACGTGTCACGGGGACGTGATGTTTGAGTAGTACGGGATGAGCGGGTGGCACCTCCCCGCTTCGGGAGGAAAACACAGCGCTGGGTGTGCCACATGCGGGCCTGTCCCCTTGAGAGTCAGAGCCGGCTAGCTGGAAGCAGAGCACAGGTGACAGGGAGAAGCAGCTGTCCCCAGAGTCCACTTGGAATGCTGTGATAGCTTGAGTGGAGGGCGCAGAGGGGAAGTTGTTCAGATGTTTGGGTTAGCTGGGGGGGCAACGTACTGTGGGAAACACGGGGTGGGGGTCACATCTGCCGTCAAGGAGGACCTGGCTGGGAAGTGGTGGCAGCGAGTAGGAGTGGGTTATTCCACTCACTGTATCCAGGGCCAAAGGGAGATCCGTGTGTGCCCCGTCTCAGTGGTGGTGTGGGAGTGGACAGCCTCTTCTGAGGGGGTCACTAGGAGATGGCCTGCACATCTGGTGCACTTTCCTTTCCAGCTGCTGTCCAGGGACCCAGAGGTTCTTCTCGCTGCGGGTGTACCTGTCGCCCAGAGTAAGACTGGGCCTGCTTGGAAGAGGAGGACCTGGTGGCAGGTTCTCAGCCCTCTCAGTGAGCCTGGCCCTTGGAGGATGGGCCTTGGGCTAGCACCGTGCCCGTTAGTGTCCTCTGCACAGCCAGAGTGGGAGAGGCTCACCTGGCATCGAGTGGGGCGGTGCATCGCAGGGCCAGCGGTTAGGAAACCTGGGTCCCGGGCACTGTTGACTGGGTCCTACTGCCCCTCCTTCCTTTCTCTGCCTCCTCCTCCTTCCTGTCCTCCTCTTTCTCTTCTTCCCCCTTCTCTTTTTCTGCTCCTCTTCCTCCTCCTCTTCCTGACATCTATAAAGCGTGTGTAGCTAAGATTATATGTGACATTCACAGGATATGTGACAAATCTCCTGTCCCCACCTGCTCCTACTGGAACTCAGGAGCCCAGAGCAGCCAGGATGGAACACCCACCCAGACTCGCCTCTCTGGTGACTCAGCTCTTGAATTCAGCACAAGGAAAAGTCAGCAAGGCTGGGGAGATGCACTCAGCAGCAGGGACCTCAGAATAGCTGCTCTGACAGCTTGGCACGGGTGGGCAGCACTAATTTTATCTGCCTGCAGTTCCTCGATTCAGTGATAGCGAGGTGCCCTTCCCAGATGGTTCAGGGTGGGTTTGCAAGGGGATGGAGCCCTCAAGCAGGCTGGGTGTGAATGTGGAGACCCTCTGACCTGAGCCCTAGGCGGGGAGAGTCCTGCCCCCTGGAAGGCCGGGCGTCACTGCCGCCAGACCCGCTATGTCCGTTCTGCAGAAGCCCATGTTGGTGAGCCCTACATTCTCACATGAGTCATCCTTGCATTTGGGGGCGAGTGATGGACAGACACTGCTGTCCTCACTTCACAGGTGGCAAGGATGAGGTCCCGTGTTCTCCTAACTCTTTTTAAAAACATATATTTTATTTATTTATTGTGTGTGTGTGTGTGTGTGTGTGAGAGAGAGAGAGAGAGAGAGAGAGAGAGAGAGAGAGGGAGAAAGAGAGAATGGGCACGCCAGGGCCTCCAGCCACCGCAAATGAACTCCAGACGCATGCGCCCCCTTGTGCGTCTGGTTTTCGTGGGTCCTTAGGCTTTGCAGGCAAATGCCTTAACCACTAAGCCATTTCCCCAGCCCGCTCCTAATTCTTTTTTTTTTAAATTTTTTTGTTTATTTATTTATTTGAGAGAGACAGAGAGAAGGAGGCAGAGAGAGAGAGAGAGAGAGAGAGAGAGAGTGATTGGGCGCGCCAGAGCTTCCAGCCTCTGTAAACGAACTCCAGATGTGTGCACCCCCTTGTGCATCTAGCTAACGTGGGTCCTGGGGAATTGAGCCTCGAACCGGGGTCCTCAGGCTTCATAGGCAAGCGCTTAACCGCTAAGCCATCTCTCCAGCCACCCCCCCCCCCCCCCCCCCCCCCCGCTCCTAATTCTTTAGGTGGCCTTGTTTTGGGAAGTGGCGGAACTTTTAGGAGGGAGTGGGCCATTGGGGGTGGGGCTTGAGGTTTTCTAGACGAGCCCCTACTTCCTGTCTGTGCTCCGCCTCCTGCACCACTGAGGTCTGAGCAAGCAGCTGCCTCACGCCTCTGTCACCACGCAGCCTCTGTGACGATGGAGTGCCTGCTGCCAAGGCCCTCCTCACCATGAGGGACTGTACGCAACTCTGCAAGCCACGAGCCCAAGGAAACCTCTCCTCCCCAAGGTGCTTCTTGTCAGGAATTAGGCCATGGTGGTGAGGAAGGAAATGAAGAACTACCGTGTCACACACCAAGCCGCAGGCAGGGCTCCGTGTGGAACATGGCACGTTCTTGCTGCGTGGTCTCAGCTGGGCCACCCTAACGGCTTCTCCTCTCTCCTCATCTTCCCTCCCTTTCTTCTCACCCTCTGGAGCTGGCCTGTCCAATCTGGTGGCCTCTGGCCAAGATGTGGCCACTGAACACTGCACATGCAGCTTGGCTGTCTTGTTTGTGCGGTCAGGCCACATGCGTCTTGGAGTTGGAAGAGAGCGCCGACAAGGGAAGTGAGTGAGCCTGCTCCCGAGTGATCGTCTAATACCGATTATGTGGAGATAGGATCCTGTTTTGGACACATGGGTTAAATAGTATATTTTCAAAATTACTTTTTGACGTGGTCATCCATGTAGCTCCCCTCCTAGTTCTTGAGCCCGAGGTCTTTGGATGAGCCCCGTAGACATAACCTGGGAGCGTGCTAGGCATGTGGCACTCCAGTGCCAGTCTAGACTGGCCGAGTCATAATTGGCATTTCACAGCATTCCCAGGTGATTTTCAGAGTCACCAGAGTGTGAGAGACTCTGAGGTCACTGGAGGTAGCTGTGAGGCCTAGCTCACCTGTAAGAGGCTCTTAGTCCTTCTAGACCTCTGATTCGGAGCGGAGCAGACGGAGGGCTGTGCCAGGGCTGGTCACTGCCCACGCCTATGGCAGCTCCTCTGGGAGAGCCTTCCTCTTGGAAGCTGGGACCTTGGGCAGATCGCTTCGACCTCTGGGTCAGGCGTGTAAGGGTGCTGAAACAGTGTCCCCCCTCAGAAAAGGGAGCTTTAGGACAGGCGGAATCATTTCAGGGCAAAGACCTCCCCACCAAATGTCTGAAAGGACTGTGGTTCTCAATCAAAGGGAGCCTTCCCACGCTGACCCCGGCGGCGTCACACACCACCTCAGGATTGGTCCTAGGGAACTGGACGAGTGCTTGACTTGTTCACTCTGCCTCTGCGCCATTCCTCAGAGCATACCGAGTGCATGCTGGGCTGCGCAGGTGCAGATGTGCTGTGGGAACGTGTGCTCCCCAGTGCATGGAACGGGAAGTTGGCCAGAGCACATTTTGCACCCTGCAATGGTCGTGAGTCGATGGGGTGGACTGAGGTAGCTTGAATGTCAGGTGTGCCCCACAGCCTCATGTGTTTGTGATTAAGCCTCAGACTTGGTCCCCAGGTGCTGTCAATTCAGGAGAAGGAGCCTTGCTGAAGGACGTGTGTCACTAGGGGTGGACCTTGGGTTTATAAGCCCAGATCCAAGCTCAGTACTGAGCCAACTTCACACACAAACATGACAACTTCCTGTCTGTGGCATGTTTTCCCCACCACGACGAAGCTTCCTCTAAGCTGCATCAACCCTCTTCTCCCATCAGCTGCTTCTGGCCTGGCGTTTTGTCCCAGCAGTGAGGGAGAGTGGACCAGGGGCAGGCAGGGTCACCCTGAGCAGATAGCACTAAGGGTCAGGAGGGAGGAGGGGGCTGCGGGGGATCACACTGCTGGCAGGAAGCAGGGCTGAGAGTCTAACTCGGGGCTCCTACTGCACTCAGAAAGTGCCTGGTACGTTCTGTGGCCATCGTTGGGTTGGCTCTGGACTTTTGAGCTTCTGTGTGTGCCAGACTGAGGGAATCTCTTTAGATCTGGAAGAGCGGAGGTAGGGAGGAGGGTCTTGAGGAAAACCAGCCAGCCTGCTGGCAGGAGCCCAGAGGCCTGGCACGGACTGGCCCTCCCTTGGTGTGGTACCTTCTGGTGCAAACATCCCAGGCTGAAATTGGAGCCTCCTTTCCTTGGGGTGTCCTATATGGTGGCCTTGGTCGCTAATCACCCCCATGAGCTGAAGACAGGAATCAGCTGACCGCCATGTCCCCAGGGAAAGCCACATTTGGCTCCTTAATGCTCAGATCTTATCTCATTGGTAAGCTCTCTAAGATGGGCACTTCATGGGAAGAAATGTAGAAGGTGGGGCTTGGATGTGTCCCCCTTAGAGAGGCTCACTATTTTAGTTTCCTTCTTCTGTCTCCACACAGTCTGACCTTGGTCATGACTCAAGAGGTAGCTTTGGATGTTCTTTCTTAAGACACGGCTGTCTTTATCGGGTGAGGCGGGTGTGAGGTAGGGACACAGCCTCTCCTGCTTGTTGTGACCTGGAGTCCTCAAGGTGAAGGGGCCACATGCTGGCTGCTTTCTAGCCTTCGCCAACCTGTCCCAGAAGAGTGACCTCTGCAGACATGTCCAGACATGTCCCATTCTTCTTCCCATGGCTTGTCCCTTCCTTGTTGGAACAGTGGTTGAATTACATGTGATGCATTTATTGTTCAATGAGTGTCTGTTGAGTGTCCACCCAGGGCCTAGCTTCAGGCTGGGCGGCAGAGGATGTAGAAATAAACATGACACTGCCCACAGCAAACCTGGCGGAGACACAACAGCCCAGTGAGGACTATGGTAGAGGTAAGATTAATAACAGCCATTACCTCTCAGTCAGACATGATTTGCTAGAAATTTGGTATGAATTTCTGTATTTATTGACTTTTTTGGTCATTTACATTTTGTAGATGAGGAAGCTGAGATACAGAGAAGGGAAGAAACTTGCCCAAGGTCATGTTAGAGCCCGTTAGGGAAGGAGCTGGTTAAGATGTTTTCTCGATTTTCAATTGCATTGGATCAGAAATGAGCAAGAGGCGTTTTTCTGGGCTGATCTGTGAAGGCATTTCCAGGAAGGATTTACTGAGGGCGGAAGACCCTCTCCCAGAGTGGGCAGCCCTTCTGGCCAGAGCCTAGATCGAAAGAGGTCTCAGGAAAAGAGCATTGCTACCTGCTTTTTGTTTCTTGCTGGCTAGTGTGTCTTTCCCACTACAGTCGCTGCTGTCACCAGCCTTCACTGCCGTGAGAACCAGGCTTCGGCAGCCTTTCGACGTGTACTGAGGACCGCTGGCTCTCCAGGAACGTTTCAGGCCTTTGGTGCCAGATTGGGACTGCTGAGCCATCCATTCTCACGGACAGAGCAGACGCTTGGGTCGCAGGCTCTCCAGCATGCAGACAGCTGTGGTTGGAACTTTCTGATCATACTGTGTAAACCAATCTATAAATCCTCTTTTGTGATATATATGTGCATATGTATTTGTAGTGTATATATGCCCTAATAAACTCAGTTAAACGAATTAAACTCAAGCATGTGGTCCCATGGACTAATTTCTTTTTCTTTTTTTTTTAACAGTTTATTTTTATTTTTGTTTGTTTATTTGAAAGTGACAGACAGAGAAAGATGCAGATAGAGAGAGAGAGAGAGACAGAGAGAGAGAGAGAGAATGGGCGCGCCAGGGTTTCCAGCCATGGTAAACGAACTCCAGACGCGTGTGCCTCCTTGTGCATCTGGCTTACGTGGGTCCTGGGGAATCGAGCCTTGAACCGGGGTCCTTAGGCTTCACAGGCAAGCGCTTAACCGCTAAGCCATCTCTCCAGCCCCCGTGGATTCCTTTCTTAACTACAGGCCTGTGAAGATCACTGGGGCAGCACAGGACAGAGGCCACACACAGAACCGCCCGGGGCGGCTGGGAGCAGCGCCAGGTGAGAGTGGAAACTTGCTCCATTCCGGTCTCCACAACGAAGCACCCGGCCCAAGGGTGTGAAAGGACCAGTTACTCCCGCCCTTTCTCTCTCGGTGCTGGGCCCTGGTAGAGCTCACCTAAGGGTCTCATTTGGGGTCTCTTATGTCACTGTAGCCCTGGGGGTGGCTGGGATAGATTGGCCTTCCTATCTAGAGCTGGAGATTGGCTACTGGCAGGGCCCTCGGCTGCGGCAGGGCGGATTCATGTAACCCGGGCTTGCCACTAGCTGCTTTCTGAGGGGAGTCATTCTGAGACCATTGGTCAGGGAAGGAATCCAGTGTCCTTTCTCTTAATTAGAAACGGCTCACTGTGAACAACTCTTTCAGTTAGTTGCCTTTTCTCACTGTTGTGACCCCCAATACCTGACAAAAGCAACTTGGGGGGGGGAAGGGATTATTGTGGTAGATGGCTTTGAGGGTGTAGTCAGTCCATCACCGTGGCGGGAGCACGGGGTGGCTGGTTCCGTTAGTCCACGCCAGGACACAGAGAGGGACGGGTCCCCTTCTTGTTTAGTCAGCCCGTGAGATCAAGGGCATCTTCTCTCCTCAGTTACACCTCTCTGGAAATGCCCTCAGAGATGCCAAGAGAAGTGTGTCTTCTAGGTGATTCTAAAATCCAGGCAAGCTGACAATGAAGATGAACCGTCTCACCAACTCGCAGGCAAAGGAGGGGATTTGACTGTGCCTTGCCTCTCTCTGCAAGAGTGCCAAGGGACCTGCAGATGTGTTGGCACAAACTCAGTGGCAGAAGGCGAGCACAACAGGTGGAAGACTGAGAAGGAAAGGAGAGAATGTGGCCAGGAGGTTCCGGCCGAGGGGTCTTGAGAGCCAAGGCCCGGAGGGATGATGGGTCCTCGGTTACAGGACCAGTGACAGGAGCCATGAAGAGCCTCTGTGTGGGCCTGGGAGCCGGGAGTGGAAGTTTACACTCATTAGAAAGGCCCCGAGGGCCATGTGGGGCTGTGGTATTGAATTCTAACAGGCTCATTTCCACACAGACTTGAAAGCAGCCAAGGGCAGGCGGTGCCAGGCTTCTCCTCAGAGCTCTGGGAATAGCTGTAGCTGCAGGTCTCATGGCCTGATGTGAGGTGGGGACCTGCATGTCACCACCGCTCCCCAGTACTTGTGTAACGCCCCGCACCCTCATGGATGCTGCCTCCGTGACTCGGACCGAGGCAAGGCCACAGCACAGTGGCTGGTGGGATTTGCTCCACCTCTGGTCTGAGAAGGGTGGACAAGGAGTGGGCGATCTTTTGAGAGGGGGTCTGAGGAAAGGCCTCCCTCTGGGCCAGTGTGACTGGTCGCCAGTGTGTGGAGAGGCTGCTTGTGAACGTGTCCCTTCCACGCCGAGCTCCCCTCGTTCCTCTGTGCCTCCCTCCGATGTGGCCTGTGCTGGCTTCTGGCTTGACTTGCCTCTTTCCTGGGCCAGGAGTGAAGGCCTGCTCGGGGGAGGAGCCTCTAGCTTCTTTTCTGGAGTGGGAAAGGGGAGAGGAATTAGACCTAAGGTCTGCCTGGTGGCATGGAGCTATGCAGGGACAGGCAAGGGCACTCCCTGGACACGTAGGGTAAGATTGGAAGGACAGGTGTCCACTGGCTCTGAAGAGGCAAGCAGCCGTGATGAGAAGTTAGCTAAGGCCACCTACTGGGACCCAAGGGAAGTCCTGGAGCAGAGTGTGGGCTGCAGCGGACAGAAGGTGAGGGGTCGGGGCGTCTGGAGGAGCTGGCGTCTCAGACTGGGTGAGCCTGGAAGTGGGTCCTCCCTCACTGAGCCTCTAGCTGAGAACACAGGCCGCCGCGAGCGCAGACTGGAGCAGACACTGCGAGGTGACTCGTGATGGCTTCAAGCTGCTTGGCCTGTGGTCGTGTGTTAGGTAGCAGTGGGCACCAAATTCAGTGAAGGTCACCTGTAAGCTTTGGTGACATCTGGGCCAGTGGCTGTCAGGAAGCTCCTGGTCTATGGCTTGGGTGTGATTTGTCTTGTGGCCATGGTGACTCGGTTCCCAGTGGCCTTGTGGCCCACCTCCCGTGGAGCTCCCAGTCACATGTCAGGCCAGTTTTCACGTCTGGCACAGCCACATTTTATTGTTGGGATTAGCAGGAATAACAGCAGCAGTTTAGTGGCTGATTGGGAGCCGTATATTAGCAGCTGCATTAATAAGTGCGCAGTGACAGGAGACAGTGAGAGGGAGAAAATGAGACACTGTATTTATCCCCAGTGCAAAATCCTTTCTATTATTAAAGACACTGGGTTAACTGAGGATAGATTTAATGTCTGCTGGTAATTTTATTCGATGATCAGCAGCCCAGGGTCCCCACTGCAGCCTGAGCCCAGGACTCCTCACCTGGAGAAGCCACAGGGCTGGGAAGTTGCAGATAAGGGCACACCCTCGGGACTCCCCTTCACACGTGTGTGTGTATGTGTGTGTGCGTGCGCGCACATGCGTGTGGACTCGGGTCACTGACAGGAGACAGGGTTACTTAGCACGGTGAAGTCAGCTCGTGTGAGTTTTGGGGTGTTTGCGAAGAGGGGTGATGTGGCTGCTATCAGAATAGTGCAGGCCTGACCTGGGACTTACTCTAAGGCGTTTGTTTCTCTAAGGAGAGCTGCTCCACATACCTGGTTGGTCCTATACTCTGGGGACAGCCAGCCTCTGACCCTCATCTGTGTCTTGCCCCAGTACCTAGTGGAGCGTGTGTCCAAGGTGCCTGGTCTGACCTCTTTAAGCCATACCCATGCCTGCCCGTGGCTGGTGGAGCCCTGGAGTTAAGGACCGCTGGGGAGGAGAAGGTGTCAGGTGGTGGAGGCCTCAGTGGCCTCCTGCAATGGGGCCTGCGTTCTGTAGAGGGGATCCTCCTTGAGACCCTAGCAAATTGTTAGTCTGATGAGTAATTTAGACGGGAGGATACGAGACAGGAGAGCGGTCTGGAGACACAGCTCAGTGGCTGAGCACTTGCCTATGCGTCACAAGGCCCTGGGTCCAGTCCCCAGCACGGCAACAAACAATACAGACGGGCACAGAACCCAGAATGGCCGGCAGCCAGTAGCCCCAGCTGGGCCTGCTTCCCTTGAGTGATCTGCAAGCCCCCTTGAGCGGCCTCTCTTTGGCTGCAGTCTAACAGCCTCCATTATCTCTTTGTGGGTCTCTTCAACACACTCCTCAGTCCTGTCTCTCTCGATCTTCCAAGGGTGCAGGCAACCCCTCTCTGTGCCTCCTGGCAGACGCTGGGGGAGGATCTGCACTGACAGGCATATTCATGGGAGCTCCTGGGACGTAGATGGCGGGGAGAAAGAACATGGGCTTTGGAACACCAGTGGCCTGGGATAACCTCTGGCCCTTCACTGTGCTGGCCATGTGAGATCCACCCTGGGTGTGTCACCGACCTCTTTAAGTCTTACACCTGACCGCCATCTCCTCCTGACAGCGGGGGTAGTAGTAAGGACTGAAGGGAACGAACGAATGAATGAATGAATGAATGAATGAATTCTGGCCAAGGGTCTTCACTTCTGGCATAGGAAGGGTACTGGGTACAGGGTGCACTGTTGTTTCTTAGAGAGACTCTGATGCCCTTACGAACCCCTGGCGTGTGTGGAGTAGGTAGTTGATTTGTTCTTTCTGCAAACATTTGGTGCTGTATGATGGCCATAATGTAGCGAGTAATAGGTGCTCAATAGGTGCTTACTGAATAAACGGTCTGGGGACCTTAGCCCTGGGGTGGGAGTAGCAGAGATCGTTTCTGGTTGTCTTCAGGCTCCTTGATCTCATTCTGAAGACGGGTAGTAAGGGACCTCAGGGAGAGAAAGTGACTCTCCTTAACTGTAGCACCTGTGGACACAGCCTGTGTTTCTCAGCGTCCTGTGGGCGCAGGGGGGCCTCCGCTCCCTTCTGTAAGCGTGCAACTGCTCTGACTCCCTCAAGCCTAGAACACAGGCAAAACCGTGCACAGTGTGTGTTCAGTTGAAGGCTGAGTGGTCACTAGGGGCAACGACGCTCCATGGGGGAGTTTCTGGGACAGGATCTCCTGTAGGAAGATATAGGAGGAGCCACTGACTTCCTTGAACACTTCAGGCTGTTTGGAAGTATAAGTCCTTGTCCACATTGGGGTCCCCTTCTCAGAATGTAGCTCCGTTGGGTAGTCTAGCATGCACAAAGCTGTGGGTTCAGTTCCCACCACCTCATAAAACCAAGTGTAGTGGTTCACACCTGTAATCCCAGCAGTTGGAAAGTGGAGGCAGGAGGGTCAGAAGTTCAAGATCATCCTTGCCTACATAGTGAATGTGAGGTCAAACAACACTAGCTTGCTGCCCCTGAGGGTGAAGAAAGTGAATGGGAAAGTGAACGCGGAAGCTGCCTGGGCCTGGGGGCACGCGGAGGGCATCTCAAGGGTCCAGGAGTTGGCAGCCGTTGGGACCATGCGACCTTCACCTTCAGAGATTAATTGTGCAGAGACCAGCAGGAGTCCAGGTCCCTGAGATGGTTGAACCTTTCTAGGGCTGCGGACCAGAAAATCTGGGTGATTGTTTATTGTTTCTATTTTTTATTATCAGCAGAACTTTAATTACAGCTCTCTACTACCTTCTGCCAGCATTTACAAGGCAATAAATTTCCCCTTCTCTCCTTGCACAGTCTAAACCTCCAGCAGGGTAGTGCATATGCACTGGAAGATATTGATTCTTTGAAGAAATTATAACAGCATTTGTTCTCAAGTAAACACACAGGAAGGGTATTATAATACGGAGGAAGAGTCGATTGTCTTTGCTTTATTAAACAACACAGCTCTCAATTGGAAGCACATTTAAATTATCAAGAGATTGGTAGAACAGACAGTCAGCAAAGCCTCCAAGGAGGCTTTGAGTGGGAGGTGAGCAGGCAGGCTTGGCCCCTCTCTCCTCTTCTTCACTCCCTCGTCAAACCAGCGTGCTCCTCCCACCCCTGCCCTGGAAGTCCTTTTAACATCGGAGGGGCATTGATTGTGGCTCTCAGCTTGGAGGTGGGCAGCCCACTGCAAGCTGGCAGATGCAAAGCACATACAAGGCCTGCCAACTGACTAATGGCCCCGTGGGTATTGGCAGACCATAAACAAAAGCCTTTTAAAACTTCTCCTCGTGTTACTGGCAAGCAGGAAAGGTTGATGCATTCATCAGTCTAATGTGGAAAATGGTACGTGGCCCACCTTTGCGGTGCACACCCACGAACACATCTTGCTCGGCGAAGAGTGCTCGGCCACAGCCTAGTTCCCATGAGGCTGCTGGCAGAATGTTCTCTTGTGCACGGCTTAGTCTACAGTCCTGCAAGCGCAGTGGCGGGATCCAAAGTCTGAAGCTGCTCTGTGCAGAACTGGAAAGTTCTATACAGTGTTCACAGGATAGTAACCGATGTTAAGAAAAAGATAAGTCCCGAGGCTGGAGAGACGGCTCAGTGGATAAAGCCCACGCCAGGCAAACGTGAGTTTAGACCCCCAGGACTCACACGGAAGACAGACTGTCATCCCAGTGCTCCTACAGCAGGATGGGAGGCGGAGACAGGAGGATCCCCAGTCACTCGCGGGCCGGCAAGCCTGGGAAAGCTGTGGTGACCCAGAAACGCTGCCGCAAACAAGGTGGAAGGACGAACAACAGGTGGGGCTGTCCTCTGACCTCTTCCTGGGGACTGTGCCATGCGTGTGCCCACAACCACGCTCATGAACATATATGTGCACTAAAAAGATTACTTCTTGAACTCACTTCCTATGATTAAATAAGTTCAAAGAACACAGAATGAGGTTAAATAAATTTCTTTGTAGTAGGACCTTCAGGGCCATTATATTAATATGCATTTTTTAACCTGGAGGGGGGAAAATCATAGGTAAAATTCACAGAACAATTCTTTCTATCAGAAATTCACTTCATGTAGGGCCAGAGGGTTTGTGAGCACTTCAGGAAGTAAAGCAAAGAGAACAAACGAGAAGTGCCTGGAATCGCCTTGTTGGGCTGGGCTTGTTGGGCCATCCTTTTGAGCGAGGCTGGGGCGGCGGAAGGAGACTCAGCCTGTCTGATGGCCACCGCCGTGCTGAAATGGTGCCGGAGCTCTGAGGGGCCTCTGAAGACCTGTCCCTTACTGACATGAGGCGTGGTGCCTGTCTGCGGGGCAGCTTCAGCTGAGCTGACGTGAGACTTTCAGGACAGAGGCGCCCCTCCCGGGAACATAGTCCTGGTTCTCATCATCTCATTTGAGGAGAATGACAAGTTCGCAGTGGGCATTTCTACCCTTGGCAATGGCAGCCTGGCCTGCTGGGGGATGTGCTGGAACAAGGACGGCCGCAGTAGCTGTGGCAGTTCTGTTTTCCAGATGGCTGCATCACCAGCTCTCCATGTCACATGCCCACTTATGCCATGGCTCCTTACATCATGGCAAGGACACTCTTGCACTGACGGGTGGCCGCTGTGGCCCCTCCCTTCAGCACGGACAGCCAGTGTCACAGCCAGCAGAGTGCCACGGGAGCGGCTGGCAAGATGCTCAGTGGGCAAAGTGCTTACTGCACACACGTGAGGACCCGCGTGTAGGTCCCAGCACCCATGTAAAGGATGGGTATCGTGGGGCCCAGCACCAAGGAGGTGGAGACAGGAGGGCCCCTGGCTAGTTGAGTCAAGTAGATGAGCACTAGGTCCAGTGAGAGATTCTATCTCAAAAAATAAGATGGAAGCCGGGCGTGGTGGCTCACACCTTTAATCCCAGCACTTGGGAGGCAGAGGTAGGAAGATCACCTTGAGTTCGAGGCCAGCCTGGGACTGCAGAGTGAGTTCTGGGTCAGCCTGGGCCAGAGCGAGACCTTACCTGGTAAAACCAAAAGAAAGATAAATAAGATGGAGAGTGACTGGGGAAGGTGCTTGATGTCTCGCTCCAGCTTTCATTGTGCGTACACTCATGCGTGCACAGCCATATACACATGTGTACGCCCACACATACAAACGTGAACACATCTGCACATACACTACACAGACAGCAAATATAGAAAATAGTAATAGTAAGAGCGCTGCATGGACTGCAAGACTACGGCACACAGGCGTCCCTGGGGCACCCCTTTTCTACCCTGGCATACATGCCTGGGCAGTCCAAGTCTGGCTCACGAAAGCCCAGCTGACCTCAAGCCTCCCTAGAGAAGGAGAGAGGCTGGAGGCACCGGCTCTTCCAGTCCTTGCAGACAAGGTCCCAGACATGACAGTGGAAAAGGCTTCGAGATGGACCTAGCTAGAATGGACCTCAAATTGCTGTCTCATGGAAGTCCTCAAGCCAGGATCCCCCAGCTGAGCTGCTCCTGCCCGTGTGACTGTGAAAGAGTACGTGATTGATGTTTCCAGCCACAGAATTTTGTGGAAATTGGTTCTGTGGCTATAATTGGGCACAGCTCCAGAGCGCTGATGAACTGGGGACTGGAAAGATGGCTCAGCAGTTACGAGCACTTGCCGCTTAAGCACGAGGGCTGCTTGGCCAAGTTTGGTTTCCCCAAACCCATGTAATGAGCCGGGTGTGGCCTCACATGTCTGTCAGCCCAGTCCGTGGGGTCAGAGGCCAGAGACTCCTTATTGACTGCAGGCAGCGATAAGCAATAAGAAAAGGACTCTTGATGCTCTCCTCTGGCTTCCCCATGCACATGCGTGGGGCATGCACATCACATGCACTGCACCACACACACACACACACACACACACACACACACACACACTCACACACTTGACAAATGTATGCTGAAGCTTTTGGAAGCTATCACAGTATCAAAGGCTTGGTTCAAAGGGCCAAGATTCCTTTGTGTATGTGTTTTTGTGGGGGCCAGAGGATGCTTCTGGTGTCATCCTTAGGAAGGCTCTCCACCTTTTTTTGAGACATGGTCTCTCACTGGTCTGGAACTCAGGCGAGTAGGCTAGACTAAGTAGCCAGGGAGACCTATGGATCTGCCTGTCCTCACCACCCCAGCACCGGGATACTGGTGTGTATCACCTGCCTGGCCTTTTCAGTGTGGGTTTTGTGGACTGAACTCTGATCCCTGTGCTTGCAAGGCAAGCACTTTACGGACTGATCCATCTCCCCATGTCCCAACATTCTTGAAAGAAGGGAAACCCAAAGGAGGGAGCCAGATGCTTTTTTGACACATTTGTCCCCCAGGGTATGTATTGACCTGGACACACTGTTGGGAAGCTGTGACGTCCAGTGAAGAGTGGCCCTGAGTGTCTGAGAAGCTGAGCATAGTTTTGGCATATATATGGGATTTTTGGGGGAGGGAATTGAAGTTTGTGTCTATAAAGTAGAAAAATCCCTGGTGAACGTCCCTGGACTTACAGCTGCAATTCCCGAGAGTAAAGTCACACTTGAAAGGGGTCAGCCCTCCCCAAAGCTGAAGGCTACCTTCAGCCCAGGCATGCACTATATGAAGGTCCTCTGTCCCTACTGTGTCACCAGAAGCAAAATAGAGTCCTCTTTTGAGCAAGGCAATACTATCCAGATACTCAAACTATCTCTGCAATATCTGGAATCCTATAAAGAAAATAAGTGTGCACTATGACAAGAGGTGCCCGAAAACCACAAGAGAATAGATGTTGTGGAGTAGAATTAGAGGGAGTCTGATGGTTAGAGCCTATCAGACAAGGATGTTAAAACTCCAATTTGAGCAGCCACTATAGAAAGCAGCATGGAGGTCACTCCAAAATCTAGAAACAGAACTACCGTATGACCCAACTATGCTAGTCCTGGGCACATATCCAAAAGGCGACACCCTACCACAGAGATACTTGCCCATCTATATTTATGGCAGTGTTACTCACAATGGCAAGGAAATAAAATGAGCCTAGGGTCCATCAGCAGAGGAACAGAAAGCGAGAATGTGGTCCACACACACAATGGAACGTTATTCAACTGTAAGGAAAAATGAAATCGTAAAATCATAAAATTTTCAGAGAATGAATGGATTCGGAAATCATTATATTAATTATTGTAACCCAGAATTAGAAAGACAGATATCACATGTTCTCTCTCATATGTGGGTGCTGGCTTTAAATTATTTATTTATTTGAGAGAGTCAGAGAGAGAGAGAAAGAGAGAGAGAGAGAGAACAGACACACCAGGGCCTCCAGCCACTGCAAACGAACTCCAGATGCATGTGCCACCTTGTGCATCTGGCTTACGTGGGATCTGGAGAAATGAACCTGGGTCCTTAGGCTTTGCAGACATGCGCCTTAACCGCTAGGCTACCTCTCCAGCCCTGGCTTTAAGTTTTTATACATGTGTATATACGTGGGCGTGGCTATAGGCCATGGAAGGGGAAAAGGTTTGAATGAAAGGGTGGGGGACAGTCACACAGTGCCTGTGATGTGAAAATGGAAAGGGAAGTAGTGGGGGTGGGAAGGCAACAAGGGGACAGAGGGTGGAGGGAGAGGCAGAGGGGAGGAAGAGCAATGACACAACCAGGGGCTGGGAGACGATGCGCTGGAGAGATTTCTGCTGTACAGTCACGAAGTCCTGAGTTTGTGTTTCCTGTCTCCATGCACCAGCAAAGCATGGCGCATGCGTCTATCATCCCAGACTGCGGAGGTGGAGACCGGAGGATCCCCTGTGCTTTCTGGAGACCTTGTCTAGCCAAATCGGCGACTGGTTCTGTGGAGTGTGGTAGAGGAAGATACAGGGTATGATCTGTGGCCTCCACATGCATGGGCACAAATAGGCATGTGTACTCTCCCCCCTACACATGTGCCCATGAACACAGACACACAAACACACACACATACACGTGATTAAAAATTTTTTTAAAGACAATGTGTATGAAAATCCAGAAGAAACCCATTACTTTGTATGTTAATTAAAAACAAAGAATTGGAGCAATAAAGAATTTGGTGGCAAATTGGAAACAGTCATACACTTAAGTGGAAATGTGAAAATTAGGATAACGGCCAAGAAGTTTCCTAAGCTGAGAAACGTGTTGAGCCACAGAGCCAAGAGGCATTACAAGCCCCAACTAGAACAACTTGGGGAAATAGCTGGGCATGGTGGTGCATGCCTATGATTCTGACATTTGGGAGGCTGAAGCAGGAGGATTGTGAATCCAAAGGCAGCCTGGACAAAATGGTGGGAACTTGTCTGAAAACAGACACAAATATCAAGAAACAAACATACTTAGTCTGAGTCAAACTGCTGAAAAGCAGAACAAAGGGGGAATTTTAGAAGACTCAGAGGGAAAAATTACAAATTTTCAGTTAGGAGCCACAGAGAACATGTCATTCGTTCCCAAGAAACAGTGGAGACCCGAAGACCATGGAAGGCTGTTCACAAGACAACGTCCAGCCTGGACTTCTGGAGCCAGTGGAGACCTCCAGATCACACGTCCACTCTCACAAACAAGACGAGAAGCCCCATCGCCAGGCCCAGGCTAAAGAGAATAATGTAAGAATATTGTGAGACTGAGGGGTACTGACACCAGGCAGAAGCTCAGAAACCGAGGACTCAGTTGAAGAGCAATGAGGGGTGCATGTGTCAGATTGAGAGGTACAAATGAGCAGAGCAGACAAAAGCCTGGAGCCAGTGAGGTGGGGATAAATAGAACTAGTGTTGTGAGGTTCTTTCACTGTTTCGGAAGTACTGAGGTGCTTGCGTATTGTAGGCCGCCACAAGTCAAGAATGCACTGTTTACAGTCTGCAGTGTAAAATTTGTGAAATATAACTAGCAAGTTAGAAGTAGTGACATATAATGAAATAATAAAAACAATTGATTAATCTAGAAAAGGAAAAGAAACAAAAAGGAATTTGAAGGAGGCAAGATAAATAAAAGCAAAATAACAAGATTCAAGATCTAAACTCAAATATATCAATAATTACATAAAATGTAAGGAAACCAAATGTTAGTGGGGACACATTTTAAGCATAAGGATCAGAAAGACTGAAATGAAAAGGAAAGTGATGTATTCAAACATTGACGAGTGAGTCAGTGTAACCAAATAGTAGTGATATAGAGATAAAGGCAAGAATCATTACTAGAGATGAGCATTCCATTTCATGATGACATCTCAGGACAATAAATCCAAACTTATAGGCACTTAGTAACATGGCTTCAGAACATATAAAGCAATAATTATAAAGCTTAAAAGGAGAGATAGATAAACTTATAATCATGGTGAGAGATTTTTTTAAAATAAGCTAATGGAAAGAATTATCTCAACCTTAAGGCTTTAAAAAATTATTTTTGTTCATTTATTTATTTATTTATTTGAGAGCAACAGACAGAGAGAGAAAGAGACAGATATATATAGAGAGAGAATGGACGCGCCAGGGCCTCCAGCCACTGCAAACGAACTCCAGACACGTGCGCCCCCTTGTGCATCTGGCTAATGTGGGTCCTGGGGAATCGAGCCTTAAACTGGGGTCCTTAGGCTTCACAGGCAAGTGCTTAACTGCTAAGCCATCTTTCCAGTCCTAAGGGCTTTTTTTGCATTAAAAAATGCTTTCTGAGGCCCAGTACCTCTTATCTGATAGCAAACAGAATAACTGTTGGAATGGATGAAATAAATATTAATAGAAACTGGGCACTATGGTTGGGACTTTCTTTAAGAACTTACTACATTTGTGGCATTTTGTCTTCACAAGTCCTAAGACTCTCTATATTGTAAGTATATAGACTGGTTGCCTGCTGCACGAGGTCTTTCTGGCTCATGTGAGAGGAACTGCATGCTCTATCCAAGTATCATGAGGTGAGCACCCTGCTTTCTGATGTCTGAGTACCTGAGCTGAGTTCACCGTCTGATAAGTCCTATGAGGGATGCTGAGCCAGGGGCTGGGAAAATGGTCCAGTCAATGAGGTGAAGACCTGAGGTTGGGTCCCCAGCACAAGCCAGGCATTGTGGTACCCATCTGCAATCCCAGCGCTGGGGAAGCAGAGACAGGAGGATCCTGGGGGCTTGCTGGTCTAGCTGAGTCAGTGAGTTCGAGGCTCAGTGAGACACAGATGTCCTCACTCCCCTCCCCCACAGGCGTGCACAGCATACACGTAAAGAAACAAACACACACATAACCTCCATTTCTCTGTGTTTCCAGAGCCTCGTCTTCAGCACTGCGGAGCGTTGCATGTCAGAGCACACCCGAGGCTCATGAACAGCAGATACGGCTGAAGAACATTGGCTGTGCGATATTCCCATGTGAACAAAGCTTAGATCGGGTTCCTTGAGAGACGGGAGTCACAGTGCAAGGTCCGTCCCTGTCTCCCAAATGTCCTCACTCTCAGCCCTGTCACCGGCTCCTCTAAGTGGCCCGTCTCCTGTGGTTTGTCCCTACCTGAACTCATCCTGAGGCTTAGCTCCTGAATCTGACCGCGCCAGGGAGCTGGCCCTTTGCTTTGTGGTCAGCTCAGAGGCCCCATGGTGCACGGATCAATGCTGTCTCACGGGAGATCTAGCTGTTGTCACCACTTCTGAGAACAGGTCATTGTGAGCGCCCGGGTCCTCTTGTGCCTTCTCTTTTCCACTCACACTGTTCGCTGCCCCTCTCACTTGAGTGCCTGTCTTGATGCCATCTTCCATCACGTGTTGCAGCCAGAGGGCCTTACCATGTGTGGCACCGTGCTGTTCAGATTTCCAAGCCGCGGGGACCATGAGCAGACAGAACTTTTCATTACGGGGTACTCAGCCTCAGGTATTTTGTCACAGTAGCACAAAACGAACTCGGGCACATTATTTCAGGTAGTAATGGTACAGATCAAGACCACTGAGGTTGTTCCAGATATATACATATGTGTGTGTGTACAGATATATATCTATAATAACCTATATGTGTAAATATACATGCATATATACAGTGTGTGCATGTGTGTAAGGAACTGGTATAGCTAACTTATTTAGTACTGAGGTTGAACCCACCTGAACTAGCTACATCTTTCTCAATTCATTTTATTTTTCTAAAAGATGCTTTCCTTCCATATTATTTTCACAAAAGCTATTTATGTTCAGTATAAAATGATGACAAAAGAGAAGCAAGAATAAAAAAGAATCTCTTATTCTAACCCTAAGATAACCAGTAATTTTTTTTTTTTTTTTTTGGTTATTTGAGGTAGGGTTTCGCTCTAGCTCAGGCTGACCTGGAATTCACTATGTAGTCTCAGGGTGGCCTCGAACTCACAGCGATCCTCCTAGCTCTGCCTCCCGAGTGCTGGGATTAAAGGCGTGCACCACCACATCAGGCACTAACCAGTAATTTTTATTGAATTTTTTCAGTCTTTTTCTTCTTTTTTTAGTCTTATTTTCTGAAGAAGGTATACACATTATTTAATGGGTTACTTACGAAGAAAACTTTTCAATTTTATTAAGGGCACATTTTAAAGGCAATAAATAAATTTATGCTTAGTTCCATTTACTGTTTTTTCTTGATTTTACAATAATGTATAAGATACAAAAAGGCTAAATGTCAAAAATTAGCATCTCTTGAGAGAACTACTACTTCCATTTGTAGCAAAAAATTCCTAGCTCTTTTCCCCATGAATATAAGTAATTTTCACTCCCTGAAAATAAAAAAAATAAAATTCAGCTCAAATTTACAAGGCAGCACTGTCTTAATGGCTGATAGCATTGCCTTGCATTGCAGTGACATTTTTTTTAATTTTAAATTTTCATGGTTTCTTACTTTGGGTCATTTACTGTTTCTAACTTTTTTTTTTTTTGGTCAGTGGAAGCAGAGGTGCATACAGCCCCTGGTTATCTGTACCTTGTGTTGCACTTTTGTTTTTTGTTTTTTTCCCCCCCCCCTAGGAAAAAATGGTTGATGTAATAAGATTGCTTGTTTAATCCCACATGACCCAGCTATCCCACTCCACACTGCTATAGAGGTACTTGCTCAGCCCTGCTTTTTTCTGCATTCTTCACAATAGCTGAGAATTGGAACAGCCCAGATGCTCATCAGCAGACGAGTGGATAATGAAAACGTGGTGCATGGACACAGAAGAATGCTGTGCAACACTATGGGAAAACGAAAGCATGACATTTGCAGGAAAATGGACCGATTCGGAAAGAGTCATATACTAAGTGACTCAAACTCAGAAAGACCAAAACCACATGTTCTCTCTGTATGTGGGTCTTAGCATGTAACATGTGTAAGTAGGAGCATATCGGGAGGCGAATGGGAATTAAACCTATGTAGAACTGTCACCAAAAGTGAATCTGAAGAGATAGGGTGAAGGAAGGGAGAGGGAAGGGCAGAAGGATTCATGTGACACAGGGGAGGGGAACTGGGGCATGAAGGGAAGGGGAGAGAGGATTGGGGGAGGAATAAAATGTACTTTAAAAAACCCAAAATTGTTTGGCCAAATGGTGTGATGGTTAACCTTGACTCTGTAACTGGACTGAGGGCCACGCGGGAGGTTGACAGAGCACCCCTGTGAGCGCATCTGCAAGGCCATCTCCAGAGAGCGTCCACTAGGGAGACTTAACCAGAGTACGAGCAGGCCGCTCCACAGGCTGGTGACCTGGATGGAATAAAGAGGAGAAAGGAGAAAGCCCGCCAGCGCGGCCAAACTCTTCCTCCGTTCCTGGCCACCACTGGGGCATGGACTTCCTTTGTCAGGGATTCCATCATCCTGGTGCTCAGCGTCACCCCTAAAGTGACAGGGCCAAGGGACCATGAACTGAGGCCACTCCAACCATGAGCCAAAATAAGACTTTCCTCCCCCTGTGTTGGCTGCGTTTGCTGTTGCTGTGTGTTGTCACAGCGAAGAGGAACGAAGAGAAAGGGTGCGTCCATGTTCTTGTCTTTCAATTCACACTGCCACCTAGAAAAGCCCCGGCCACTGACGTTCCCACCACCATGGGGCTGGTCTCACCCATACGGGCTCCGGCCCCCTTCTGAATCTTGCAGAGCAGGGAGCTTCCAAACAGACCCTCAGTCTTTAAGGTTGCATCTCCTTGTCTCTAGTGGGGACTAAACGTTCCTCATGGGCTCATTGCTCTCTCGTATTTTTTTCTTTTCTTTTTCTTCTTTTCGAGGTAGGGTTTCACTGTAGCTCAGGCTGACCTGGAATTCACTATGTAGTCTCAGGGTGGCTTTGAACTCACAGCGATCCTCCTACCTCTGCCTCCCGGGTGCTGGGAGTAAAGGTGTGCGCCACCACGCCTGGCTCACTCATTTTTTGTTTTTCTTTCATTAGCTTCCTGTCACTTGAGGTTAATGCTTTGATATCAAAACGGAGAATGCCACAGAATTCCTTTAGGTGAGAGCTCTTGAACAAGACAGACTAAGATATGTTTCGAGACCCTTTCTGTAATTTACAGCCAAACCCAAAAGAGCAGTTGAGGAAGACATCCACTGCTAGCCTCTGGCATCTGCACACACACGCCCAGATACATATGAATATGCACACACATATGTACCACATACACATTCACACATAAATAAAACCAGCTCCTCTCCACCCCTCCCCCCGCAAACAAAACAAAACAAAAAGAACAGGTTGGGCCTGAAGCTGAGGTTCCAGACTGCTACTCACGGATGGGATGGGAAAAGGGGTCGTTCACTGTAAATGAGAATATCCTTGAAAGGAAATGTAGTCACGACTAGAAATCAATCCATTATGATGTTAAGTAGACTTAGGCAATGCTGTCATGTTTTTGCATACTAAGGATTTGCTTTAATGAATAGATTAAAATCATTTATGCATAATTTATGATCTTACTGAAAACGGTACTATAAAGCATGTTTAAGTGTGCTTGAAAAATCATTTCTTTCCTTAATAGACCTTTAATATTTCCATTTGGTCTAGTCCTTTAATTCTCTCGAAAAATTCCTCAGAATGTTTCAGAAGCCGGGTGCTGCAGTAACAAATAATCCTCCAAATTGTCCTTAAGTAACTACAGTGTATTTCCCACCTACTCTGCTTGTCTGGTGGGGAGAGTGAGTAGAGCCTGATGGGGTTTGGCTGTCAGCTGTCTCTCACAGGCTTACAGGTTTGAACATTTGGTCTCCAGCTGGTGACACTGTTTTAGGATGTTGTGGAAACACTGGGAGGTGGGGCCTGGCTGGAGGAAGTAGGTCTGTGGGGGAGGACCTTGAGGGTTATAGCCCCGCCTGCGTCCTGTCCTGCCTCTGCTGCCTGGCCCACAGAGAGGCGAGCGAGCAGCTTGACTCGTCCACCATGGAAGCCTCCTGGTCCTGATGGCCACTGCTGCCGCCTGCCTTCCCTGACACGCAGGGCTCTGACGTTCTCCCTGGGCTGCTTTGGCTGGTGTGTTCTGTCACAGCGGGGAAGCAGTGGTTAGCGCAGCTCCTCTGCTCGTCACCAGCACTGGAGGAGCACTGCTGGCGGAGTCAGCTCTGCATGGGGCTCTGCGAGTGCTGTGCGGGGGGCGGGGGACGGTGGGAGAGCAGATCACTGGCTCCTCTTTTCCCCTAAAGGTAAGGGCTGGAAAACTACGGTCTTGAGGTCGAGTCTGAGCTGGCACCTGCTGGATGTGTGCTGTGGAAAGTGAGCCAGCTTCCTCCTCCACAATGAAGCTTCCCGTCAAAGCTGCAAGCCTGAAATAAACACTTTGTTTTCATAAGTTGCTTCTGGCTGGGGGTTTTGTCCCAGCAATGCAAAGGTAACTGCTACAAATGGTTAAGAAAAATCAGAAGAATATTATTTTGTAACAGGAAATTACATGAAATTCAAATTTCAGTGTCTGCACATAAAGTGATATCAGCACATAGCTGTAGTCCTTTGATTAGATAATGTCTTATCACACTGGCTAACGCGGTGTCCCAGTGGCAGGGTTGATCGTTGTGATGACGCTGTGTGGCCCATAGAGTCCATGTCTGCTCTTCCATAGAGAAAGCTGGCCGAGACCCTCCCCGTTTTAACGCAGCTGCCAGGAACAAACGTCTGATTTTCACGCTCACATTTTACTGGCTGCAAGTCCCATGTCCTTGCTTAAGTCCAAAAGAGATGGCAAAGTGCAGAGAGGGAGAAATGAAAGTTCTTGGTGAGGGTCCGTGAGGATCGGCTGATAGACTCACCGGATGAACCCAGGACCTTGAGCACGCTAGGCAAGTGTTCCATCACTGAGCTCCACGCCCAGCCCGAGACGTCACCCACTCTTAGTGGAATCTGAATTAATGACGGTTTACCATAAGTGACTGTCAAAAGCCTAAATTGTCTAAGACCATGTAGGCCCAAGCCTTCCTCAGAACGATGCAATCGATTTGTGATTATTCTCATAACTGCAACTTACAACTTGATAACAACAGCTAGAGAAATTTATAAGCAACCCAATGAGCAGTTTTAAGAAAAAAAAAATCAATTCTAGTTCTCCCGAGTGCAAAGGGACATTTAATACTGTAAATTGTCTGAGCTCAGCTTTTTTTTTCTTCAAAAAGAAAAGCATTTATTTTCTAATTCACAGCCTCCTTTAAAGTAGGCACTTTGACCTTTATCTGAGAATAATACTTCCCAAACAATGCAGGAGGCAGAAGTGGGAGGGTTGTTCCACTTTCTCCACAATCTCAGCAAACAAAGTGGGGAGCAACTGAGGAAAGCACCCAATCTCCACGAGCATATACTCACCCTCACACACACACACACACTCTCACACACATGCTCACACACATGCTCACTCACACACACACAAGCACACACACATGCTCACACGCACTCACATACACACACTACGCACACTCACACATATACTCACAAACACAAACACACACGCACACTCACTCACATCCACACACTCTCTCTCTCACAGACATGCCCACACATCTATGAACATGCATACAATATGCACACACATGCAATGAAATGATTTTGAAACATGCTCACAGGGCCACTGGGTTCAGTCCCCTCATGAGGTAAGAAATATTCTGGCTTTTCTTCCTTGGAGCTCCGCAGCCCCCGATCGAGAATGTTCCCCACACGTGGACAGCTCTGGTGTGCCCCATTCTAGTCACTTTTTTTTTTTTTTGAGGCAGGGTCTCACTCTAGCCCAGGCTGACCTAGAATTCACTATGTAGTCTCAGGGTAGCCTTGAACTCACAGCGATCCTCCTACCTCTGCCTCCTGAGTGCTGGGATTAAAGGCGTGTGCCTCGCCACTTTTGTCCCTGGGACACACAGACCCAAAAGGGGCCATCTTGGGAATCTGCCCAGGGTTAGACCGTGTCAGCTCGGCTCAGTCCACGCTGCCATAGCTCTGTCCGCTCTCACTCCTACAAATTGCAATTCCTTTCTTTTCAAGGATCTTCAGACAGCTCCTGTGCTGTGGAGAAGCACAGTTACTCGTGAAGAATCATGCCCGGAGGGCGTGTCTTCCTGGAGCCTTCCCACTTCTTCCTGGGTCTGGCAACCAAGTAATCAGAGGATATAAGAGCCCTTGTTCGCTGCCATAAAGTAAGTTTATAGAGATATAATTAGCAATAGTATTATCTTCATTTGGACTTAGCAGTGCTAAATGTCCTATAAGAGTTGTTTACGAGGCCATGTGAATGGTTATGGTATTAATAACATGATTAGCCAGCAGTATCAATATTTCCCACTTACGCCTCCTAATGAGCTTGTATGTGGAGTTCCGGGGTAGAGATGAGCTGGCAGATTTATAGGGAGAGAGAAGGAAGCACTTAGGAGTCAAATAAAATGAATTTGGTAACTTCGAGATGTAGGGTCCTTGTCTTCCCTCTAGTTAATAGCTCAGAGGTCTCTGGGTACAGAATCCAGTAGCCTGGGACACCGATGTTTCTTGAGGTGGCCACCCCAGTCCACCCAGATGTGCCCTGTCGTGATGGCCACCTTTCTTGTGTCTTTCCCAGCGCTCACAGAGGGCTTGGTGAGTTCAGCACCTCTTACAACTTGGGGAAGAGTCAGGCCCGTGTGCCCTCCCTGTGAGGGGCTCAGCTCGGAATCTTCTAGAAGCTTGCAGAATTGCAGGGAGCAGGGCTGGGGAACTATAAGTGCTGTCTATGCAGCTGACCACTTTCCCATGGGGAAACTGAGGCTCAGACAGGCAGGGAGAGAGTCCCATGTGGGGTGCAGGCCCTCTAGGACCTGCAGAACATTGCTCTGGAGTGAGTACCGGGGCTGGAGGCAAGGCCAGCATCAGGTGCCAGATGTGTCCCCCAGCCATACCTGAGCCTTGGTTTTCTCCTCTGGGAAGTGGGGATGGTGTCACTGTGTGCTTGTGAGACTCACATGGAAGCCTGGGCGGGCTGGGGCTGGAGGAAGAGCCAGAATAGTGGGGGAGCCGACCTTCTCCCTGCCTCCCTCTGTGGTTTACGATTCCCTGGGGAATCTCTTCATTATTTCCTTCCTTCTTTTCTTCCTTTCTTCCTTTTTTTCTCCTCCTTCCTTCCTTCCCTCCCTCTTTCTTTCTTTCATGGTGTGGTGGTGGTGGTGGTGGGGTGTGTGTGTGTGTGCGCGTGCGTGTGTGGTGCATATGTATATGCAGATCCACACACTCTGTGAACATGCCTGCAGAAGTCAGGGGGGGCCATAGGCGTCCTCTGTTGCTCTTCTGCCTTGTTTTCCGTGAGACATGCTCTCTAACTGAACCTGGGGCTCCTGCTGTTTTTGGTTAGACTGGATGACCACTGAGCCCCAGCAGGCCTCCTGTCTCTGCCCTTTAGTGGGCTAAGTTTACAGGCATATATGACCATGACCAGCTTTTGCGAAACATGGGTATTGGGGATCAAACTTTAGGTCCTCATGCTTGCAAGGCAAGCTTTCTTCTCCACTGAGCCACCTTCCCAGCCCCTGGATTCCATTTTCTTCTCCCCACTTTTTTTTTTTTAAATCAAAAAGTGATCTGTTTCCTGAGGCCAAAAGGCCATGGCTGTGAAGATGGAAGAAGGCCATGGTTCTTCGGGCCTGACAGTGAAGTGTGTTCTCTGAACACCTCTGGGAGCCTGCAGGTTTGGCTCTCTTCTAACACTGTGGGGACATCAGGAGTGACAGAACCCTCCGCCCCCTTTGACATGGCAGGAAAGCATCGATTAGCTGTGAGCCCCTTAGTGTTGGTGACCGCGTGGCTCCTCTCACTGTGGTGGGTGCAGCAGACACTCGATCATAGGATGTGCTCAGAGGAGAATGAGTGGGGAAGAAACTCAGAAGAAAGAGTTGTTTGGCTTGGGTTTTGATACGAACGCCAACCAAGAAATATCTGTGTTGCTGGAGAAAAGAGAATCACTGTGAATGTTCTAGCGTAGGATGGTTCCTTTTGGAGGAGTGGTGTGCAGGAGACAACACACAGTCTTCGTAAGCCCTACTATGAGCTAGTTCACTCACTCCTTGGTGTCAAGACTGTTGTCGCAGGCTCCTCTTAGGCCCGCTCAGACCCCCACTCCGCGAGTATAAAAGGAGTTATGGCAGCGGAAGCTCTTTGCTTAGTGAGCCGGGCACTTCGTGTTAGTGAGTGCATCTGTCTTGTTTCTTTGTGTTGTCTTTGCTCAGAGCCTGCGTGCGTGTCCTGGAAGAAGATGCTGTAAAGCTTAAGTGATTGCTGAAATCTGTTTTCTTCTTTTGTTTATTCTTAAGTGGGATAAACGGTGGTGCTGGGGTTGCAGCCTTTGCCAGGGGAGGGAGAGCGACGCTTCAGGGTCTCTGTAAGTCCTGGAGAGCCTGTGGTTCCCAGCACATAGCTGGCTGAGGGTGTGGCTGCCAACGGTCGGCGGGTAGGACACCGCGCCAGTCCCTACAGAGTGGATCTGGGGACGTGCGTGTTAGGGAGATGGCCAGTTCGTTGTGTAGCTTTAAAAAAGAAAAATCAGCACTTTCTCCCATTTGATTAAAGTAAATATGGTATTTATTGAGGAAAATTTGTAAAATAGAGACAAAGCGTGGTGAAAAACAAATCCCAGATCTTGGGAGTGCAGAGGGAACACCGTGAATAAATACATTCCAGCACAAGTGTCTAGGTTCTCCTAGGGGCGTGTGTGTGTGTGTGTGTGTGTGTGTGTACCTATCCCTTCTACTAGAAAAGGATCAAAGCTGTATTTGGTCTTTATCCTCACAACCACAGTGGTTCCCAGGACACTGACTGACACATCAGGACACCAGAGCTTTCCACGCACTCTGGCCATCGCCCACCCCTGTGCCATCTTCTTGGCATTGCTCAGAGCAGGGTGCCGCGTCACCAGAACCCACGGCTCCGTGTCTGCTGGAGCAGGTTTTGGAGCCACAGGATAGGCATTGGGGTGGTTTGCCCTCTGGCTGTCACTCGGGAGCGCCAGCTGCTCTGATTCCTTGGTGGTTCTCCCCAGGGTTTGGGGGGGGGGGAAGGGGGGTGCTATGAGGGCCTGGGATGTGCCTATGCAGTTGACCCTGTCTGCCTGAGAAGTTTTGAGGTAAATCATTGACCGTGACCCCTAGGTGTGCGTGCCTCACTTCTGTTCTTTGCTGCTTCCTGGGTCATTAAAGATGACCTCCTGCTTGCTGATGGCTCCGGGAGGTGTGTGACCAGCCTCGTGTGCAACCTGCTGAGTTTGGAGTGGGATGATGGGGAAGGAGCTCAGGACTGCAAGTTTTTGCAGCTTGGCGAAGAAAATAATTCAAGTGGGGTTTGAAAACCTCGATGTCTTCGCTCAGGTCTTAAGAGACGGTCATTTTCCTTTCTTCATCACTCACTAAGGGATGTCTAAGGTCTCCCTTCTAATGCTGATATAACAGAATATTTTCAGTGTCCACCATCCATTTTCCCAGAGAGATCAATCGTCCTTGACAGAGAGAGGTTTTGTCAGAGCTTGTGCCTGCATGGAAATCAGCCGAGCACAGGGCGGTGTGGAGGGAGCCAGGGTGACCATGGGGGGGGGGCATGGCTCCCCAGTCAATATTCACTGACCTCGGGGCTCGCCCTGGCCTTGCTCGGCCCATCCCCGCCCCCGCGGTGGCTGTCAGGAAGGCCTGTCCTGAGCACGGCTGAGCGATCCATTACCTGCTGAGGCGGCCAGGTGTGCTGCACAGGGCCACATTGGGGGCGCTTTTAGTTGGCTTAGTAATTAAAAGCCAACAAAGCCTGGATGGGGATGTGCTGGTGCTGCTGGGGTGCTGAGGCAGAAACAAGTGGGGAGACAGCTGCCGAGGTGAGAGTGCTCATCCCTGGACTGGAGGGAAATGGCTTCACTGTAGGCTCTTTTCTTCTTTAACTCACAATTTTCATACATGCACGGTGTGTTTTGATGAAAAATCTCTCCTACAACTGTCTCTCCTTCCTCCCCCCCAGCCCCCTTCCACCTAATCCCTCCTTTCCAACTAGCCCTTCTACTACTTTCATGTCTTCTGCCTTCTCTTCCCTTCTCTTTTCTTACGTCCTCTCGTGTAGTCCAGGCTGGCCTTGAACTCATGTAGCCAAGGGCGACCTTGAACTGATCTTTCTGCTTCTGCCTCCAAAATTCTGGGATTTCAGGCATGTACCACCGTTCCTGCTCCCATGTGAGCCTAGGGTGGGACTGTCTCTGAACATGTAGCTGGGCCTTCTGGGCATTGTTTTCGGACCTCTGCCCTGCTGAGCTCCTTTATTGTAATCAAGTTGGATATTGGTGGTATCCTAAGAATAGACTGAAGTTTAGTGATTAAGCAATTGAGAGCTGGGACTCAAGCTCAGAGCTCCCTGACCCCCAAACTCATGCTTTTGCCCTTTTGTCTATAGTTGGGGTAGGTGATAAGTTGACGTGGTGGCCCCAAGTTATGGCCTGAATCTGAAATGTCTCTTCTAAAGGCTTATGTTTTGAAAGCTTCACCCTCCCAATTGGTAGTGATAGATTGTGAGGTTGTAGACACTTTTATGGGTGGATCCCTGATCACTGGGGTTGTTGATAGATTAGGAGGCTGTGTAAACCTTGATGGATGGACCCTCGATCATTGGGGATATTAATAGATTGTGAGGCTGTAGAGAATTTGATGGGTGGACCCTTGATCAATGGGGATGTTGATGGATCATGAGGCTGTAGAGAATTTTATGGGTGGACCCTAGATAGTGGGGATGTTGATAGATAATGAGGCTGTAGAGACTTTGATGGGTGGACCCTCAATCAGTGGGGATGTTGATAGATCCTGAGGCTGTAGAGACTTTGATGGGTGGACCCTCGATCACTGGGGATGTTGATAGATTGTGAGGCTGTAGAGAATTTGATGGGTGGACCCTCGATCACTGGGGATGTTGATAGATTGTGAGGCTGTAGAGAATTTGATGGGTGGACTCTCGATCAGTGGGGATGTTGATAGATCATGAGGCTGTAGAGAATTTGATGGGTGGACCCTCGATCAGTGGGATGTTGATAGATCATGAGGCTGCAGAGAATTTGATGGGTGGACCCTCGATCACTGGGGATGTTGATAGATTGTGAGGCTGCAGAGAATTTGATGGGTGGACCCTCGATCACTGGGGATGTTGATAGATTGTGAGGCTGTAGAGAATTTGATGGGTGGACTCTCGATCACTGGGGATGTTGATAGATCATGAGGCTGTAGAGAATTTGATGGGTGGACCCTCGATCAGTGGGATGTTGATAGATTGTGAGGCTGTAGAGAATTTGATGGGTGGACCCTCGATCAGTGGGAATGTTGATAGATTGTGAGGCTGTAGAGAATTTGATGGGTGGACCCTTGATCACTGGGGATGTTGATAGATCATGAGGCTGTAGAGAATTTGATGGGTGGACCCTCAATCACTGGGGATGTTGATAGATCATGAGGCTGTAGAGAATTTGATGGGTGGACCCTCAATCACTGGGGATGTTGATAGATCATGAGGCTGTAGAGAATTTGATGGGTGGATCCTCAATCACTGGGGATGTTGATAGATTGTGAGGCTGTAGAGACTTTGATGGGTGAACCCTTGATCACTGGGGATGTTGATAGATCATGAGGCTGTAGAGAGTTTGATGGGTGGACCCTAGATCAGTGGGATGTTGATAGATTGTGAGGCTGTAGAGACTTTGATGGGTGGACCCTTGATCACTGGGGATGTTGATAGATTGTGAGGCTGTAGAGAATTTGATGGGTGGACCCTCAATCAGTGGGGATGTTCATAGATTGTGAGGCTGTAGAGAATTTGATGGGTGGACCCTCGATCACTGGGGATGTTGATAGATCATGAGGCTGTAGAGAATTTGATGGGTGGACCCTCGATCAGTGGGATGTTGATAGATCATGAGGCTGTAGAGAATTTGATGGGTGGACCCTCGATCACTGGGGATGTTGATAGATTGTGAGGCTGTAGAGAATTTGATGGGTGGACCCTTGATCACTGGGGATGTTGATAGATTGTGAGGCTGTAGAGAATTTGATGGGTGGACCCTCGATCACTGGGGATGTTGATAGATTGTGAGGCTGTAGAGAATTTGATGGGTGGACTCTCGATCAGTGGGGATGTTGATAGATCATGAGGCTGTAGAGACTTTGATGGGTGGAGCCTCGATCACTGGGGATGTTGATAGATTGTGAGGCTGTAGAGAATTTGATGGGTGGAGCCTCGATCACTGGGGATGTTGATAGATTGTGAGGCTGTAGAGACTTTGATGGGTGGACCCTCGATCACTGGGGATGTTGATAGATTGTGAGGCTGTAGAGAATTTGATGGGTGGACCCTCGATCACTGGGGATGTTGATAGATTGTGAGGCTGTAGAGAATTTGATGGGTGGATCCTCAATCACTGGGGATGTTGATAGATTGTGAGGCTGTAGAGACTTTGATGGGTGGACCCTTGATCACTGGGGATGTTGATAGATTGTGAGGCTGTAGAGAATTTGATGGGTGGACCCTCAATCAGTGGGGATGTTCATAGATTGTGAGGCTGTAGAGAATTTGATGGGTGGAACCTCGATCACTGGGGATGTTGATAGATCATGAGGCTGTAGAGAATTTGATGGGTGGACCCTCAATCACTGGGGATGTTGATAGATCATGAGGCTGTAGAGAATTTGATGGGTGGACCCTCGATCAGTGGGATGTTGATAGATCATGAGGCTGTAGAGAATTTGATGGGTGGGACCCTCGATCACTGGGATGTTGATAGATTGTGAGGCTGTAGAGAATTTGATGGGTGGACCCTTGATCACTGGGATGTTGATAGATTGTGAGGCTGTAGAGAATTTGATGGGTGGACCCTCGATCACTGGGGATGTTGATAGATTGTGAGGCTGTAGAGAATTTGATGGGTGGACTCTCGATCAGTGGGGATGTTGATAGATCATGAGGCTGTAGAGACTTTGATGGGTGGAGCCTCGATCACTGGGGATGTTGATAGATTGTGAGGCTGTAGAGAATTTGATGGGTGGAGCCTCGATCACTGGGGATGTTGATAGATTGTGAGGCTGTAGAGACTTTGATGGGTGGACCCTCGATCACTGGGGATGTTGATAGATTGTGAGGCTGTAGAGAATTTGATGGGTGGACCCTCGATCACTGGGGATGTTGATAGATTGTGAGGCTGTAGAGAATTTGATGGGTGGATCCTCAATCACTGGGGATGTTGATAGATTGTGAGGCTGTAGAGACTTTGATGGGTGGACCCTTGATCACTGGGGATGTTGATAGATCATGAGGCTGTAGAGAGTTTGATGGGTGGACCCTCGATCAGTGGGATGTTGATAGATTGTGAGGCTGTAGAGACTTTGATGGGTGGACCCTTGATCACTGGGGATGTTGATAGATTGTGAGGCTGTAGAGAATTTGATGGGTGGACCCTCGATCACTGGGGATGTTGATAGATCATGAGGCTGTAGAGAATTTGATGGGTGGACCCTCGATCTCTGGGGATGTTGATAGATCGTGAGGCTGTAGAGAATTTGATGGGTGGACCCTCAATCATAAGCAATGTTCCTTTAAAGGTGACTCCAGGCCCTGGGTCTGAGACTCTCTCTTTCTCTCTGTTTCCTGTCTGGCATAAAGAAGCTCCTCAACCACACTCCATTGCTATTGTGTTCTGCCACGAGGCCCCAGCACCCTTAGACACAGAGCCCTGACAAGGTGAGCCAAAATAAATCCTTTTTGCATTATTTTTTCTGGTCAGGTATTTTGGTCATAGCAACTCAAATGTAACAACTTTCTCCCAAAGATATGTCTATATTCTTAGCTCTCATGGCTACTTCTTATTTGGGAGAAAAGGTCCTTTGTGTGTGTGTGTGTGTGTAGTTTGCATTCGTATGTGAGTATGTCCTTATGTGCTTCTGTGGGTGTGCATGTGAAGGCCAGAAAATAGCCTCAAGAGGTTTCCTTGGGAATATCTCCACCTCTTTTTGAGACAGGGATTGGAACTTACCAATTAGGCTAGACTGGCTGGCCAGGGAGCTACAGGGATTCTCCTGTCTCCACTTTCCAGTGCTGGGACTACAGACATGCTCCGCATTTTCCACAGATAATACGGATCAGATTCAAGTCCCTCATGCTTGTAAGGCAAACACCTTACCTGCTGAGCTATCTCCTCAGCCCAGAAAGATGAAGATGTAAGCAGGGATTTGAGATAGAGTATCATCCTGGATTACCTGGGTGGGTAGTCCCCAACTCCTGTGACAAATGTCCTTATTATAAGAACAAGGTCAAGGGGAATTTGAAACAGAAGACACAGTCAGCGAGGAGAGGATCAATATGATCATAGAGACAGAGACTGGAATGGTGTGGACACATCATAGAAGCAGAGACTGGAGTGGTGTGGACACATCATAGAGGCAGAGACTGGAGTGGTGTGGACACATCATAGAGGCAGAGACTGGAGTGGTGTGGACACGTCATAGAGGCAGAGACTGGAGTGGTGTGGACACGTCATAGAGGCAGAGATTGGAGTGGTGTGGACACATCATAGAAGCAGAGACTGGAGTGGTGTGGACACATCATAGAAGCAGAGACTGGAGTGGTGTGGACACATCATAGAGGCAGAGACTGGAGTGGTGTGGACACGTCATAGAGGCAGAGACTGGAGTGGTGTGGACACGTCATAGAGGCAGAGATTGGAGTGGTGTGGACACATCATAGAGGCAGAGATTGGAGTGGTGTGGACACAAGGCATGAAGACTGAATGGCACCTGGTGTTGGAAGAGGCAAAGAATGGATTCTCCCTTAGAGCCCTCATCAAGACCCACAACCTGCAGGGTTTAAAACTTCTGGACTCCAGTCCTTTGAGGGAGTAATTTTCTGTTGTTATGAGCTACTCAGCTTGTCGTAATTTATTATCGTAGCCCCGGAAAACAAATACCAACGGCTCAGTACACATCAGAAACTAAGGATTTTTCAGCCCCTTTGCAAACACAGTGACATCATTTTGGATAATGGAGGTAGCCCTGTTAGCAGTGGCCTGGGTGTTGAGGTATAGAATGCCATCTGAACCCATCTCTCCAGGCCCCTGATGACATTGCAAGCAGTCATAGTGTCAGTGTCCCCGTCTTGGACCCCGGGGTACCCCGCTGTGGAGTACAGTGAAAGCTGACCTGATGTTGCATGCATTTTTTATGAATGGATTTTGCTCAGCGTGGAGGTTGCCTGTTTCTTGCCTGGAGGCTGCATAAGGAACTTAGGGTAGCCTCACCCTCACCGGCAGCTGACCTCACAGAAGGTTATAAACAGCGGCCAGGGATGGGCTCTGAGTGCCTTGAAGTGGAAGCAAGATCATCTGATGACAGCTGAGCACAGGGGAGACAGCTCAATGCCGGGAGCCATTGTGTCTCCTCCACTCTGATGATAATCAGAGCAGGCAGATGTCTCTGGCAGCTGCGGCTAATGGGCTGTCAGGCAGGGCCAGCCCAGCCCGGGACACGCTCTGTGTTCCCTGGAGTGGGTCCGAGGCCAGACTGAGGGTGATCAAGCATGAGGCCGTGGGAGGAATGGCTCTGGGCCCTGCTTGTGAGGCTGGGCCCTGCCCTGTCCAGGGCCAGCGCATAAGGAACAGGGCTCTGTACCACTCGCGCTGGACCGCAATGGTCATTTGAATTATTGATGAGAGATTAAAACCAAGCTAATTCAGTTCAATTTCTCCAATAGACAGAACTATTTATAATTAACCTAGCAGCAAAGGTCACGGATAAGACGGGTGGCTGAGTTGCAGGGGAGTCACAACGAGGCGCCGTTTGTGCGAAGGTGGAAGCCATGCAGGGACCACGGGGAGAAGCTCACTGAAAAGACTTCCGAACCGCCGAGAAGGTTTGCTGTCACCTGAGCTGGGGGACGTGTTTGGTTTGTTTTATCTTTTTGAGGTGTGGTCTCCCTAGCACAGGTTGGCCTAGAACTTGTGACTCTGCCTTATCCTCCCAAATGCTGGGGTACTAGGCATGCACCACCACGTTCAGCATCTTGGGGACGTTCTGAACAAAGGGGAGCCTGGCTTGCTTCTTCAGTCTGTAGTCTTGAAGAGAGAGGCAGGCAGCTGCTGGTTTCCAGCGCATGTGTCTTCCTGCACAGGAGCAGGGGTGTAGGGAGACCTGAGCCTGGTTTGGCTCAGGTCCCCATACGAGGGAGGCCCAGGGCACTGAATTCCAGAGTGACATTGATGAGGAAGCAATCCCAGAGTGCTGGGTCTCCGTCCTGCGGGTCTCTGGTTGGCATGAGTGAGCCCAGGGGGTGACAGGAAAGGGCTGGTACCTGGAATGCCTCTCTGTTCTCAATCAGCTACCCCCCAGTGGGGAGCCAAGCACATTTGTATTTTAAAACGTTATTTTTTTAGCACCTTGGATATTGTTCATATTCCCACTGGGTTATCGTCTTATATTCCCTCTCTCTCACCTGTACTCCACTGAGATCCTCCTCAGTGGAGTCAATGGTGTTCAGTGTGGGGTCACGAATGTACCAGTCAGTGTCTGTTGGGGGGGGGGATAACGCCTCATAATACACCTTCCTACACTGTGGCTCTCATATTCATCCCACCTTCTCTTCCAGTGTCTACTGAGCCTTAGAGGGCATGTTAGCAGTCTCTTTTTGTGTTGTGTTCTTAGTAGTCTCTCACTTTCTGCTTTGATGAGTTAATTTTTTTTTATGTTTTATTGACAACTTCCATAATTATAGACAATAAACCATGGTACTTTCCTCCTCCCCCCACTTTGCCCCTCACAACTCCACTCTCCATCATACCCCTTCCCATCCCAATCAGTCTCTCTTTTATTTTGATGTCATCATTTGATGAGTTTTGAGTCTCCTTGGTGTCTACTGCCATCTCCTCTAGAGGAGGTTCTCAGGCTAGAAGTGAGAACAACGCTCATATTTAATGTGCCACTTCCTCTGTTATGTCTTCTGGGCCCTGGCAGAGGGGTGGGAGAGATGATTCAACTCATGCTGGGCACTCGCCATTCTTTTCATATTGTACCGGCGGTTTGGGTCTCCCTGGTATTGGCTGCCATCTGAAGGAGCAAATTTCCTAACCCAGAGCCGAGCACTTTGCACCTGCCAGCTCATGGCCTTGGGTCTTGGTAGGAGTCCTGGATCAAAGACTTTGTGGTGCCAGGTGTGATGGCACATGCCTTTAATCCCAGCACTTGGGAGGTGGAGGTAGGAGGACCACTGTGAGTTTGAGGCCACCTGAGACTACATAGTGAATTCGGGTCAGCCTTGGCTAGAGTGAGACTCTACCTCAACCCCCCTCCCCCCCCCAGAAAAAGAAATTGTGGTGACCTCGATAAGCTAAGGACTGAACAATGGTGGCACAATGGGAGCTATGCCTGATCTAGTCTGCCTGCTGCTTTGGCTCTGTCTGTGTGCTTGGGGCAGGAATAGCAAGGCTGAGGTCTTTGGCAAGTCACTGCACTGTTGAAGGGCGGGCATATGTGAGGGCGCTTCCAGTGTGTCAGAGACTGGGGCGACCCCCTTTGCTCAGAGCCCTTCCACTCCCCTGAGGAAGTTGAGTGATGAATCACTTCTGGTTAAGGGAGGCAGAATATATTTAGGTATTACAATGAGGCGAGAGACACCGTAATCTTTGCAGTTTGGATCTGAAATGTTCCTCTAAGGCCCACGTGCCAAAGATCCGGAGGTCAGCTTGTAGAACTGCTGGGAGGCAGTGGACTCTCTAGGAGTTGGGGCCTCGTGAACGAAAGTGAGGTCACTGGGAGAGTGTGTGTCCTTGGGGTTACGGACCCCTGGTATTTGTCTTCTCTTCCTGGCTATCACAAAGTAAATAGGCTTCCCCTACCATATGCCCATGACAAGTGACCATGTTGGAAACTATGAATCAAAATAAACCTTTACGAGAAACTCAGTATGCAAGATAAATGCAAGTGGGGGGGGGGTCGCTGCTCTGTAGTAGGGAGTTGGGGCCCATGGGATCTTTCTTCCCCAGGGGCAAGCTGACCCTCTGAGAAGGCATGGGTTCTCTTCCATCCAGCTCCCAAACCTAGGGCACACTGACTTCGTGTCAGAGGCCACCTCATTTTACAGAAAGATTTGAGATGGAGGGAGGAGTGAGCTGGCGTGTGGGCCATCGCGGGCTCCTGTTTCTAGCTGGAGGGCAGAGGCAGGGACAGATCTGTCTGGACACCAGGCTGCCTCCTGAGCTACACTCAGCCTTGTTGGCCACGCGGATCTCTGAGTTCCCGAGAAAGTTGTCCTCCACGAGACTTCCCCACCGCATGGCCCCAGTCGACTTTTGGCCTGGTGACCTTCTGAAGGAGCTTGGAGGCAGTCTCCTGGGAGGAGGCCAGCAGAGGGGAGGGGAGGGGAGGGTGATCCCAGGCAAGAGACCTCTTTTGGGGAGGGGGTTAGAGTCTTGCCCTGGGGACTGTGACTACAGCTTAGTGGCTGGCAAGCTACATGGGACCTCCCTCCAGTTTGTGTCCTGGATGCTGGAGCTGACTTTGAACAGAGTTGAACAGGACATTGGGGTGGCCCCGGAGTGCCTGGTGGGGACTAGCTCTGGGTTTTGCTTTCTGTCCCGTGTTTCCCAGTGGTGGGAAACTCAGGCCTCATACATGCTAGGCAAATACTCTACCGCGGAGCTCTCCTCAGCCCTCTGCCCTCCTTGTTTGTTTTTCTTTTTATTAGACTTGGTTAACATGCATCATTTGTACAAAATAATAGGTTTCATCATGACATTTTTATGCATGTATACACTGTACTTAAAGCATATTCACCCCTTTACCCTCTTTTGTCTCTCTGCCCTTCCCATTGGTTACCCCATCCTTCCAAGTAGGTGTCCCATGTCATGTCTTTTGTAAAAGTTCTAGATTCTGTGTACGAGAGTGTTGCAGTCAGGTTCTCATTGCTGGCAGAAATCACCCAACCAAGAGCAGCTTGTGGATAAAACGGTTTATTTTGGCTTAAAGATTTGAGGGGGAAGCTTCATGATGGCAGGGGAAAACGATGGTATGAGCAGAGGGTGGACTTCATCTCCTGGCCAGCGTCAGATGGACAACAGCAACAGAAGAGTGTGCCAAACACTGGCAAGGGGTCACTGGCTGTAATACCCATAAGCCCACCCCAACAATACACTGCCTCCAGGAGACGTTAATTCCAAAATATCCATCAGCTAGGAACCTAGCATTCAGAACACTTAAGTTTATGGGGAACACTTGAATAAAACCACCACATTCTGCTCCTGGCTCCCATAAGCTGATAACCACACATGATGTAAAATGTAATGCATTCAGTCCATCTTTAAAAGTTCCCATAGTTTTATCAGTCCCAATGATGTTCAAACATCCCCATAATCTAAGGTCTTTTGACTGAGTCATAATACTAGAAAATCCCGAAAACCCCATAATGGCACAGAATAAACACATTGTAAAAGATGGCATTGGGCATAGCAAAGAAATATTCAACCAATACAAGATTTAAACAGGGCAAACATCAAACTCTGTGGTTCCAAGTCCAATAACTTTAGTCAGTGACAAATCTCCAAGTCTGATAATTCTAACCAGCAACAACTCTCTGGAGTTCTGTAGCTAGGCTATTCACAGTCCTGGAAACCTTCATCTAGAGTTGGCAGCTCTCCTTGGCAGCCATCTTGAGGTCCCGCTATCTTCACTGGGTCTCCACTGCAACCCATGGTCCATCCCCACGTCTCCATCAGGTCTCCATGCAGGCATCAAGCAAACTTGCTTCATATTGCCCACAGCTGTTTCCAAACTACAAGACGTGGCAAACTCAATGACTCTCTCTTTCCTACATTTCTCATTCTTCACAGTACCAGGTGGGTGTATCTTCCTGTTGCCCCAGTGCAGGTCAGCTGACACAATCTCAATGGTTGTAATCTCTCATACAATTGCAGCTGAACACCCAGAAGTTTCAGCCCAAAGATTTCATTTTTTCTGTGCCATACCCTTCTGCTCACACCAGTTCGTTTTACATACTGCAACCCTGCACAACTTCTCAGGACACAGCTATAACAGCAAGTCTCTCACACAAACTGCTGGCCCAGTCCAGGCAAAGCTCTTTCTCACCTTCATAAGCCAAACCTCACAGTCCATAGTTCTTACTGCATTCAGGTCTTTCAATTCTGACCAGAATAGTCCACCAAGTTGTACTTACAGCACTGCAAGGCATCTCTTAGACCAAGATTTCAAATCCTTCCACCATTCTTCCTGCAAAGCAATTCCAAAAGGTCAAAGCCACACAGTCAGGTTTCTGTCAGCAACAATCCCACTCTTCTGGTACCAACTTTACTGTTGTAGCTAGGTTCACATTGCTGGCAGAAATCACCTGACCAAGAGCAGCTTGTGGGGGCAAAAGGGTTTATTTTGGTTTGCAGACTCAAGGGGAGGCTCCATGATAGCAGGTAAAAAAGATGGCATGAGCAGAGGGTGGACATCACCTCCTGGCTAGCATCTGATGGACAACAGTAACAGGAGAGTATGCCAAACACTGGCAAGGGTACCCTGTCTATAATACCCATAAGCCCACCCCCAACAATACACTGCCTCCAGGAGGTGTTAATTCCCAAATCTCCATCAGCTGGGAACCAAGCATTCAGAATACCTAAGTTGATGGGGGACACCTGAATCAAACCACTACATTCCCATAAGCCCCCCCTCCCCAACAATACATTGCCTACAGGAGGCGTTAATCCCCAAATCTCCATCAGCTGGGCACCCAGCATTCAGAACACCTGGGTTTATGGGGGACACCTGAATCAAACCACTACATTCCCATAAGCCCAGCCCCAACAATACACTGCCTCCAGGAGGTGTTAATTCCCAAATCACCATCAGCTGGGCACCCAGCATTCAGAACACCTGAGTTTATGGGGGACACCTGAGTCAAACCACTACTTTCCCATAAGCCCACCCCCAACAATACACCGCCTCCAGGAGGCATTAATTCCCAAATCTCCTTCAGCTGGGAACCCAGCATTCAGAACACCTGGGTCTATGGGGGACACCTGAATCAAACCACCACGTTCCCATAAGCCCGCCCCTAATAATACACCGCCTCCAGGAGGCGTTAATTCCCAAATCTCCTTCAGCTGGGAACCTCACATTCAGAACACGTGAGTTTATGGGGGACACCTGACTCAAACCACTACATTCCCATATGCCCGCCCCCAACAATACACCGCCTCCAGGAGGCATTAATTCCCAAATCTCCTTCAGCTGGGAACCCAGCATTCAGAACACCTGGGTCTATGCGGGACACCTGAATCAAACCACCATGTTCCCATAAGCCCGCCCCCAACAATACACCGCCTCCAGGAGGCGTTAATTCCCAAATCACCTTCAGCTGGGAACCTCACATTCAGAACACCTGAGTTTATGGGGGACACCTGACTCAAACCACTACATTCCCATATGCCCGCCCCCAACAATACACCGCCTCCAGGAGGCGTTAATTCCCAAATCTCCTTCAGCTGGGAACCTCACATTCAGAACACCTGGGTCTATGCGGGACACCTGAATCAAACCACTACATTCCCATAAGCCCGCCCCCAACAATACACCGCCTCCAGGAGGCATTAATTCCCAAATCTCCATCAGCTGGGAACCCAGCATTCAGCACACCTGGGTCTATGGGCGACGCCTGAGTCAAAGCACCACAGAGAGAAAATACGTGCTACTTGTCTTCCTGTGCCGGACTTATGTTATGAACCATGATATCTCCATTTCCATCTAGCTTCCTTCAATTTATGTAATTTAATTCTTCTTTATGGCTGAATGAAATTCCATTGTGTATGTATGTAACATTTTCTTTGTCCAGTCATCTACTGACGGGCACCCGGGTGGTTGAAATGTAAAATGTCCCCCCAGTCTCTTGTGCTTGTGACTAAGCCTCATACTCAGCCCCCAGCTGAGGTGGACCCTTGCTGGATGACGTGTGTCACTGGGGATGAACCTGGAGTTTATTAGTCCAGCCCTACGGAGTGGTCACTAGTTAGGTCTCCCAGCTGACCTGACGAGGTGTGATGCCCAGCCTCTATGCCGCCACGGTTGCTCTGCCACGATGAAACTTTCCCTCATAACTACGGGGCATTACAATGAATGAACCCTGTCTCCCGCCAGCTGCTTCTGGTCAGGTGTTCCGTCCCAGCCATGAGAAGGTTGCTGCTACAGGAACCTAGGCAGACTCCATGGTTTGACTATTGTCACCTGCATGCCATTCTTGGCTTCTTGACCTCAGCTAGCTCACGTTTGTCTTCCGAATGGCGTGTAATCACCTAATGTTGTGTGTGCTCTACGTACTTAGTGCCTCTGTGGTTTAAAGTTGGCTTCCAAGCCCATGGCCCAGTCCCAGGCACGCTAGGTTCCTGGGGCCATTCTTGTTTTTTTTTTTTTTTTTTTTTTTTTTTTTTGAGGCAAGCCCAAGAGACTGTTTTTTTATTCTTTTTTTTTTTTTTTTTTTTTTTTAATGTAAGACAGTGAGAGAGAGAGAGAGGAAGAAAGAGACAGTTGGTGTGCCAGGGCCTCCAGCTGCTGCAGTTGAACTTCAGATGAGTGCGTCCCCCTTGTGCGCATGTGCAACCTTCCATGCTTGCATCACCTTGCGTGTCTGGCTTATGTGGGACCTGGAGAATTGAATGTGAGTCCTTAGGCTTTACAGGCAAGTGTCTTCACCACAAAGCCATCTCTGCAGTCCAATAATAAGTATTTTAAATACTTTTATTTATTTTCAAGCAGTGAGAGAGAAAGAGAGAGAGTGAGAGAGGCAGAGAATGAGAAAGAGAATGAGAGAGAGGAGAGAAAAGAAGAGAGAGAGAGAGAAAGAGAGAGGATGGGTGTGACGGGGCCTCTTGCAAATAAACTCAAGATGCATGTGCCACTTTGTGCATCTGGCTTTACATGAGTACTGGGGAGGAATTGAACCCAGACCATTAGGCTTTGTAAACAAGTACCTTTAATTACTGATCCATCTCTCTAGCTACAGAATAATTAGTAATAGTGCACCCTTTCATTGTCCAAACAATCTTAGAGGGACAATAAATAATATGAACCACTTTAGAAACAATGGGAGCAAGACCTTGTAGACAGCAGTATGTGTGTGTGTCTATGTGTGTATGGTTGTGTATGTGTGTGTGGAGGGGGAGGTGATAGGGCCTATGAGAAGCTCAGAACAAGCAAGGAGGTTTCTTTTAGCCTAGGCTGGCCTTGAACTCATTATGTAGCTGAGACTGACCTTGAACTCCTGCTCCTCTTTCCTCCAATTCACAAATGCTAGGGTTATAATCTACCACACCCAGCTTCCAAGTAGGAATTTGACCACAGCTGGGGAGCAGGGATGAGAGGGCTGGCAAAGTGGTAGGTGGGCCGATCAGGGGCTGGAGGCCAGGAGAGGAGCTTGAACTTAATCCTTTAGGAAGTAGGGAGTCATAGAGGGCTCTCAAGCAGGGTGACCACAGGACTAGGCAGTGTCCTCAGAGAGCGTGAGGAGTGAGATACTAAAATTAAGGAGAGCACTCAGCAATTCAGGTGCCAGGAGCCTGGGGGTGCAGGATGAAAGGAGCACGAATGGAAGGGGTGCCAGATACCAAGTGTCTTCAAGGAGCCTAGAGAGGGTTAATGAGGGACAAGTCTTCATGGGGGCCACACTCATGCGTGTTTCTAAATGAAGATGTTGCACTCCTGAGTGGAACAATGGCCTTCCCCATGGCTTGGTATTGTAAGAAGATAGAGATAAGCTGATCTGACAAAACACTAGGAGTGATATCTTTGACGTATGAACACTCCCCACCTCTTTGGACCCTCATAAATAAGAGTTCACTCCCGATTCCCTTGATGGGTCTAAGGTGCACAACTTCAATAACAAGAGGTCTCTCAAGGTAGATTTATTCTCATAATTGTGGGGCTATTTCCATTTTGAGGGGCTTGCAGTTGCCTCTGATTAATTGTTAAGTTAGCCCTTTGGAGACCTCAATTTATATGCAGCATTGACCAGTGTCTGAAAATAATCTGAGCAGAGGATGGAAGAGGTCCTTAGGAAATTAATGTAATAGTTTTCAGCTCATTACTAGCACAGCCTGTCCTTAGAGCACAGGGGCACCTTAGCCAAGCCCTTGTTCCCTTTCTTCTTCCTCTCCTTCTCTGTCCTACAAGCTCAGCTCAAGCCTGTCTTGTCCTTCACAGTTTGTACTTAGGAAACTTTTCTGAGTGAGGTTTGATTAATTAATTAACGTGTGTGTGTGTGTGTGCACCAGGGTCTCTCACCACTGCAAATGAATGCCCATCCAGCATCATGTGGGTGGCTGGGGAATTGAGCTTGGGCTGGCAGGCTTTGCAAGCAAGTGCTTTTAACAGCTGAGCCATCTCTTCAGCCCTGAAGTCTGAGTTTCTAAGTCAAGGTTATACGCTAGAGGCTTGTTTTTCCCTGCTCAGTGCCTACTGCTGGTTTAACTTCCAGTAAGTGGGTGGAAGAGCCTGGATTAGGAAAACAGGTTCTCAAACAGGTTGGGTCATAACTGTTAGTACCAAGAACTAGGCCACAGGTAAGGGCACGATGTCCCTTAGTTGTGGATGTTTGAGTACTCATGTTACATTTGCCATTCTTTCTGGCTCTCTGAGTCCTCCCATTCTTAAGGAATGCCTATCTTTTCAAGCAGAGCCTGTTTCTTCCTCTATACCACTGAAAATGCCTGGGGTGTTCTTCCTAGCTTCCCTTGCAGCTAGGGTGCAGGAAGGGCCCATCTGGACTCTGGCATGGTAAAGGTAGCAGCAGTAGCAAAAGACAGTGGCTCTAATGGTGGGACTCCAGAGCAGGTGTTGGTGGCACCTCTGAGATATCAGCACCGTTGTGACATCAGTGGTGGCTTCTTCGGGGAGTTCTGAGCAGGTGTGTTGTGTCGTCAGTGGTGTGTCTCTAGGCCTGTCTCCTGGTGACTCTGGAAGCTACTTAGTATCTGAAGGATTGATTAGATTCAAGTTTAACGGTTTGGGCAAAAGAAACCTCTCATGGTGATGTGTATGTAAGATTCATCCTGATTGGATCCCCACCTTTAAGAGCCACAAAGTTTCACTCTGTGGATATCCATTTCCCCCTTTAATTTTTACTCATTTTAGTATTCATTGATCATCTATTGTTATTATTATTGTTTTTTTTTGAGACAGGGTCTCACAATGTAGCCCAGGATGGCCTCAAAATCTCACCAAGCCCCTTACTTCAACCTCCCAAGCGCTAGGGTTATGGGTGTGTGCCCCCATGCCCGGCTCTATTCCATATCCTTTAATGCATTTCTTTTTTCCCTTCAGCTCACCAGAGTGATATGTTACAAATAACCATGATTATAGATTTAAAATATAATTTTTCTTATTGCTAAAAAAATCATTGCAGTTTCTGGGTACTATCTATAAAACCACTATTTGGGGTAAGATCTAAAGAAACAAAAATACATAGGAGCCTCACACATCTTCAGCTATTCCAAGTCTCTGAATATTACAACCCAGACTGAGGTTTGGCAAACCTTACTTACCTCACTTGAAAAAAAATTGACTCCCCAAAGGCCAGCAGCGTGCTGTGAGGGACTCCTTTCGCTTGGTTGGTTTGCATCTTGGCTGCTCTTGGTCAGCAGTTCCCTCCTCAGCGAGCGAGGAACTCAAGATCTGTCCATTTGATAGTCCATTCCCGGTACGGCTGGTTTACTTACCTCCGCGTTGATGGGATAGCACACCTGACCTGGAGCAGCTGGTGGGAGGAGAGGGTTTATCTCGACGTACAGTCTTGAGGGGACGCTTCTGCACCTGGCGAAGAACGGCAGCGCAGAGGCTGGACAGCACGTCTTGTCACAGTGGCTGGTGGAAAGCAGTGAGAGACTGAGCTGAACTCTACAAGGGGAAAAGCCGGGCCACAACACTCCAGAGCCGAGCCCCAGCAACAGGCGTCCCCCAGCAAGGCTCAATCTCCCAGCTTGCCACCGACTGGGAGCCAGGCATGCGAAACCATATGAGCCTATGGGGGGGGGGGGCATTTCCTTCGAACTACCCCGGGGTTCTGCATCTGGCCGGAAGGAGGAAGGGAGGGTGGAGAAATCATGCCAGGCTTAGCTGCTGCAGCCCAGAGGTGGCACCCACTGTGTCGCGTTTTCCCGATCCTTTTCTGACCATTTGTCACGTGGCCAGGCCTAGATGCAGGATGGTCCCGGGAACAGTGGCGTCTCTTGCTGAGTAGCCTCTCCGTCAGGAAGCCTCTGCACTGCGGAGGGACAGTTCTCAGGGACAGTTCTGCTGCGACTCACTCTTGGTGGGTCTGGAGGCTGGCTTTAGCACTGTGCTTCACACATGGAGACTTTGGGTGCTCAATCCCTGTGGCTTTTCTTGTTGTCATAGTTTATTTATTTATTTATTTATTTTGAGGTAGGGTTTCACTCTAGCCCAGACTGACCTGGAATTTACTATGTAGTCTCAGGTTTGGCCTTGAACTCACAAACATCCTCCTACCTCTGCTTCCAGAGGGCTGGGATTAAAGGTGGGTGCCCCACACTGGGCCTGGCTGTCAAAACCTTTGAGTGCAAACTTCTCGTTTTGTGAGTTGTGGCTCATGTTCCTCCCTCTCTGAGTATCCCTTGTTGTCCTAGGGAGGGTCTGACTTTACTTCAGGCTTGGCCAGAGCTGGATGAGAAAAACAAGATGATATTGGCTTGCTGAGGTCCTCCAGAGACTCTGTTGTTGACTATAGTGTCTTCAACCTGGGAGAGGTGACATCACCTGTAATTCTAACACCGTGGGTGGGGGGCAGACGTGGGAGGGTCGCTAGTTTAAGGTCAGTCTGGGATACATAGTGAGACCCAGTCTCAAAAGCAAGTCAAGACAAACAAGAAAAGGAGGTCTTCTTCCTGTCATCAATGTTTTCACAAATTAATCTGTTCTTCCCTAACCTCTTTGTGAGTTTTCCAATGTGTGACAGCAGCCTATGACATAATTTGTACTAAATACTTAAGGGATGCTATTGTGATTTGGACCTTAAGTGTCCCCTAAAAACTCATGTATTAAATAAGGGCTTGATCTCCAGCTGATGGCAGACATTGGAGCTAGTGGAAACTCTCAAGGCGTGGGGCCTGTTGGAAGAAAGTGAGGTCACTGGAGGCTTGCCCTTGAGAGGGATATTGGGACCTCAGCCCCCCTTCACTGTTGCTTCTAGCTACCATGAGGCAAACAGCTCTGTCTGTCCTATCCCCGTGCTCCCCACATGACGTTCTGCCTTTTCATGGGCCCTGTAGCGGAGGGGCCACGCAACCACAGACTGACACCTCTGAAACTGTGAGCCAAACTAAATCCTCACACCTCACAAGGAATCGATTATCACAAGTATTTTGGAAAGCCAACATGGATACATTGAAACAAGTTTTCAGAAAACCTATAGCTTTCAAACATAGTCAACGAACTAGGCTTCTCTTAGAACTTCCCTACAAGCTTCATTATTTTATTATTTTTTCTAGTGTGTGTGTGGGGGGTACATGCATATCTGTTGTCCTTACCCCACATGCTCACCAGTGGCGCCTGGAGGGGAGCATAGGTATCCCTCTGTTGTTCTTCTGCCTGGTGTTGTTTTTGAACCAGAGACTTTTGACTATTTTGGGAGCTTGTGGGCTCAGAAGATTCTCGGGTCTCTGCTCCCCTGCAAGATTGGGGTTACTGGCCCGGCTGTTTTACCTGGGATCTGGAGATTCGAAATTGGGCCATCTCAGGGCCTTGTGCTTGTGCAGGAAGCAATCTAACTACTGAGCAATCTCTCCAGTCCCCTACAAATGCTAAATACCTCCTGTTGTTGTCCTTTGCTGACAACAGCACCCTCTTCCTACTTATAATGAACCATGAATTGTTCTCAGATAGCGTCATATGTTTCGCTTCTCTCAGCAGGTCTAGAAGTCCCTAGGGACTTCTCTTGGATTCTCCTGTGTCCCTGGCTCAGGGCTGGCCACAGATACTGCTTGGTGAGTCTGTAGACAGCTCTTTAGTTGTCTAGAAACGAAGTGAATTGTAATGAATCTAAGAAGTAGAACTTTCCATGGCTCAAAGCTGTGCTTGGGGTTGTGTGCTTTGGTGGGTTGTCATAGAGTTGGGGACCCTTGTCATATCATTCTCTTTACAGAGAAACGCAGTATTTTCTCTGATGGACAGGAGCTAATAGTCTGTGTAACTTCTTATAAATCACCGGCTTGAAAGCAAAAGACCATTTAAATGTTCATAGAAATAAGGTGGACGAAGCAGGGTAGGGGACACGCGGGTAGTGCTGGTGTCACTTGGGCTTCCGGTCTTGAGTGCGTCCCTCCCCAGGGGAAGCAGAGCCGTGTAACCGGGAAGAATTCACCCTTGCGTCCCACGGTGCCGTAATCGCATCAACAATGACAAACTCCATGAACATCACAGATGGGGAAACTTGCCTTGAAGTTCCTTCTGGGATCTAATTTAAAGGCGCATTGTGATGAAACCGAGGTCAGGAGGGAAGCAGACATCAGAGGAGAAAAATGCAGTGTGACAGCCCCATTCGCCAGCCTGCGGGGTGCACTGCTGCTACCTCCCAGGAAAGGACTTCCTGGAAGAACGGTCACAGGGAGTGGCCCTGGACCGACCCTCAGGACCGCTGACACCAGGCGTCCCAGAGCAAGACCCATGCTGGGCTGGTAAGAGGATTTAGAGCAAGAAGACTTGGGTTTGAGTCTTCCCTCTATCATTTAGTATAACTGAGTGATGCACTGATGTGACTGTGAGCCCCCAACCATGGGTGACAAGAGGGCCGGAGCTAATAAAGCCTGCTCAGGCTACTGTGGGGATTAAGAGCAATTATATCCCCAAGGGCAGAGAGGGGGCTGTCACACTGTCATTTGATTAGCGAGGAGGCTTTGGCCAGGCACGGCTTATTTTGGGTCATCCAGCCAACCTAAAAAAACTCATTGTGTGCAAGGCTTTCTAGTTTTGGAAAAAATAGACTCCCTTTAGGATATCAGTGTTGGAAAGCTGAGGTTGCAAGCAGCTCCAGGTATCTTCTAGAACACCATGCGTGGGCAGCTGACTTGCTTTCCCCTTGATCTGTGCACGTCTTGTGAATTTCTCGGGTCACCTAAACCTGCCTACGACTCCAGCACTGGGGGAGATGAGCCAGCGCTGAATGCAGAAGCACTTGAATTAGAGACTGTAGTTCAAGGCAGCCCTGGGCCGAGCTGCAGCATTGCACAACGTCTCGAGTGAAGCCCAGGAAGCCAACCAAGAGATGCCACAAGCTCAGTTGTGACCCATCTGTGTGCCCCAGCCACCAAACAGCTGAGCTGTTGGCCTGGGGTTTCCAGGTGCCACCAGAACCAGTCGTCTAAAGTCTCTCAGGATTTTCCCTTCCCAAAGGCCTTACACCACCTGCTGGCCCCGTCTCTGCCCCAGCTGGGGGCAGACAGAGTGTCTGATTGTTTTCAAAATGAGGTCGAGTTACTGGTCCCGTTTTAGTGATTCTTATTTTAGCAGAGCTCTGCATCGTCTCTTGCCAGGGCTGGAGGGAGGTGCACCTGTGAGGCAGGGACGCAGCAGGTTGGGGCTGAAAGCCTTATTGAGGCGAGGCTGTGGGCGTGGGTGGGCGTGTGCGCAGCGAGCTTGCCTGGGCTGTTTGGTTTAAAAACCCTGTCGCTCTTCCTGGAAATCGCATGTGTATGTCTTGTCTTCAGACCTGGTTTCCTTTTTTTTGTTTGTTTTTTTTTTTGTTTGTTTGTTTTTGATATTGTTGGAAAGAAGGGTTGGGTGGGTTGCTTCTTTAAGTGACATGTCTTTCGGAGAGGAGCAGAGTTCTCTTCGTGGACACAGTGGTGATCGATTTCCTCTTTCTAGAAAGGCGTCCTGGAGAGAGGCGTTTGACGTGGCGCAGAGGTGTTCACGTAGGCAGGTTGGACAGGAGCGTGCCGGACTCTGGGCAACGTCCGCAGCCCTCTGCTGCGGGCCGAAGCGGCGTCATACGCGGGCCGGAGGAGCTGGGCTTTACTTTTACGTCCGCCGGGAAATGCCCGCAGCGTGTTTCCGTGGTGTGGAATCATTATTTACAATGAAGCACTTACAGAGAAGCAGTAAAGTTAATGGAGGTTTCTCTGGAATTAGCCTTGTTAAGTTCCCTGGTGACACAGGCAGCTCGCTTTGCCAGCAGCCACATCCAGCGAGGAGGTGGGGCACAGGCCGTGTGCAGCTTAGGGATAACGTCAGGAGAGACCCAGAGCCCTGAGCCCCAGGCTGCCAGGGACTGGCCTGAGGCAGCTCTGTGGTGCCGTGGCCGTTCCTGTGACAGACCTGATGAGCCTCCCTGTCAGGGTGCGGCCCTGGCAGCGAGGCTGACTGCCGAGTGTTGCCTGTCCTGGGCCCTGGTTATTGCCATCAGAAAGAGTGTGGGTGGGAGCACAGATCACTCTGCGCGTTCTCTGGAAGGGTGACCAGACTTTACCGTGTGGTGACTCATCAGGGTACCATGCGCTGAGACTTTGGGCTCCAGCTTCTCCCATTTTGCCATTTTTACCCACAATCCCTTGGGCAGATGTGGGTTTGAATCCAGATTGTCCTTCACGACCTCAAACACAAAATGTCTTCTCTTGAGGCCCCTGCCCCCTTTGGTCTCTAACATAGGGACTTTGGCCACACCAGTGACATGGATCACTGGGAGGTTGGGTGACTTGTGGTATGGAAAGCACTTGAATGTGGTGGCATCATGTGCTGGCCCTCCTATAGAGCCTCCCAGCTTCTTTTCTTAAAATAAAAATTTAAGGGCTGGAGAGATGGCTTAGTGGTTAAGGCGCTTGCCTGCAAAGCCTAAGGACCCAGGTTCGATTCTCCAGGTCCACGTAAGCCAGATGCACATGGCGGCGCATGCGTCTGGAGTTTGCAGTGGCTGGAGGCCCTGGCGCGTCCATTCTCACTCATTCTATCTCTCTCTCTCCCTCTCTCTGTCGATAATAAATAAATAAATAATTTAAAAAAATTTAATGTGGTTTCATTTACTTCCTTTTTGCATGTGTGCATGTGTGTGTGTGTGTGCGTGGCATATGCACACGTATGTGCCTTGCAACACTCCATAGCTCCCCGTGGTGGGTGTCACTCGCCAGCGGAGGTGTGGAGGGACCTCTGGTAGAGTGGACTGCTCCGTCACTCTTTGGTCTGGTCTTGTTTTGAGCTGGACTCTCCTTTTACTACTTCCAGAGCTTGTGGGGCTCTGGAGATTCTGGGGTCTCTCCTCCCCTTTGGGTCTGGGGTTCCTGGCGTGTGTGGCTGCTCCCAGCTGTTTTATGTGGAATCTGGAGATTTGAGCTTGGCAGTCAGGCCCTTCATGTCCGCATGATTATACAGGAAGTGCACTGAATTGCTGAGCCTTCTCACCGGCCCTTCCTCTTTTCCTTAATGTGTGTGTGTGTGCGTGCGTGTGCGCAGGTGCACATGTATGGGCTATATATGCATGTGGAGGCCGGAAGACAACCTTGGTGTCATTCTCCAAGACATACCGTCCACCCTTTTGTGAAACAAGGTGTCTATTTGCCCTGGAGCTTACCAGTGAGGCTAGACTGGCTGACTAGGGGTCCCCAGGGGTCCTCCTGTCCCTGCCTCTCCAGTGCTGGGATTTCAGAGGCACGGCACCACAAGCCGGAGGTGGTGATGCATGCCTTTCATCCCAGCACTTCGGGAGGCAGAGATAGGGGGATTGCCGTGAGTCTGAGGCCAGCCTGGGACTATGGAGCAAGTTCTAGTTCAGCCTAGGGTACACTGAGACCCTACCTTGAAAAGAACAACAACGACAACAAATCAGATGCACTCTGCCATGCCCAGGATCTTCGTGTGGGCTGGAGTACCTGTGGACAGCAAGGAGCTAATGGTGCCTGGGCAGTCCCCAGGCAGAAATAGCTGTCTTTGGGTTTCTTCTCTGCCTCCCCCACCTCCTCCCAGCTGAGCTCAGTGCTCCAGCTCAGAACCAAGGCCCGGTCCCTCCCTGGGGTCACCTGGCGGGAAGCTGCTGTAAGTGCTGTGGTCCTGTCTCTCAGTCCCCAGAGCTAAATAAATGAGGACGGGTCAGTGCCTCAGTGTGAGGAGCCACCGGTAGTGTGGCTTTTAAAATCTACTTAGGCATTCATTTTACCTAATTAGCCACTGACCCAACACCAACCTATAATGTTATTTTCCACTCAGGATGACACTCATGGGGTTCAGGGAGCTGGAATGTTTAGCTGCTGCGTGACGGCCAAACTCCCAGCGCCCGCTCGTTCAGACCCGCCTGTGGGGATTGTTGGCAGCAGCACTGCCTGGTGGGTTACCCGACAGTTGCGGGGCCCGAGCCAATCGATGCTTTATCTTTTCGGTGCCAGGTCAGCATCCGCGTGAATAGCTTTCCTGGGTGTTGCTCTCTCTTAGGGAGGGGAATGAGGCCGAACAGGCGAAGACTGGTAAACCTTGGGAAGGCCTGAATCAGCAGAGATGACTTGCTTTCCTAAGCAGGTCATCCGGGTGGCATAGCTCTGCCTACCCGGCTATCATGTGTGAGCCCTGGCTTTCACCAGGGCAGTTCCTGGGGAGCTGGGGACAGAGGAGCTGCACTGTCTTCTCCACGTGCCGCCCCGCGGGGAGCCTGGTCCTCACGGCACTCACCCCCTCAGCCGGCCAGCTTCTGCCCCCAGACTCTGCCCGCTTTTCTGGGAATGCCTCCTCTCTTCACGAATGCAGACCCAGTTCGTCCTCTCAGGCCACTCAAGTCCATCCTCCCTGTCCTCCTCTGGGTTATATAACAGATACGTCACTGCATTTTGCTCTGAGTTGGTTCTCCAGGTCTTCTTCGAAGGTGACGAGCAGAAAAGCTACTCACTGGTTCTTGTAAGGCATGATGTAGTGAGTTTTTTCCTTCCTTCCTCCCTCCCTCCCTTCCTCCCTCCCTCCCTTCCTTCCTTCCTTCTTTCTGAGGCAAGCCCAACAGACTAGCTTTTTGTATGAGAGAGCAAGAGCGAGAAAGAGAGCAAATTGGTGTGCCAGGGTTTCTAGCCGCTGTAATCAAGCTCTAGGCGCATGTGCCACCTTGTGCACCTGTGCAACCTTGTGCATGCATCACTTGGTACATCTGGCTTATGTGGGATCTGTGGAGTCAAACCTGGGTCCTTAGGCTTTACAGGCAAGCGCCTTAACTGATCAGTCATCTCTTCAGCCCTAGTTATTTTTCTTGTTGCTGTTACCAAATACCTGTCAAGAAACAACGTAAGGGAGGGAACATTTATTTTGGCTCACATTTTTAGGGGATACAGTCCATTATAGTGGGGAAGGCATGGAGTATGAAGTGTCTGGTAATATCGTGATCACAATCAGACTGGAGAGAGAGAGAGACAGAGAGAAATGCTGGTTCTTAGCTTGCTTTCTACTTTTTATTATGTCTTGGCCCTAGCCCATGGGATGGTGTTATCCATAATTAATTAATTAATTAATTAATTTGAGAGGGGTGAGAGAGAGGGAGAGAGAGAGAGAGAGAGAGAGAGAAAGAATAGGTGCTCCAGGGCCTCTGGCCATTGCAAACTAATTCTAGATGCATGCACCACCTTGAGCATCTGGCTTACATGCGTACTGGATAATTGAACCTGGGTCCTTAGGTTTCATAGGCAAGCATCTTAAGTGCTAAGCCATCCCTCCGGTCCATTTAACTTTTTATTTTATTTTATTTTTTATTTATTTATGTGTGTAAGAGAGGCTGATAGAGAGAGAAAGAGAACCATCCATATTCAGATAAATGTCTGTGGAAACAGCCTCATAGACACACCCAGAGGTATGTCCTCCCGGTGACTTAAAACCCAGTCGAGTTGACAGTGATGAGGAGTCACGGCACATAGGGTTGAATATCAGCCCCACTGGGGTCTGAATTTTCCTTTCAGGCCCTTTGTATAATTTTAGGTGCTCATATCTGGAAGACAGTTATTTAAATTTTTTAAAAATTTATTTGCAAACAGAGAGACATAGAAGAAAGACAGAGAGAATGGGCATACCAGGGCCTCCAGGCCACTGCAAACAAACTCTAGATGCATGTGCCACTTTGTGCATCTGGCTTCATGTAGGTACTGGGAAATTGAACTGTGGTCATTAGGCTTTGCAAGCAAGTGCTATAGCTACTGAGCAATCTCTCCAGCCCTAGAAGAATTTTTTCTTAAAAAATTTAGAACATACCTTGTATGGATACATCATGCATTGGTACCATCTTTTCCTTCCTCCCTGTCCCCGTTCCCCAGGGGAGCCCTCCTCAGTGGGGTTGCTGATATTCTCCACGGGGTTGTGCATCGTGCTTTGTAGGAGCAGCAGTCAGTTATTGGGGGGAGGCAGTGCCTCTGGGCATGACGTCCCAACCTGTGGCTCTTACAATCTTTCAGGCCCCTCTTCCACAAAATTCCCTGAGCCGTGGTGGGTGTGTTTTAAGTCTACTTCAGTGATGAGCTCTTAGGAGCCACTGGATCTCTGCTTTGATATGTGTGGAGCGTCCTCAGTGTCTGTCTCCTCCACCCTGGCGCTGGTTGTCAGGCTGTCCATGGAAGCAGCGCTCTTGCTCATCTTCCCACTTCCTCTGTGGTTTCGCATGGACCTTGGCTGAGATTCAGGGGGTGGTTTATTTCCTCAGGTCTTGCTACCTTCTGACAAAGAAAAAACAGATTCTCCAGCAGAGTGTAAAGTCAGCATAGGTTAAGTTATTATGTTATGATAAGTGTTATTAATTTAGGGAGAATTTGATGTAAGTAACCCCTCTTTTAGCCAAAGACTAGTGAGAGGTTGACACTGGAGAGCATAATCTTTGTCTTCATAGGATTCAGACCTGGTTCCCAGTTCCAGATATGGGTTCCTTTACACTGAGCAGATCTCTTAGCCAATCAGAAAGCTATTGGTTACCCACCAAGGCTGTGTGCCACCAATGCACTGGTGTGTACTTCTGGTCAGGCTGGTTGCTTAGAAGACGATTCTTTAGGGATGCTGTGTGGGCTAATCGATGTGACTTTCTCCTTTGGTGCATTCACGAGAATCTCCCTGGCCAAAGGTTTCTAAGCCTGCCTTTGTGTCAGCGATGCCTGGGAAACATTTCAAACTTCGGTTTCCAGACGTCATCCTCTCATATGCTGCTTTAGCGCGTGTGGAGGCAGGGCTTGGGGACACGTGCTTTGAACCAGATCTCCCCAGGAGTCCTGATACCCAGCTCAGTGTGCGAGCCCAGCACCGCAGACCAAGCTGCCTCGCCTGGCACAGTTGTGCCATGGCTCTATCAGGACACGTGGCTTGAATCAGATGTCCCCCATAAGCTCATGTGTTTTGAATGCTTGGTTCCCAGCTGGTAGCGATTTGGGGGATAGAGCCTTGCTGGAGGAGGTTCCTGGGGGAGCAGTTTAGAAATCTCTACCCAGTTCTGTCTTCATCCAGGCTCATTATGGTTCCTTCCATATGTATGTATTAGATAGGGTCTCCTGTGCCCCAGGCTAGTCTTACTACGCAGCTACGGATGACCTTGAACTTCTGATCCTCCTGCCTCCACCTCCGAAGTGCTGGCATTACAGGCGTGAGTACCATGCCCTGCCTACGTGGTGCTGGGGGTTGGACGCAGGGCTCTGCACATGCCAGGCAAGCGCTCGACCCACTGGGCTGCACCCACAGCCTTTCCAGACAATTAGAGACGACCTTGCTTCCTGTAGCGGCTGTGTCATAATGGTGCTGATCAATAGGTGTCTATAGATGCTGCGTGATGTGCCTGGCCATGCTTGACATATTGTCCTGCTTACTGATTTTCCGGGACTTTACTTTTTCACTGCCAGAGGCTTATTTGACTATTATTATTGTTGTTGTTGTTATTTTAAAATATTTTTATTTATTTTAATCAATTTATTTGACAGAGAGAAGAGAAGGGAGGGAGGGAGGGAGGGAGAGAGAGAGAGAGAATGGGTGTGCCAGGGCCACTGCAAATGAACTCCAGATACATGCGCCACCTTGTGCACCTGGCTTACGTGGGTCCTGGGGAATTGAACCTGGGTCCTTTGGCTTTGCAGGCAAACGCCTTAACTGCTAAACCATCCCTCAAGCCCTGTTGTTATTTTAACAAGGGGAAGCTTAACTTTCTGTTCTGTTCAGTCATCACACTGTTCTGTATTTGTATCATCTCAAAGACAAGAAAGGAAATTTCCATTTTTCCCATCATGCTCTTCCATCTGACTCACACCCTGGGCTGGTTGTCATCAGTCTCCTCCAAAGTCTATGCGGGATCTTGGCATGGAGCAACGGTCTCCCCTTAGCACACCCCGTCCCAACCCAGGGACGTTGCCCAACTTGACTTCCAAGAGTCTTTCGTGTTTTCCACAATGTTCTTTACTTGAACACTGTGGGGAACTCTGCTCTTCTAGACCAGGAGTGACTTTCAGCATCTCTAAACAACGCTGCACATCTTGACTCTTCTTCCCTGACTCCTCCCCCTGACCCGACAGCTGTCACTCTGGAAATACTCCTGGATTGACGTCTGTGGAGTTTCTCGTTCTTCCTGCACCGCGTCCTCCCTGGGAAGCGAGTACAGGAAACCTTAGCCTCAGTGATGTGTTCTTACTCCAGCAGATGCGCTGTTCTTGTTGGTGGCACCCCTGGTTTCTCAGCACTGCTATCTGGTGTTTGCCCCAGGACAACAGTTTTCTGTAGGATCCAGGGATAGGATAGGTGAATATGAAGGTGGGTGATTCAGGTACATTCTTGGATTTTGAAATACATATCTTGTCTTTTTTATTTTTAAATTTTAGAGAGAAAGAGAGAGACAGAGAGAAAATTGGCGTGCCAGGGCCTCAGCCACTGAAATAGAACTCCAGACGCTTGCACCACCTAGTGGGCATGTGCAACCTTGTGCTTGCCTCACCTTTGTGTGTCTGCCTTATGTGGGATTTGGAGAGTCGAACATGGGTCCTTAGGCCTTGCAGGCAAGCGCCTTCACCACTAAGCCATCTCTCCAGCCCATATTGTCTCTTTGAAATGAAACTGCTTTCATCTTGTACAACTGGGGTACAGTCTTCATTAACTCTCCTATTAGAAGCAGATCCCCATTAGTTCCTAAACTGTGCTACCCCGTGGGTGGACCTGAAGCCAGGAATTCTGGTGTCTAACCTCCCCCACAGCAATGTGACGGTGGGGGTGGGGGCGGGGAGGGGACAGCACTGCTTCTGCCCCTTGGTGGGGGAAGCTGGCTCCTGGCACCTACATGTACTTCGAGAAAGGCATTTGTTGTAGTAATGCAGAGAAAAGGCAGGGGAAAAAAAAAACCCAATGCAGTCTCTGTGTTTTAATCTTAAGACAGGAAAACCTACATTGTGGACAAGTGTTAAGCACATCAGAAAATACACCTGGACTTGACATTGTGCTCTCAAACCTACTGCCTATGAAGCTGGCTTGTTCTTGGCCACTTTAGTCTAATATAGTAGCTACCAGACCTGTGTGGCTTTGTAGAAATTTATTTTTCTTAATTATTTGTGTGTGTGTGTGTGTGTGTGTGTGTGTGTGTGTGTGTATGCGCAAGTGAGTGTATGCTGTGGTGCCCGTGTGGAGGTCCAGGACAACTTTGCTTCGGGTGCTCGCCTGTCCACCCTGTGGAGACATGGCTTCTTGCTGTGGATTCTCTCTCGGCCGAGCTTTGCTGCACTTGCCATGAGCTTCCAAGAAACCCTCCTGCGTCTGCCTCCCGTCTCACCGTCAGCACCGCCGTGCTGGGATTCCAGAAGCCCACCGTGGTGCCTGGCTTTTTACCCAGCGTCTGGGATTGGTGTGCTCCGGATTGAGCCACGAGCACATTGTCAAATGATCCATCTCCCCAGTGCTCCCCAAGTGGCTCTTGAGTCCTTGACAAGCACCCAGTCCACGTTGAAATGCTCTGTAGGTCTAAAACATACTATGAGTTTAAAGATTTGGTTCAAAATAGGTGAAATATCAACTGATGTTTTATATTTCTTTCTTTTTTGGGGGAGGGTTTCCAGGTAAGGTTTTACTGTAGTCCAGGCTGACCTGGAATTCACTATGGAGTCTCAGGGTGGCCTCAAACTCCTGGCAAGCCTCCTACCTCTGCCTCCAGAGCGCTGGGGTTAAAGGCGTGCGCCACCACGCCCGGCTTTGTTTTATGTTTCTTGAAAATAATGTTTGAGATACATCAAGTTAAATATATCACTAAAACAATTGCACCTCTCTTTCCTTTCTCTATCCCTCTTTCCTTCCTTCCTTCGTTCTTCCTTCCTTCCTTCCTTCCTTCCTTCCTTCCTTCCTTCCCTCCCTCCCTCCCTCCCTCCCTCTCTCCTTCCTTCCTTCCTTGCTGTTTAAAACTGTGTCCGTGAGACAATTTCAAGCTACATTTGCAGTTTTCAAGAGCGGAGTATGTTCCGCTCCCATGGGATGGTGTGGAGGGCGGGCTGCCCGCTGCTGGGCAGGAGGCTAAGGACTTTGCCTCAACATAATAAAGCTGTCCTGTGCTCCGAACTCGCTTTCCTTGGAAACCCACGCAATGGAAAGTGAACAAGGCAGCCTAGAGGAGCAGCTCCACGTGCCGCGGTGTGTCCCCACCCGACAGGTCGCCGTGCATCAACCAGCCTGCTGTCCTGCCTGGGCCTCCAGTAGCTGTGCTTGCAGTTGTGGGCGAGTGACGTTATTAAGCATATAGCAAGCAAAAGTAAAAGCACGAAGGACACATCACATAGCACAAGGAAGGAACGTCAAGCTGGGCATTTAGATGAATGGAGAAACCCCACTGAAGTAATGGCAAGCAGACAGGGTACAAAGTGGGCACTGAAAAACACCCAGCAGAAGTGACTAGACTGGCCAAGCTGAAAAGTGCAAGAAATCGAAGGCAGGCAGCAGGGGAACGACAGGACACCAGGTCAGCCCTCAACGCCCAGCAGGAGCGACTGCACAGGCCCCACTGAGACGGACAGCGGGCGTTCCAGTGACTGCAGGTGGAACGTCTCACCCTTGGGTGGGGCTTCCAATTGGAGGGTCTCACCCAGGCATTTAGAAATATTTTATTTATTATTTATTTGGGAGAGAGAGAAAAGCAGGGAGAGAGGAGAGAGAGAGAGCGAGAATGGGCTTGCCAGGGTCTCTAACACTGCAACAACATGTGACACCTGGCTTTACATGGGTGCTGGGGAATCTAACTTGGGTCCTTAGGCTTTGCAGGCAAGTGCCTTAACTGCTGAACCATCCCTCCAGCCTCACAGGCATTTTTACACCACAGGATAAACAGTGGTGACCCATGCCCAAATTTTAAGGTTTAGGGAGGCTAGTCACTGCCTCCAGTGGCCGACCATAGCTACTCAAGACCTGCATAATAGGAGGAGAAAAAGAGCCCAGCGACATCCAGATAGAAGAGAGACTGTTCGGAAAGAGGACGGGATTCAGGGATTTGGGAGATTTGGGAGGGTTTGGGAGTGGGGGAAAGAAGGGGTGGTGGAAGGGAGTTAGGATCATGGCATGTGGTTTATGCTTATGGAAGTTTTCAATAAAAAAGTTAAAAAGGAGATTTAGAGGAGGCTCCAGCTGTCCAGGAGATGTTTACCTTCCAGCTCAAGGGCCGGGTGTTCTTAGCCCTGGGCTGTTTTGCTGTTCCCCTTATTCTTGTCACAGGGCCCGCGGCCAGCCTGCCTGCCCCAGGAGAAGGGGCCTAGGAGGACACTCAGAAACAAATGCTTGGATCTGTAACAGTGTTGGGGAGGGACCACACTTGCAGATCCAGCCCATTCAGAAAATAGAGTGTTTTAATTCCATGTAAGCATTCATATGTGGAAATTAGGATTTTTGAGGAGCTAAATGATGGATATAGGCAACATTGGGCTGGCTAGTCTGGAAGGGCATTGAGGTGTTTGTTTTCGTGTGTGTATCTATGTGTGTTCATTTGTGTGCGTATGTGTGCACATGCATGCAAATGTGTGTGGAGTCCAGACTTGACACTGGGAGTCTTCCTCAGCTGCTCTCCACCTTATTCTTTTAATTTCTTTTTTTTATTGACAGCTTCCATAATTATAGACAATAAATCATGGTAATTCCCTGCCCCCCATGTTCCCCTTCGCAATTCCACTCTCCATCATATCCCCTCCCCTCTCAATCAGTCTCTCTTCCATTTTGATGTCATCATCTTTTCCTCCTATTATGAGGGTCTTGTATAGGTAGTGTTAGGCACTGTGAGGTCATAGATATCCAGGCCATTCTGTGTCTGGAAGAATGCATTGTAAGCAATCCTACCCTTCCTTTGGCTCTTACGTTCTTCCCACCACCTCTTCTGCAATGGACCCTGAGCCTTGGAAGGTGTGATCGAGATGAGAAGGCTGTGCTGTGTGGCTAAAGGACTGTGACAGCCCAGCCTCTGGACCAGCCCCAGGATGTAATAGTGGTATCACAACCCAGTAGTGGTAGCCCAGCGAAAACCTGGGTTCTCAGCAGTCAGAAACCCTGCCCAGGCAGGTGCACACAGAGGGAGTCCTGAGCTGTGGTTCCCAAGGCCTCTGTGCCTCCATGGGCTGAAGAGATGGCTTAGCAGTTAAGGCACTTGCCTGTGAAGCCCAAGAACTCATGTTTGAATCTCTAGGTCCCATGTAAGCCAGACGCACAGTGACATATGCACACAACGTCGCACGTGCACCACAAAGGGCCACACAAGTCCGGAGTTCATTCGGAGCAGGCTGAAGGTCCTGGCATGCCCATTCTCTCTCTCTCTCTCTCTCTCAAAATAAAAGAAAAAACAAAGAATGGACCGTATCATTGGAGGAAAAATGTTTCCCTCACACAGGGCACGGACCCACGTTACAGTCTTGATCCACCCATCCCACCTGCTTCTGGCTGTGGAATGACTTCTCCAGTGTCTGTATCTCAGCTCACCCAGACCGCCCTCGGAGCTGTCCGGTCTGTCTCCAGGCACTGTGGTATTTCCAGACTCCAGCAGTGGGCCTGGCAAGCCATTGTTGCTTAGAATGTTCAGGCGAATTGGGAGCCAGTCATGTGCTCCAGCTCTGTCCTATCAAGCTGGGAGGTTCCCATAAAACAGGCAGTCCTGCCTCCCAGTCACGGTGCGTCTGCTGCGGGCATTGAGCATCGGTTCCGCAGGTGAAGCCCGAGGTGCCTCCCGTCTTCCTGGGCTGTGCCCTGGTCTCATGTGAACACATGGTCATTGGGAATTGTTTCTACGTAGTGTTCTTTTTCTCCTTTTTAAAAATTAAAAAAAATTGTTTATTTTTATTTATTTGAGAGCGACAGAGAGAGAGAGACAGAGAGAGAAAGGGGGGGGGAGAGAGAATGGGCACAGCAGGCCCTCCAGCCACTGCAGACGAACTCCAGACTGCGTGCGCCCCCTTGTGCATCTGGCTAACATGGGTCCTGGGGAATCAAGCCTCGAACCGGGATCCTTAGGTTTCACAGGCAAGCAGCTTAACTGCTAAGCCATCTCTCCAGCCCTAGAAATGTTTTTGCATGTGTGTCAGCTTGTTTGTGTGTGGGCACACATGTGTATCTGGGCATGCATGCATGCGACAAACATGCAGAGGCTAGAGGACAATGTTAGGTGTCAGTGTCGGGTATGCTGTCCACTTTGTTTTTTTGTTTTTTTAGACAGGGTCTCTTTTTTATCTGGAGTTCGCCAATTAGGCTAGCCTGGCTGGCTAGCGGGCTCTAAGGATCCTCCTGTCTCCGCCTCCACAGTGCTGGGATTATAGGGTTTACCACCAAGCCCAACGTTTTTATGTAGCTTCTGAGGATCCAACTCAGGTCCTCATGCTTGTGAGAGTGTTGTAGTCATGTCCGCATGGCTGGCAGAAATCGCCCGACCAAGAGCAGCTTGTGGGGGAAAAATGGTTTATTTTGGCTTATAGACTCAAGGGGAAGCACCACGATGGCAGGGAAAATGATAGCATGAGCAGAGGGTGGACATCACCTCCTGGCCAACATCAGATGGACAACAACAACAGGACAGTGTGCCAAACACTGGCAAGGGGACACTGGCTATAACACCCATAAGCCCGCCCCCAACAATACACTGCCTTCCAGGAGGTGTTAATTCCCAAATGTCCATCAGTTGGGAACCCAGCATTCAGAACACCTGAGTTTATGGGGGACGCCTGAACCAAACCACCACAGAGGGCAAGCTCTTGACTGACGGAGCATCTCCCCGGCTCCTTTCTCTCTTTTTTGGTACTATTCTGCCTTTGGATGGACACTGTTGTGAAATTCTGGGTCTTGTGTGTTGAGGCCACTTCCACACACAGAGGGGGGCATGCAGGCACGGGAGGCGCTTCTGGGACATGCCACTTGGAGGTGGCAAAATACACTCGTGCCCCTCCCTCACGCCACACCAGTGCGGCGCCTCTGTTCCTCCCTGGGGTCATCTTAGCTTCTACTGGGGAGGTTCAAGTTCACAGGAATCATCAGGACATCTGCGCCTGAAGTGGGAAGTTCAGCTGCTGGTCACTGCGCAGCCCTGGGGGCCAAGCCGTCCCGGGGATTCGCTGGTTCCCTTGTCTTTCTGCTCTATTTCCAGGTCTGGCCAGTTTCTGTCCGTGCAGGGTGTGTGTGTCCCCTGTGGCGTTTGGGTTGTCAGGTAGCCTCCAGGGTCTGTCCGCCTTCTCCTCTAGCACAGGGGACAGCCACGTGAGATTCCAGCTGCCTTGCTTCTGGGCGCCTTCTTTCAATGACTTTGAGAGAGGGAAAAACATTTCAAAAGGGTCTGTTTTGCCGCCAGGCTTTCAAAGTCATCTGAAGGATACAAGCCAAGATAGCATACTTAACTTTTCTCTTTAATTTTTGATTTTCTTTTTAATGCCGTGAAGTTCACACAGAAGTCCCTTAACATCTGGACTCCCAGCTGCAGGTGCGCTTGCTGGTTCCCAGCCCCTCGCTGGCCCTCAAGCTTGGATGAGTCTGAGGACGAGACGACGAGAGCCATGGCTGGTGGTAGTTAATTGGCTTGGACCGTCAGGACCATAGACAGAGCTTCGCCAGCTGTGCCCCAGATTAAGGGGCAAGGCTGTGTGCTATCTGAGCCCAACCTGCCTGTGTCTGTGCCCTCCACTGCTGGTTCTCCCCGCATCTCACCCCAGAGGTTACACATACAACTGGCACCCTAGCTTTCTGAAGTCAGTGCCATTCTGTTGGAGAAGGGCTGGGTCTGCTGGGACAACATTGTTTTTTATTCTTACAATGATAATAAAAAATGTAAAAATTACACATTTGTACATATCCACATTATAATTTTTTAAAAAATATTTTCACTTTGAAGGAGAGAGAGAGAGAGAGAGGAAATGAAAATGGACATGCCAGGATCTGTTACCACTGCAAATGAACTCCAGGCCCATGTGCCACTTTGTGCATTTGTCTCCATTAGGTACTGGGGAACTGAACTGAGCTGTCACGCTTTGCAGGCAAGCACTTTTAATTGCTGAGCCATCTCTCCAGCCCTACATATTATACATTTTTTTAAAAATTTTTTTTCATATTTTTATTTGTTTATTAAGTTAGAGAGAGAGAGAGAGAGAGAGAGAGAGAGAGAGAGAGAGAGAGAGAGGCAGATAGAGAGAATGGGTGCACCAGAGCCTCTAACCTTGGCAAACAATCTCCAGATGCATGCACCACCTTGTGCATCTGGCTTATGTGGGTACTGGGGAATCAAACTTGGGTCCTTAGGTTTCACAGGGAAGTGCCTTAACCGCTAAGCTATCTCTTCAGCCCCCTACACATTATACTTTTACAGCTCAAAGACCAAATAGTTAATAGTTGATTTAAGGCTTTTTGTACTGTTTTCTCTTCCAGCTTCTTTGCAGTGACAACATTTACAGAGATTGGATTCCTGGGTAAATATTAAATATTGACTATGTTAAGAAATTAAATCTCAATTGAAGATCTCATTATTTTATGGTGTAAAAAATGGAAGTTTGGTGTATAACCAGACAAGGATGGATTTAAGGCTGTGGGATGGGGAAGTCCTTTTGTCAAGAGTTTTGTAATGTCTGGTGGGTACAGACAGAGAAGGGAAACTAGGTATGGAGGCAGAGTTTGTGTGTCTAGAGGCTGAGTGCAAGAAGCTCGGTGAGCAAGGGGCTTCCTGGTGAAGAGGGAGAATGTTCTCCGAGCAGGTGACATCTTGAGAGAAGATGACAGCATTGTGCCTGTCATGTTACCTTCTGCTCTCAGCCTTGGTCAGAGAAGCTTCCTCCTCTTCTCCTCTTCCTCTTTCTCCTCCTCCTCCTCCTCCTTCTTTTTGCAGTGGGCAGCTGTTAATACAGAGACTCCCCACTGGTCAAAGTGCTAAGACTAAGTGACTGTTGAGTGCCCGGCCCTACACGGGACCTCTGTGTCATCCCCGCCAAGCTCAGAGCACACTGTGGAGAGGAGGCTGGAAGACAGAGCAAGAGGAAGGAGCGGAGCGCCGTGCAATGCTGTCCCCCGGAAGCGACGTGGCCCACAGCGGCTGTGACCCACCAGACTGCACCCTCGGCACTCCGTGACAGGGGTGCAGGGGCTCACAGGCCTTGCCCCTCTCTGGGGATGTATGGGCTATTGATAGTTGCTAGGGAGAGAGACACATTTTCTTGGCTGGTGTAGACACTGGTAAATTGTCCATACTTCTGTAAATGGCCTTTCGCCATCCTCCCATCAGTCATCCTGAATAAACTCATTGGTTCACCCTTTCCCTCCACACCCCCCCCGAAAGAAAAAAAAAAGATGTTTTTGCCCTGTGAGCAGCTACTGGCCCAGTAGGTGACCTGGGACTCTGTCAGTTCCATTCGGGATTTTCAGTGTGACATAATCCTCCCTGGACTGCAACTTACAGGAGGCGCTCAGGCATCTGCCCCCAGCCCTGCCCTGCTTATGACGGCCTCTGGGTTGCATTCATAGCTGAGCAGCCTGTGTGTGCACCACTGTGCTGGTTACAGGCCGTCCTCACAGACTTTCAGAGACAAATCACACCAACGCACACACAGAACTGGGTTCCGGGGCTGGGGGGGGGGTGTGGGGGAACAGGAGAGCAGCCCACTTAGATGATGAGCAGTCTCCTGTGTGGTCCACCATGTCTGCAGAAGATCCCTTTCATCATTCTATTTGTTCATCTCAATGGTGACGACCCCCTGGCCCCACATACACCAGTCATATTAGAATCACTTAAGAAAAATCTCTGAAGAATTCTCTTTACAGAAATGTAGGGTGAGGGCCAGAGAGATTGCTTAGCAGTTAAGGCGCTTGCCTGCAAAGCCTAAGGACCCATGTTCCATCTCTCTTCAGATCCCACATAAGCCAGATACACAAAGGTGAGGCAAGCATCTGGAGTTTGATTCCAGTGGCTGAGGCCCTGGCACTCCAATTCCTTCTCTCTCTCTCTCTCTCTTGCGTGCGCTCTCTAAAAACGAAAAGAAAAGCAGGCTGACCTCACTGTGTGTACAGCTGGGTGAGCTGAGCGATATTCTTGGGGTCATGCATATACTTTGAAAACAGCAGTTCCACCCCCAAGTCCTGAAGCATTTTGGCTACAAAAAGTATCTATTAGCCTGTTTCGCTGTTGGGAAACTGAGGAACAGAGGGGTGTGGAGACGTACATTTCCTTCTTGGCTTCTTTGCCAGACCCCACAGATCCCTTGATTGGGAAAAGGCCGCTTACAACCAAGGGTGTCCTGGACACTGTTGTGAGGGGGAGCTTGCAGGTTGGGGCGACGCTCCTGAATAGTCATGAGCTTACTTTGCATATGCATAATGATGGTGAGATAGGAGGGTCCTACCTGAAAAGCTTCCCGGAGAGGAGCACCTTGTGAGGCCTGAGCCTCCACCTCAAGCTGTCTGGGCCTCCGCCGGTGACATCTATCCCCAGGCTCTTCTGGAAGACTTGTCTTACCAGCCGTGCACAGCAGGTGGCCCCTAGACCTGCTTTGACTCCTGGGTTACAGGGCAGCATCCGCGCCACTCGGCCGGCTGCATCCGAGGGTTCCTCAGGGGCAGAGGCTCTTCCTGTCCTCTGTCTGACCTCAGGGCCTAATGTGTTCACCTGTTGAGCGTGTCCTGTTGCTGCTGGCCTGCGCCTGCGTGGGCGGCTGTAAGAAGACAAATGTCAGCTAGTGGGGGCGCCTGTGTGACCTGGTTGCAGGGCTTGCTGTGGGATGGAAGAGCAAATAACCAAGGCAAAATATGCCGTGATAAGGAGGCCTGCCCTTTTGTTTACTGACACGCAGCTCTGCTTCAAGCTAGCTTAAAAGTGACGATTTCATTTGCAAGGTGATAAAAGAATGAATGGAAATTTACCTGTAATTGAGCACCTATCTGCAGGATGAATAGTGGAAGCAAATTACCCACAATGGGCCAACTATCCGCTTCCCTAGGACTGCGTATTCTATTCTTCCTGTTCAATAGAGGATGTTGTCTACTCTACCAAATTAGCCAAACACAGATAATATTGTCAAAGAACAGCTCCATTAGGCTTCATAAGACGCCTGACACCAATACAAAAGGCCTCTACCCTCACAGCATTTCAACTTCAATTTTTCCTACATGACTCAAAAAAAAAAAATAAATTTGTTTTGTGGGCCAGAGATGATGAATTTGACAGGTTTTCAGAACAGGAGATAAAAGAAAAGTTAGCAGTGTTGGCTGTGGGTGATTCTAGCAAATTCCACTAGGCTGCATATCATGCGTGGAGAGATGGGCCACTTAGTAAATGAGAAAGGACCTTCCTTCTGAGGGGTGAGTTGGGCCGGGGAACAGGGCCGGGCCCAGGTGTGGCTAGAGGCTGGCTCACTCAGGTAGAGAAGAGCCAACGAGGGGTGTGGAGTGCGACACTCACTGTCTCCATGACATTCAACTCACCCTGGGGCTCAACTACCGGCACCCTGACAGCATCAGCTCTTTGGGACTGCTCTGGAGGTGGGCAGCTTTCCAGCAGAGGGGAGGTGGGGAAGGACTTCTCCTGCTGGGCAGTGTGGGTAATTTCCGCACTCATGCAAAGCAGCCAGACAAACCCAAACCAGGCTTTTCTTAAGAGCGCCAATATGACATTAGGGCTCTCCTTCCTATCTGCTTATTTTCTTTTTTATCAAAGACATAGTAACAGAGGATCTTAAAAAAAACAAAAAAAAAAAAAAAACAACTAGCTCCACAGTCTCCCTGCCCAGATAGAACAGTGTACATTTACATACTCCTTCCTGCTTGTATGTGTGGTGGGCTGGGCATTTTGTCTCCTCGCCCGCATCCTTGGGCTGGCACATGGCACATGCCTTGCTTATGGGGCATATGCCAAGTTGAGACAAGTCAACGGGCTCCTGGGCGGTGCTGCTCATAGGGGTCTGGAGGTAGAGATCTTCTAACCAGCACACGGTGGGCGGGGGGGATACTCTGGACAGATTCTCTGGCAAAGGAGGGACCCAGTTGTTTGGTTCACTGACCCCCCATACCATATCTAAGGATAATTAGAGTTTTCAGCAGCATGAGTTGTATGTTGAATATACCCTGCCCAGGAGTGGTGTGAGACTCCCACCGTGACGGTCACAGTGGGACCACACTTCACTGCTAACTTGCCTGGACTTGAAATCACTTACCTTTGAGCACTTCTGCGAAAGCGTTTCCAGAGAAGTTTGACTGAGGACAAAAGACCCACGTGGCACCATTCCATGGGCAAGGGTCCTGGCTTGAAAAAAAAAAAAAAAAAAAGGAAAAGGAAAAACGAGACTGCGCATTGAGCACCGGTGTCCCTAGCGCTTCCTGACGGTGGACTTAGTGTGACCTGCCACCTCGTTCCCCTGTTGCCATGCCTTCTCACCGTGGCAGACTGCATTCCCTCTTACACTGTGAGTCAGGCACACCCTTCCCTTGCGTCGCTTCTATCAGGCATTCTGTCACAGCGAGAACAAACGAGCATCTGAGGTACCTGCACGGCTCTTTCTTTTTACTCTTTAGCTCCTAGCAACTTCCTGCTCAGGACTTGTAGAATTATGCACTCAGTCAATATTTACTGAGGGTATGCTGTGTGCTCTGGGGATTAGCCGCAAACCAGTCAGGACCTTCGGCGAGCTTGGAGAGCAGCAGGGAAGTTAAGTACACAACTGAAACAAAGACATCATGCAACTGGCTGGCATGACTTAGTGGCAATGGGATTAGGCTCCGGTATTAGTTACTTTTCTTGTTGCTATGGCAACGTAAGGGCCAAAAGCAGTGGAAGGAAGGAAGGAAGGGCTTGCGCTGGCTCTTGGCCTGAGGACAGAGCCCAGCGTGGTGGGGGAAGCATGGACACGGCTGGTCACACCGCGTCTGCGGTCAGGAGCATGAGTGCTGGTACTCAGCTCCGTTCCTCGGTTTCGCTCAGTCAGGACCCATTCAGGATGGGCCGTCTCAGCTCAGGCACTCCTCTGTGGAAATAGCCTCACAGGCACTCCCAGAGCTGCACCTCCTGGGTGGTTCTAAACCCTGTCAAACTGACCATCTAAAACCCAGTAAAATTAACCATCGCAGCTTTCAAGAGGACCAGTGGGGTGTTTGGACAATTGAGAACTGGTAGAATTGGGCCTAGGCATGTTAAGGTCAGGACAGAAGGACGGGCTTGGTTGGTCATGTTGAGGCTAAAGGTCCGGGAAAGGCGGCTGTCTGGGCAGGGAGCACAGGGCTCCTGCCTCGAAGGAGCCTACATGTAGAGGGGAGAGGGCCATGGCCAAGGGCCCCCGTTTACCACTCCAGCCCTCCTGAGAGTAGGAGCTCGACTCTGTCTCACTAGAGCACTCAGTGGTGAGCACAAAAGGACTAGTGGCCGTCCTGCTGACCCATGTCACTTATGGCTCCACAGCCCCCCTCCCCCACATCACTAGCAGCGAGGAAGGAACTGTCCTGCTGCACGTGGGGCTGGAACGGCCACATCCAGGTACCGCTTGGTGGTTGGGTGGCTCCCTGCTGGGACCCAGCTGCAGGACTGGCCTCTGGCTGCTGGGTGAGGCAGAGGAGGAGGGGCTGCTGTGTAGGTGACAGATGGAGGGGTTTGGAGGTTCCAAGGTAAGGCCAAGCTGGCGTGGGATGGGGGTGTGGTGGTGTGGAGGAGGAGAGGACAATGATAGGGTGTAGAGTCCTGGGGGATGGCCAGGAGGTGGCCTGGTGATAGTAGCGCCGTTTACTGAGATGCAGAACTGGGGAAAGCTGGTTGAAGAAAGGGGGACCCACACATATGTCCTTCTTGGGCGCTCTGGGTTCAGGCTGTGCCCTAGGAGCAGGAGAAGGCACAGGGCTGGGCTGAGTCGCAGCATGGGTGTCACGGCCATAGGTGCCTGTGTGTGGTCGGAGAGGCCAGCCCTGGGTCCCCAGGCGCACACCCACTTGGAGGTCGGCGCGAGGAGAAGCAGTCAGCAAACTGATAAATCCGACTGCAGGAGCTGCCAGCCCGCCTGTGATCAATCATGCCAGCTCTGCCCGGGCTGCAGATGTGCACTCTGAGGACCCCTGGGCACCGGGGACCTGTCGCTGGGTGATAGATGAGGCTGCTCCCCACCTACCCACCTCCTGCCCGAGCCTGCTTCCTGCCACCATGAGGCTGTCCCCCAGGAGCAGAGTAAAGAGCTGAGCAGGCTCACCACCGTGACAGCCTTTTAAGTGTGACTTTTAAAACTTCTTATAAGTGTTGATTAAAAGGCCCATTGCTCCAAAGTCTCTGTTTATGGTGGAGGAAGTAAAAGCAGTTGAGAAGGAGTTTCTGGGGAGGCGAAGTGTTCTGGAGGATTGGCCGGGAGGCGTTTGCAGCTCCGAGCTTATATTTCAGAAGCCATTAAAACCCCCGAAGAAAGGGCTGCAAAGTAGTTGTTTTGAGAGAGGGAAATACTTATTGGGGAGGAGGTAATGTCAGCGGTGAGGCCTTCAGGGCCGAGGGAGAGGAAGTGGTGGGCTCCCCCTCAGCTGACCTTTGGTGTGGGACTGGCCCTCCCCTGCCTTGGCTGGGAGGCAGCTTCCACCTACCCATCCCTCGAGGGTCCCTGTTTTGCACTTGCCTTGCTGCTGCCCCGTGTGGAAGGATCACTGCACAGTGTCTCCTTCCTAAAGCTAACCCATCCCACCGACTCCTTTCTCCCAAGCTTCGTGGGTTTCAGTAGGACTCCGGGGATTCCTGCATGGTGACTCCGTGCCCCACACTGTCCCCAGAACTTCACGGCCCTTGACAACCTCTTGAGTCTGTCTATGAGCAGGAATCCTCATGCTGTGACCTCCGTTTTCCAGTTTCCCACCAGCAAGCGGGAGCAGATGCTGGGAGAAGGGCGTCAGGGGGCTGGCGTGGGATTCACACTCTAACACCACCAGGCTGCTTTCCTTCTCGCCCGGAGGTCAGAATGCTGGGGGCCGAGGAGCTGGTCCTTGGTGCCCACAGACTGTCCTGAGCTTGGGTAAGGTGCCTTAACAAGTACAGTCAGGAGGGAGAAAGAATGGCAGCAAGAGACAGAAAGGAAGGGGGGGGAGAGGAAGGAGGAGAGGAGGAGGAAGAGAGGGGAGGAGGAAGAAGAAGAGAAAGAAGAAGAAAGGGAGGTGGTAGAGGAGGAGGCGGCAGCAGTGGCGGTGGTTGTGGTGGTGGTGAGGAGGTAGGAGAGAGAATATGAATCTTGGGCTTTTTCCTGGCTGTCAAGGTGGAGACACTTAGGCCAGCTTAGCCAGGGGAGACTTTCCTGGAGACAGGTGGGGCCATGAAGATCTGTGGGGTGCACAAATTCCTGGCGGGGAGTGGGCAGACAGGGGTAACTCTATACTTTTCCAATGGTAGGCTCTCAGGGCCATGTAGGGTGGCTGATGGGGAGGGAAGCTTCTGGAAAGACACAGCTGCTCACCTTCCAGGGGTCAAGAGGCATGAATACTGTGCCTGTGTCTGTCTGTAGCATTCTTTGACCTGGGGTCTCCCCAAATTGCCATCCTAGGGCAGCGCAGAGCGCTTCTGCCGAACCTAGCTTGCGAGGGGACTGGTCTCAGTGAGCCATTTTCAGAGTGCCAGACCAGAAGGGTCTTCCAAGCTCAAATGTAGATTTTGAGAAAGAAAACCGTGTAGTGCTAGCTCCTAGGTTTGTCTGTGGAGCTGGTGTGCACTGTATTCTGGGTAAATCCCATGTCTTGGATCTTGCTCGTTCCTTATCTCCATGTGTCTGGGTTCAGTTGCTTCCAGCTTTAATAAGGGGCGCTATGTAGGAGGCTAGGGAGCCAAGCTGGCTGGGAAAGGAGGGGCCCGGATACCTGTATACTGTGCATCCATAGCTTGTGCCTTCCCCATTTCAATAAAGTTTCCTGTATATAAGTCTTCTCTCTAAACCCAGTCTCATCACTGGGCCAATGTAAAGCCGTATTCTGGAGACACTTAGATGAGACGGGTTCGGGTTCCAGTGTTCACAATAGTAAACATGCCTCACTGGTTTTGCATTGCTGTAGGCACTGGTTTCCCACCTGAAGGAGGAGCTTGAGGGCAGTGCTGCCACTGGGCGGCAGGTGTGACAGGGGAGGAGAAGTTTGGTCCTTGTGGTCTCCAGCGGGGGGTTCGATGGCAGCAGGAGGTGGGCTGGGGCTCCTGGGGACAGGTTAACCTCAAGGCCTCTTTGGGGAGCAGAGCTGCGCCCAAGGGACAAGATGGGCTTCTGCTCAGAGAGAAGCAGTGCGAGCCTGGAGGCACTTCTGAGAGAAAGGCAACTGGGGGGCCGGGCTGCTGGGAACAGCACGGGTGAGCCTGAGCCTGCAGGGGAGGGAGGCGTCCTGGGCTCTATGTCAGCCACCCTTCATAGCTAGGGAAGGCACTGGAAATTTATCTTGAGATTCTTTTCAAAGCCTGCGAGCTTTGCTAACCTGGTAGCACTAGTTTGTTTCCTTGTTGTTCCAAACAGGACCGTGTCCTTCCTGAGGCACAGCTAAGTGAGGGACCCCAGGCAAAGTGGCGGGAGGCAGAAGGAGGGTAAGCAGAAGGGGTCAGGGAGTCTGGCACACGGGGCAGGGCTTCAGTCCTGAAGGGGTGTTCGGATCTTGGCGGAGACCTGTGAGTTCCCAGACAGGACCACAGCTTCACTCACGCCCCTGGTCTGCAGGAGCATCGCGCTCGGGGCGTGACACGGCCCCCACGCACTGCCGTTCTCAGTAGGGAATTTAGGCCTATGGAAGCTGCCTCAGCATCTCCCAGGGCCCCACGGAGACTTCGCTCCTGTGAACACTTGTTTCTCCCCAATACTACCTTAGGCCAACTTCTACTCCATTCCAGAAAGTTCTGGAAGATACTTTGGCAAAACAGCCCATGGCAACCTGATGATGCTGGGGGAACAGGCCATTCCGCGCTTCCTTCTTGGAGAGTCAAAGAACAGTAGTGTTTCAAAGGTTCCTGGAGAGACACGCTAGACTTTCCTTAACCCTGCGTTTCCTAACTTGATCCCAGATGTTTGAAAGCATTTTATTGATAGCCTCCATACAAAGAGATAGTACACCATGATCATGATTTCTCCCACCACCCTTCTTTCCTTTCTTCTATCCCCTCTCCACTAATCCCTTCCTCTTTCCCAGGCTCTCTTCTGTTTTGATGTCATCATCTTCCCCTCCTACTATGCAGGCCTTATGTAGCTAGCGTGAGCCACTGTGAGGTCATGAATATCAAAGCCACTTGGTGTCTGGAAGACAAGATTGCACTCCTCCCCTTCCTTGGCTCTCAGATTCTTTCCCTTGCCTCTTCTGGAAAGGTCCCTAACCTTGGTGGGTATGATAGAGATGTCTCAGTGTTGAACATACACGCTGTCACTTCTTAGCATTCTGGTGGATTTTGAGTCTCCCCAGTCACCACAGATAGTTGTTGTTCTAGAAAGTTCTAAGAAGGTCCTCTAGAAGCCTCCAGTCCTGTGCGAACACTTTGGGGCTCTCAGGTTCCTATGTAGTCTCAGGTGAGCTACCTTACAGACCCACTCACTTGCTCTAAATTTCCTTCTACAATGACACTTACGTAGGGCAGTACCATCTGGCCTTCTGTGGCCTCCTCTGAGCTCAGAGCTGGCCTGGTAACAGCCAGAGCACAGGTGCATTTGTTCACAGGCACTGTTTGGGACCCCTTTGTGGATCTGCTTCCGGGGTGAGTCTTAGCGTGGGGCTGGGTGGTCAGACTGGACATTTACTTTCATGGGCAGATGCAGCTCACCGGAGGCCGGGAAGTCCCACGGAGGATGGGGTGTGAGCAGATGTGCTCCATCTGTCAAGTCCCCCCTCCACACCCAGCAGCTCAGGCCCCGGGCTGTTGATGGCTTTGTTTTGCATATGATGATGAAATATTAAAATAAATTCTTCTAGTTTTGAAAACATTTTTTGTCAAGGTATAAGGGGTAGTCTCAACATGTGACAGAAAACCCTGGAGCTCAGAGAGTAGAGAAGGGGGACAGAAGAAGGGACTATCTCAGAGGTAGGACTTCTTTTAAAAAATATATTTTATTTTTGTTTATTTATGAGAGGAGAGAGAGAATGGCCATGCCAGGACCTCTAACCACTGCAAACTAACTCCAGATGCATGCCACCACCATGGGCATCTGGCTTATGTGGGGTCTGGGGAATTGAACCCTAACCACTAAACCACCTCTCCAGCCCCAGAGGTAGGACTTCTTGAGAAGGCTAGGGGTGAGTGGGCAAGGTGGGTGCTGCCGAGTTGGAGCTGGGGAGCACAGGGTTTGGTGAGCAGTTGGATGGAGCACTGGGCTGGGAGCCTTAGGGTTTGTCCTTGAACTCATTCTTGTCCCTTTCGGGGTTTATGTGTGTCCACTGTCACAGCTAGGCAGACGACCGCATCTTCTCTATGGCTTTGTCATGGTTTACACCCTAAATTCCACCTAGAAACTGTTCTGTCTCTTCACGCACCGGTCACCAACACAGCTTCAACTCCCAGTGAGATATGCTGGACCTAGTGACCATCCTAGAAGACAGGGCTTGACTGACAGGGTCCAGCTGTGGCTGGGACAAAACCCAGGCTTTGCTGCTCACAGAGACATCACGGATACATCTAAGGGTTAATTGACCAGTCCCACTTCTGAGCTGACCTTCTGGGGACACCTTGTGACTTGACTTATGGCAAAATGTCCCTGCAGTGTGCTCCCCACTTCCCGCTCAGCATCTGGCATGGGGTCTGCCCTTCCAACGCTTCTCCTGGCCTTGGTACCATTAGTCTAGGAAAGTCCTCATCGGAGCCAAGTCAGAGAGAAGGCTCCAGAACGGTAAGCTCGTCTGCAGAGTCTGAGCCCACGCCTCTCTGGCTCTGCAGTGCCAAGCTCAAGGACACGCGCACGCTGCCTCCCTTTGGATGACTGATGAGCGCCCTAGGCTTCCGTTTGCCGAGGCGTCTCGGAAGCCCATGAGCAGATGGCTTCCTGGGAATTCCTCAGGGGAACGGGGCTTCTGAGACCCAGCACCACGTGGAAATCCAGTCTGCAAATGAGACAGGGTGTTGGGCACAAAATGGGTTGCGTCTCTCTCTGTGAGGTCAAACAGGGATCCGGAGCTAGGAGGGTCAGCCGTGACTCCCCTCCCAGCCAAAGGTGCGGGCCATGTGACCCCAGCACTTGGGAGGCAGAGGCAGGGGGACCACAAATTTAAGGCCGGCACACACTATGGAGCAAGTCCCTGCCTCAAAAGAAGAGAAATTATAAAAACAGGTGGAAGAATATGCTGGCACAGCAAGGGACAGAGTGACAGAGGTGGAACGAGCTCTCCCAAAATGGTTCTGGTCATCACTCATGTGACCCAGCCTGGCCCTGAGGTCTGAGCTCTGCGAGGTGCCCTGTCCCCCTGTGGAAGGCCCGCGGCGGACCTCAGTAGTCACTGTCTTTGGCAGAACACGAAAGAGTGTTAAGGTTTCCTTTCCTGCCCAGGAGGAGCGTTTCTAGAATGTCAGGGGATCAGAGAATCTACCCACTCCCCGCCACCCCAGGAGCCAGCCCGGGCAGCCCCTGTGTGCGGCGGAGTCGCCTCCCCAGCGCCCTGGCCTTTCCCGCTCTGAGCCCTGCATGCTGCCTTGGTGCCGGCACCCCCCTGGCATTTCGCTTCCTGTGTTGTTTTCCCTGCGGTTTGGTCCCATTAATGTTTATGAGCGAATAAAACTTGGATTGCTGCTTTGGGTTGTGGGATCACTGCTGACTACGGGGGGGCATGTCTGATTGAAGCGACCCTCTCTCTCCTTTGACTTTCCACGACTTCCACTGCATTCTCCTCCAGGAAGATGAGCAAGTGGAGAGACAATATGATGGCAAAAACAAAACAAAACAAAACAAACTTGACCTTCCTCCCCTGACCTCAGTGTCCTCACAGTCCTTGGCTAGAGTGGGAACTGGCACCAGGGAGAGTTGGGGCAACTGCTGGAAGCCCAGGTATTGTTCTGATGTTCATCTGCACATGGGCATGCATGGATGAGACAGTCTTCAGGGACACATGCATTCTGGGAATCACAGGTGGGCCTTTCAAATAAGGCGGGACTGGTAGATATGAGTGGTAAGGCCTCATTCCCTTTCCTAGAGTAAGCCTTGACCAACACAATTCATTACATCAAGAACAAAAACCCGGGGCTGGGAGATGGCTTAGCGGTTAAGGTGCTTGCCTGCAAAGCCAAAGGACGTAGGTTCAATTCCCCAGGACCCACGTAAGCCAGATGCACAAGGTGGTGCATGTGTCTGGAGTTCATTTGCAGTGGTTGGAGGCCCTGGCATACCCATTCTCTCTCTCCTCTCCATCTCTCTCAAATAAAAAAATAAAAATATATAAAAAATACAAAAACCCTTTCAGCCTGTGTGTGGTGCTATGAGACCCCTATGTTGGAGCCAGTGTACTCTTTCTATTTCTTTTATTATTTTTTATTTTTAATTTTATTTTGGAGAGAGAGAGAGGGAGAGAAATAGAGTTCCAGGGCCTGAGCCACTACAATCAAACACCAGATGTGTGCATCCCCTTGTGTGCATGTATGACGTGGTACGCTTGCATCACTGTGTGTCTGGCTTACGTGGGACGTGGAGATTTGAACCTGAGTTCTTAGGCTTCGCAGGCAAGAAGCACCTTAACTGCTAAGCCATTTCTCCAGCCCTGGCCTTTTTTTTTTTTTTTTTTTTTTTTTTTTTAAATCAGAGAGCGTGAGAACAAGAGCAAGAGTGAGAGTGAGAGTGAGCGAGCAAGAGAGAATTGGTGTGCCAGGGCCTCTGGCCACCGTAATCAAACTCCAGATGCGTGTATCACCTTGTGCATGTGTGTAACCTTACACACTTGGGTCACCTTGTGTGTCTGACTTATGTGGGACTTCTGGGGAGTTGAACATGGGTCCTTAGGCTTCATGGGGCAAGCACCTTAACTGCCAAGCCATCTCTCCAGACTTGTTTTTTTTTTTGGACAGGATCCATGCACCACCTTGTGCATCTGGCTTATGTGGGTATTGGGGATTTGAGCTTAAGTCCTTAGGCTTTGCAAGCAAGTACCCTAACTGCTAAGCTGAGGGTCCTCCTTATCCCTGGAGGTCCTTGGCCACTGACGTCCCGGGCGCAGGAGGAGTTGGGGGGAGCAGAGTGAGTGCCACGGGCAATGAGCGGCCGGGGGACAGTCTGATGGGTAGCGCTGTGTCTCGTTTATTCAAAAGGGGAGTGGATTTATAAACACTTGGGGAAGGTCGAGAAGGCACATACAGACTATAAGGTGTTTGTATACATAGGGTTATGGGTTGCTGTCTAATTGGCTGGTGTTGGAAGGTGGAAGTTGTGAGGGAGATGACAGAAGCGGCGGGAAAAGCTACGTGACTCCAGCCACGTATTGGATGGCCACAGCAGCAGGGAGACTGTTGACTACCATGGAAGAGTCTCTTGGGCAGCTGGCCACAAGGTCAGGAACTGCGGGGGGTGGGGGCGGGGCAGAACCTTAGACTACGGAATGCTCAGGTGCTTTGGGATAGGGTGGAGGGCCCTCCAGTCCAGTTCGTCTGGGTGAAGACGAGGCACACTACAACCTCGCAAGGAGGGGAGGGCCAGCTCGGGTGCCAGAGCGGGTTCCCAACGATAAGGCCGGCTGCAATCCCCACAGCCAGAGCTCCCCGGCCATGTCCAACAGCCCAGGCCGGCTTTCTCACAGTCCCAGGCCGTGTTTAGCAAAGCCCAACATTAAGCCATCTCTGCAGCCCCAATATTGAACTCTTGATTCTCCTTCCTCCACCTCCCAAGTGCTGGGATTATAGGGGTGATGGTGGCAGCATGAAAATGTAGTCCTGATGTTGAAGGTCCCACAGTAGGAATGTGGGACAGACCATAACCTACACCATGTCTAGAAAGACGGGGAAACAGGGGCTGGAGAGATGGCTCGGTGGTTAAGGCAATTGCCTGCAAGACCTAACGCCCCAGATTCAATTCTCCAGTGCCCACATAAATCCAGATGCACAAAGTGGCACATGCGTTACACACAAAGATGGGAAAACAGCCAGAGGAAAGGCTTGGAGGAACTGAAGGGCAAGGCTCCTGCATCCGGTGCAGAGGCTTCAGAGAACAGGAGGTGAGCTGGCTTGGGAGGGTGTATAGAATTTCCACAGGTGAAATCAGGGTGGGCAAAGCTTGGGGAAAAGAGGAACTAAAATGTAGGTGTGCAACTGGAGAGATTGCTCAACAGCTGAGAGCGCTTCCTGTGCAATCATGGTGGTCCGAGATCTGAGAGACTGCTTGAATTCAGTTCTTAGGACCCACATAAACAGCTGGCATGGCCATGTGCATTTGAAACCCCAGTTCTGTAGCGAGGTGTAGCAGAGACCCCAGTTTCATCAGAGGATGCGGAACAAAAATGCAAGCTAGGGGATCAGAAAGAGGTTGGCTCAAATAAGAATGGGTGCAAGAGAGATGGGCAAGGCACCTGATGTTCTATCCTGGCCACTGCGGATGAGTGTACCCGCCACAGACATGGGCACGTGTGCCACAAGGGCATGTACATGTGCATACATCACACCAAGCACACATATACAAGCAAAAAAAAAAAAAAAAAAAAAAACAAACCCCATAGGTGTGCTGACAGAAGATGAGGGCTGGCGGTTCTGTGCAGGGAAGCACTTTGAAAATGCTGGGGCAGAATATCTGTAGAATCCATGTGTGAGCAAACATTTGCTAAATGACTACCATGTGCCAGACACAATGCCAAGGGCTGGATATACAGCTGCAAGCAAAATGGAAATATTCCTGCATTGCGAGTTCATATCCCAGCATGGGAAGGAGAGAGTAAGCAAATACGGCATGTAGCTAGCATGTCAGAACGGAATGGAATGTGCGGGGTGGGCACGTCATGCGTGTGTGCACATGTGCATGCACAGGTAGACCTTTTCTGGAAAGCTTACTTCTGAGAAGGATGGAAGGCACGCCAGGCAGAGGGAATGGCAACAGGTGAAGAGCCTGGTGCCGGAGTGCGCCTGGCACTGTGAGGAACGGCGGGAAGACCAGAGAAGCAGTGGAGGCCAGTGGGCTAGTGTCGGCGTCACTGCACCCAGAGACAGACAGGGCTCGAGTGGATTCTGGCACGATGACTTCCACATTAAAAGTATCAACCTGGGGGTTGGTGGCGTGGCTCAGCGGCTAAAGGCACTTGCTTGCAAAGCCTGATGCCTGGTTTTGATTCCCCAGGACCCATGCAAAGCCCGATGCACAGAGTGGTGCTGCATCTGGAGCGTGTTTGCAATGGCAGGAGGCCTTGATGCACCCTTTCACTCACTCACTCTTTCTCTCTCCTCTGCTTCCAAATAATATAAATAAAAATTTAAAAAAATAAAACTATCAACCTGATATTTTTTAATTAATTAATTTATTTAAGAGAGCAAGGGAGGGAAAGAGGCAGACAGCACCACTGCAAACGAACTCTTGTGCATCTGGCTTACGTGGGTAGTGGGGAATCGAACTGAGGTCTTTTGGCTTTGCAGGCAAGCACCTTAACCACTAGGCCATCTCTCCAGCCCCAACCTGATGTTTTGAAATCCAGGCTGGAGTCCAAGAGAGCAGTGAGGAGGCCACTGCGCATTCCAGGAGAGTGTCATGTGGCCTGGAAAGGGGTGGTGGTGTGGAGGAGGAGAGAAGTGGTTCTATTCTAGAAATGGAAATTTTCTTTTGAGAAATATTTTATTTTTATCAGTGTGTATTAATGATGTGTGCAGATGGAGTTCAGTGTGGTATTTCAACATATGCACATAACATGTGTAGGTCATGTCCAGCCTTCTTTTACCTCTCCACCTTCTCTCCAACCTCTAGTAGTCACTGCTCCCCACTCAGGAAACTAGAGAACATGCAAGGTTGTGTTTCTGTGGCATTTTATTTTATTTAATATAATGTCCTCCAGTTTTGTCCTTTGTTCTCCAAATGGTGATATTTTCTTTTCCATGATTAATCTTTATGATTGAAAAATAGCCGGGCATGGTGGTGCACGCCTTTAATCCCAGCACTCGGGAGGCAGAGGTAGGAGGATCGCCGTGAGTTCGAGGCCACCCTGAGACTCCATAGTGAATTCCAGGTCAGCCTGGGCTAGAGTGAAAACCTACCTCGAAAAACCAAAAAAAAAAAAATATTCCCTTGTGTATGTATGTGTATATATGTATATATACACATATACATACATACATATATATATGTATATAATTTATCTATACATTCATCCATTGAAGGACACGTAGGTTGATTCCATATTTTAGCTACTTTGAATACTATTGGAATAAACATGGCTGTGCAGGAGTCTTCCGTATGACGATTTCCTTTCCTCTGGATGCATACCCAGAAGGGAGACGATAATTGGATCATATAGTAGGCCTATTTTCAGTTTCTTTTCTCCATGATGATTGTACTAATTTGCATTCCTTCCAGCAGTGTGTGAGGGTTCATCTTCATCCTCAGAAGCATGTGTTGTCTTATTCTATTTCTGAGACTAGCCAGCTGAGGTGATATCTCATTGCAGCTTTGATTGAAGTGTCCATAATGGCTACAATACTGAGCATGTCTTCATGTGTTTGTTATTTGTTTTTCTTCTTTTGAGGAATTTCCATCCAGATCATTTTATTTATTTATTTGTTTACAGACAGAGAGAGAAAGAAGAGAAGGGAGAGATGGAGAGAGAAAGAGAGAGAATGTGTATGGCCACATCAGGGCCTCCAGCTGCCCTAAATGAATTCCAGATTCATTGTGCCACTTTGTGCATCTGGCTTTATGTGGGCACTGTGGAAACGAACCTGGGTGGTTAGGTTTTGCAGGCAAGTGCCTTAACCACTGAGCCATGTCTCCAGCCCCTCCGATCATTTTCATTCCTTATACATTCCTGATATTAATCCCCTGTCAGATGGAGAGTTGGCAAATGTGTTCTCCCATTCTTCAGGTTGTCACTTCACTCTGTTGTTTCATTTGCTATGTAGATTTTTAGTTTTAAACAGTCCTATTTGCTTACTTTTGCTTTAATTTTCTGTGCCTATGCCAATGTCATGGAGCATTTCCCCTAAGTTTACTCCTACGAGCTTCACAATTTGGAGTTTTACATTTAAGTCTTTGATCCATTTTGAGTTGACTTAAGTACAAAGAAGGGGGGGGGAGAGAGAGAGAGAGAGAGAGAGAGAGAGAGAGAATGGGTGTGCCAGGGCTCCAGCCACTGCAAACGAACTCCAGATGTGTGAGCCCCCTTGTGCCCATGTGTGACACTGTGTGCTTGTCTGGCTTACATGGGACCTGCAGATTTGAACATGAGTTCTTAGGCTTTGCAGGAAAGCGCCTTAACCACCAAGCCATCTTTCCAGCCCTATCCACATGTTTTAAGACAGTCTCTCAGTGGCATGGAATTTGTCAAATAGGACGGACTGACTGGCCTGTGATTCCCAGAGATCTGCCTGCCTCCTCTTCCCCTGCACTGAGATTACAAGTGTTTTTCTACCATGCCTAATTTAAAAAGAATATGGATTGTGGGGATCAAACCCAGGTCCTCACACCTATGAGGTAAGGACTTTACCAACTCATCTATAGACTCAGCTCGTTTGGTTGAGAAGTTTTGCACCTGTGTTCATCCGGGATATTCATGCATGGTTTTCTTTGTTTCCTGTGTCCTTGAGGTTGCAAGAGATTTTCCTTTTCAGTTCTTGGAAATAGTTTGAGAAAACTTTGCATTAGGTCTAGAATCCAGCAATGCTGTTGTGGTATTTGAATGTACAGGGGTCCCCTATAACCTCATGGGTTTCTGATTAAGTCTCAGACTCAGCCCCCAGCTGGTAGGGCTTTTGGGAGGTTGAGCCTTGCTGGAGGAGGTGTGTCATAGGGGTGGGCATTGTAGTGTGTTAGTGTAGCCCGCTGGACGCTCAGAGCTGGCTGCCTCAGATTTCGTCTTCCTTGCTGCTGTGGAGATGTGATGCTCAAGCTGCGGGCTCTGCCACGCTTTCTCTACTGCGCTGATGCTTCTCTGAACTGAAAGCAAGCTGAAACCAACCCTCTCCTGCCATAAGCTGCTTTGGGTCAGCAGTGAGAAGGTAACTGCTACAGAGGTCATCCTGTCCTAGACTTTTCTTTGCTGGGAGACGTTTTATTACTGATTATATATCATTGCTCACTCACTGTTGGTCTGCTTAGGTTTGCTGTGTTTTCCTGACTCAGTTTTGACAGGTTGTATATGATCCAAAGTTTATGTATTTCTCTTAGCTTTTCCAATCTGTTAGTATATAGTTATTTTTGATGATTTCTAGCGATCTACTATATTTTTATAGTTTCAGTTATAAGTCTCATTTTTCATTTCTTTTTTAAAAATTGTGTCTTCTCTCTTTTTCACTATTCTAAAAGTTGGTAGTATTTGTTTATCATTTCAAACAACTACCTCCTTCCACTACTGATTTTTAAAAATTATTTATTTATTTATTTATTTATTTATTTATTTATTTATTTATTTGAGAGAGATATACAGAAATAAGGAGAGAGAGAGAGAGAGAATGGGCACACCAGAGCCTCCAGCCACTGCAAATGAACTCCAGATGCCATGCGCCCCCTTGTGCATCTGGCTTACGTGGGTCCTGGGGAGTTGAACCTGGGTCCTTTGGCTTTGCAGGTAAGCGCCTTAACTGCTAAGCCATGTCTCCAGCCCTCACTACTGATTTTTTTAAAAACTTATTGACAACTTGCATAAATATTAACAATATAACATATTATATTAATAATATTATTATTATTATATTAATATCTTCTATTTTGATGACACCATTTTTCCCCTACTATTTTCTGGTCTTGTATAGGTAACATCAGCCTTTGTGAAATCATAAATATCAAGGCCACTTTGTGTCTGGAAGACACTAGTATAAGCACTCTTCCCCTTCTTTTGGCTCTTACATTCTTTCTGCTACATCTTCCACAATGGTCCCTGAGCCTTGGAGGGTGGGATAGAGATGTCCCTCAGTGATGAGCACTTTACTGCTACTTCTCAGTGCTATGGGTTTTTTGTTTGTTTTCTGAAGCCTCTTTTATTTCTTCTTTGTGCATGTGTTTCTTTCCTTTCACTAATTTTGAGCTTGGTTTGCATTTACTTTTCTGTCCTTGACTTAAATCATTAGATTGTTTATTTGAACTCTACTTTTTTTTGAGGCAAGTCCAACAGACTGGTCTTTTTTTATATGAGACAGTGATAGCAAGAGTGTATGCAACAGATAAGACACACACACACACACACACACACACACAGAGAGAGAGAGAGAGAGAGAGAGAGAGAAAGAGAGAGAGAGAGAAAGGGAAAGAGAGAGACAGAATTGGTATGCCATGGCCTCCAACCACTGCAATTGAACTCCAGACATATGTGCCACCTTGTGTGCATGTGTGACCCTGTGCACTTGTGTGCTCTTGTGCGTCTGGCTTACATAGGATCTGAAGAGTCAAACATAGGTCCTTAGGCTTCACAGGTAAGCACCTTAGCTGCTAAGCCATCTCTCTAGCCCAATCTTTCTTTGTTTCTTTCTTTGTTTCTTTGTTTCTTTGTTTCTTTCTTTCTTTTTTTTTTTTTTTTTTTTTGTTTTTCGAGGTAGGGTCTCACTATAGCTCAGGCTGACCTGGAATTAACTCTGTAATCTCAGGGTGGCCTTGAACTCACAGTGATCCTCCTACTTCTGCCTCCCAAGTGTTGAGATTAAAGGCGTATACCACCACGCCCGGCAATCTTTCTGTTTTTTAATATAAATGTTTAACAGTAGAAACTTTTTTCTTAGTACTGTTTTTGTTGTATTCCATGATTATTTCTTTTGCTTTTGCATGCATAGTGTGTGTCATAGTGTGTGTGAATACATGTGCAGTTGTGCATACCCCATGAATGTGTGAGCAGGCCAGAGGAGAATTAGATGTCTTCCTGTGTCACTCATCTGTGCATTTCCTTGAGTTAAGTCTCCTTCTGAACGCAGAGCTGCAGTTTTCCTGAGCCCCAGTGATTCTCTGGTCTGCTGCCTACAGAACTGGGGATACAGCCATGCATGGCCATGCCCAGCTGTTTACATGGCTCCTGAGGAATTGAACTCAGATGGTCTCAGGCCCTCTGAGGCCCTCATGCTTACATAGCAGGTGCTCTTAACCACTGAGCCATCTCACTAGCCCCTGTAGCCCATAAATTTTGATATATTGTATTTCCATTTACATCTGTTTCAAGAAAATTTTATGCTTGCTTTCTTTTTTTCGGTTTTTCAAGGCAGGGTCTCACTCTAGTTCAGGCTGACCTGGAATTCGCTATGTAGTCTCAGGGTGGCCTTGAACTCATGGCGGGCGATCCTTCTACCTCTGCCTCCCGAGTGCTGGGATTAAAGGCGTGTGCCACCATGCTCGGCTTTAAGCTTGCTTTTGATTTCTTCAATGATCCATTGCTCATTCTGTATTATGGTTTCAAGCATCAATGCATCCGTGTAACTTCTAAATTTGTTGTTAATTTTAAGTTTTAGTCCATTGTGAAAAGACATGTGATGTGATTTCAATTGTTTTTACTTTGTTGAGATTCATTTGGGGGCCTAATATATGGCCCATTTTTGAGCAAATTCCATGTGCTAAAGAGAAAAAAAAATGTATTCTGTGATAGTTGAATGAAATATTCTGCAAATATCTACTGGGCTCATTTAGTCCGTAATGTAGCTTAACATGGGTTTGTCTGGATGCTCAGTCTGTTGGGGAAGAGTATGGATTAAAATCCTCCAGGACTGATGCATTGGCTCTGTATTCCCTCTTATGTCTAATCATGCTTGTATAGGACACTACAGCTTAGGGTACAGACACGCTTTCATTGTTATATCTTCTTGCTAAGGAGATATCATGACCATCGTATTCTTTTTCTTTGCTTTTTGGTTATTTTAAAATATTTTATTTTTATTTATTTGAGAGAGGCAGAGTCAGACAGAGGGGGAAAGAGAGAGAGAGAAAGAGAGAGAGAGAGAGAGAAAGAATGGGCGCACCAGGGCCTCCAGCCACTGCAAACGAACTCCAGATGCATGTGTCATCTTGTGCATCTGGTTTGCGTGGGTCCTGGGGAATTGAACTGAGGTCCTTTGGCTTTGCAGGCAAACACCTTAACTGCTAAGCCATCTTTCCAGCTCTGCTTTTTGTTTTTAAGTCCATTTTGTGTAATAGAAGAAATTCTGTTTGCTTTTGGGGATGTGTTTGCATTGGGTATCTTTTTACTGGTGATGTGTGTTGTGTCCTCTCCCGGCTCTTCTCCGTAGGGCCTCATGCACGCTAGGCCAGCACGCTACCACTGAGCCACACCCCAGTCCCCAAGGTGAGTTTCTTATGGGCAATATGTTTGGGGGTCTTGAGGAATTTAGTTCTATTTATATTTAAGGCTATTAAGGAAAGACTATTTTGTTAAATTTCTTCTGTGTCGAATATCATTTGTTCTATCTTCTTCTCTTCTTTATCTTTGTGGTTTTTAAAATAATTTTTAAAAAATTACTTTTCTGGGGGGAGAATTGGCGTATCAGGGCCTCCAATCACTGCAATTGAACCTCAGACACGTGTGCCACCTCGTGTGCATGTGCGACCTTGTACGCTTGTGTCACCTTGTGCGTCTGGCTTATGTGGGACCTGGACGGTCGAACATGGGTCCTTAGGCTGTGCCGGCAAGCACCTTAAACACTAAGTCATCTCCCCAGCCCTATCTTTGTGTTTTAATGGCTTCTTGCGCTGGTGAGGTTTGATTCTTTTCTGTCATTCCTCTGTGTGTCTGTTACCTGGTTTTATATTTCCATGTGTTTTCATGATCGCTTTCCTTGGACTCTGGGGGTGGACAGCCCTTAAGCCTGGTGGGGATGAATTCTATTTTCACTTGTCTTGAGAAGTTTTTATTTCTTCTTCCTGTATGAAGAATAGATTGGCTAGGTATAGTCTTTGCTTATAGTTATTTTCATTCAGAACTTGAAATATGCCATTCTATTCCATCTAGGCCTGTAAGGTTTGTGACCAGAAATTTATTGTTTTTCTAATGGAGGTTCTCTTAAATGAGACTTAGTGCTTTTCCAATTTTTCCAGTTCTCTTTTTCTCTTCTACTGTTGATGAATTAACTGTAATATAAAGGGTATGGATCCTTTCTGGTCACGTGGGTCTCCTGTACTGTAGGGCTCTATCTTTCCTAAAGTCAGAGATGTTTTCAGCTATTTCATGAAGTTCTCTATACCTTCTTCTCCTCTGGTGCTTGACTGTGGGATGCCATCCACGAGGTCATGTATTGAATGCTCCACAGATACTACTGTTAATTGGGGAGGCAGCGGAAGGTTTAGGAGGTGCGACCTAGCGGGAGGAAGTAGGTCACTGGGGACTTGCCCTTGAAGGTTAAACCTGGTTCCAAGTCTCCTCTTGCTGCTCCCCAGTTCCCATGATGTCAGCTGCTCTGCTCCCCCACTCTCCCCACCACGCTGGCCTGACACTTCCGAAGCCATGAGCTGTAGCCACCGCCCCCCTTTATAACTGCTTCTCTAGGCATTCTGTCGCAACAGCGGCAGAGTTCCAAACACAGGCACTTCGAAAATGTGAATATTTCCTCTAATGGAATCCCAAAGGCCTTAGAAGCTGTCTTAATTATTTTTGTCTGTGATATTTCAAAAGACCCGCCTTTAACTTCAGATATTCTTTTGTTCTGTTTTTTAAACCCTAAACTACTATATCCCCCCTCCCTCCCTCTCTCCCTCCCTTCCTTCCTTCCTTCCTTCCTTCCTTTCTTTCTTCCACCCACCCTTCCTCCCTCCCTTCCTTCGAGAGAGAGAGAGGACATGCAGGACTTCTAGCTGCTGCAAGTGAGCTAACTCCAGACTCGTGTGTTGGTTGGTGTGTGAGGCTTTACATGCTAGGGAATAAGCAGGCTTTACAAGAAGCGTCTTTAACAACTGAGCAATCTCCCCAAAACTAAGTTCAGATATTCTTCATTGTGCTTGATCTTCTCTGCTGTTGACGCTCTCAACTTATTTGACCCTCTGAGGTCTTCATTTCCAAGATTTCTTTTTGGTTATTTTTCAAAATCTTGGTTGGATTTCTCATTCATGACAAGCATGGTTTTCCTAATTTTGTCCAGACAGTCTCACCAAGTTTATTGACAATAATTTACTTGCATGTGTGTGGTGTGCATGCACGTGTGTACGTCTGCTTGTGTGTTGGTACATGTATGTGTGTGAGGGACAGAGGTAGATGTCAACGTCTTTGTCAGTAGCTCTTCACTTTATTTTTTGAGGCAGTGTCTCTTAACAAACCAGGAACTCACCAATTTCTGCAAGTCAAGCTAGCCAGCCAGCCTTAGTCTTTGCCTTGCCAGCACAGGGATTACAGGTGCCTGCCACCAGGCCTGGCTTATATGGGGGTGCTGAGGACCCAAACCTGGGTCCTGATGCTTGTGCAGTGAGCACTTTACCCAGCGAGCCGTCTCCCCACCGAGCTTCTCCCAGCCCCGCATCTTGCATTCCTTACCAGGATCCCCTCCTGCCGACTTTCTTCATGAGTTCTCGCTGGGGAGTCCTTGCCTTCCCTTCCAGGTGTCCAGTTGCCTCGGTTTAGAACTGCTTCCCCTGTGCCCGGTGAGAGTTGCACAGCCCACGGGCCAGGCGTCACTGGCTCTTCTGTGCCTCGGCCTTTGTGCTAAGAGCTTTCGCCTGAAGAGGGGTCTTGAGGTGCTCATTTGCTTGGCGTACAACATCAGCTTTGTTCCTGGATGGGCGCTGTGGTAGTTTGAATGAATGTCCCCCAATAGATGCCGTTTCATTACAGCTCCTGAGATTCCGGCTGCCTGGCTGGAAGAGGTGTCACTGTGGGTGGATCCTGGGGCCCAGCCCTAGATTGTGCTGCTGGTGGTGGGGTAGATCCGAATACCAGTCGATGGTGTGCAGAGAGCTTGGGCTCTGCCTGCGTTCCTGAGAGGGCTCCCTTGTGGGGCTTCTGGTGGTGTTTCTCTCTGCGTGGACCTGTGAAAGGGGGCCAGCTGCTCCCACCATTGTGGAACTTACCCTAGATCTGTAAGCTTCAAATAAATTCCCTTCCTCCTATAAACGGTCTCGTTTGGAGGTTCATGCCAGCAGCGTGGAGCTGACTACCCCAGGCACCATCGCGTTCTCTCCCTAGGGCTTCTGTGGCTGTAACGGATGACTTTGGTCACAGGCTATGCGGCAGTGGGGGGCATGCGGGGCGGGACACTATCTAGCAGTTTTACATGGGTGTGCTATAAAGACTTGGCTATGGGGTACCTGCTGTGCTGCCCCCCTGCCAATGGGAATGGTGCAAGTGATACAGGAATTTTGGGGTGTCGTTGAGAACACCAGAGCCACCTCTTGGGTGACAATAACTCAGGAGTTAGGATGCTGGAAAATTCACTGGTCAAGCCAAAGTGCCACTGAGTCAGAGGCCACTGGGTTCTTGTCTTGAATCTGACAAATGAAGTCCACAGACCAGAGGATAAGGTTCAGAAAGGTTTTACCAGAGAAGTATAAATAGTGTAAGCAGGATTGAAGGACAGGAAGGAAGACAGAGCTTTGACCACGGTGGCAAAAGGGGGCTTGAGAATCCCATCTCAGACTCAGGTTGGGTTTTTCTTCACGTGAGCTGCCTTGGATGGTCAGTCTAGTCCTGACATCAGGTGTCTGGGGTCAGGATTTCTGGAAAGGGACAATCTTCCCAGAAATCTTCATTTTCTAGGAAGGGTCTGGAAGGGCTCCCTAAGGGGGCAGAGATAGAAAAGGCTGGACGCTTGCGGCAAGTCTGATCTGTAGCGAAGTGCGGTGACTGAGATTTTCCCCTACAGGCCGAAGGACAACTCCCACATTTAGTCAAGGAGAAAGCTGTTCACTTTGGTCCTCATCACCCCTAAACTGCCTCACAAAGTCACATGACAGACATTTCCTCGCATGGTATGGGAGTGAAGCCTGCTGCTGGCAAGGGCCTCTGTCTCCTGCAACAGGAATCCCTGCTCTCCCGGGCTGGGAATCCAACATGGCAGTTGCCAGAGCTTCGCGCCTCTTTGGACACCTGTGTCAGGTCTCTCCAGCCCGTCCTTGGCTGAGTCCCAATATCCTCCCCCTTCACTCACTTCAGAGAGCAGCTCCCTGCCTGTTACTTTGGAGACAGTGGGTGCTGGGTGCCACTATTCAGCCCTGTTGGAATCCCAGGAAGGTTTCTTTCTTTTTTTTTTTTCTACTTTTAAAAATATATTTTATGTATCTGGGAAAGAGACAGATAGAGAGAGAATGGGCGCACCAGGGCCTCCAGCCACTGCAAACGAACTCCAGATGCATGCGCCCCCTTGTGCATCTGGTTTACGCGGGTCCTAGGGAATCGAACCGGGATCCTTTGGCTTTGCAGGCAAACACCTTAACCACTAAGCCATCTCTCCAGCCTACCAGGAAGGTTTCTTAATGGCTGAATGCAGGCATGGGAGTGGGAGGCATAGGAGAGTCTGAGGTGACTCTGGGTTCAGCCTCATGTGTCAGGCTTGGGAAGGATGTGGTGGAGCAGACCCAGCTAGAGCAGGATGTGATGAGTCTGAGGTGCCTGTTGATGTGTGGAGATGTCAGAGTAGGAGCCCGCGTTGCTTGTGTGGTTGGTGGGAGACACCAGGGTTGGGGAATATGAACCCCAGACCTGTTTGCCTTGAAGTGGCGTCGAAGGTAAAAGAGGGTAATATCGGTCACTGTGGGGTTGATGAGGATATGGTAATAGCAACCAGAGCTGAGGGGTTAACTAGTTTTAAGTGTCAGGTGTTCTGTGAGACACCCTTCTCTATGTCTCTCCCACAAGCCATGAGCAAGAGCTGTTCTTTAACAGATGAGAAACTGAGGACTAGAGGAGATAAGTGAATTACTCAAGGTCACATAGATACTAAAGGTCAGAGTCAGAATTTGAATGTCTGTGTACCTAACCAAGTTTTTTCTTCAAAATCATGCATGTGCTAGCTCTCTAAATTATATACATACTTGTGTAAAGATTTTTAAAAATCAGTAAAGGGCTGGGGATATGGTTTAACAGTTAAAGAACTTGCCTGTGATGCCTAAGGACCCATGTTCAATTCCCCAGTACCCACGTAAGCCAGATACACAATGTGGCACATGTGTCTGGAGTTTGTTTGTAGTAACTAGAAGTCCTAGCACGTGTTCTCTCTCTCTCTCTCTCTCTAGCTCTCTTTCTCTCTCTGCATCTTTTTCTCTCTCTGTCAAACAAATAAATAAGTAAATAAAATGTTTTTAAAATTAAGTAAAGAAAGGACTGAGAGCTATGGCTTAGAAAAAGGCACCTGGACAGAGTGGGGATGCTGGGTGGATGGCTCAGTAGTTCTTTATGGATCCCAGAATCCATGCAGAAAAGCCAGGCATGGTGGTGCACACATGCACCTGTGCTGGGGAGGCAGAGACCAGAGGACCCTTTAGGGCTTGCTGGCTAGCTTTAAGTTCAGTGAGAGATCTTATCTCAAACAATAAGGTGGAGGGGTTGGGGAGATGGTTTAGCAGGTCAGAGCACTTGCTGTGTGACCGTGAGGGCCTGAGACCTCTGGCGTTCAGTTCCCCAGGACCCACATAAACAGCTGGCTGTGTCCACACAGGTCTGTAGCCCAACTCCTGCAGGGAGTGGAGACTGGAGAATTGTGTGTGCCCAGGGTGTATGCATCAGCACACACACGTGCATATACTATGCACACATCACATACTACAGCACGCATACTCTGTACACAGCCCCTCCCAAACAGAAGGTGGAGGAACACAAAGGAGGACATGTAATGTTGACCTGTGGCTTCCACACTGACATGTGCATCTGCACACACATGTGCATGTGCATTCACCACGTGCATATACGTGCGTATACATACACACATGAAAAGGGCGCCCCGAATCTAGGCACTCCAGCAGAATGGGTCAGGGAGGGGAGAGATAGACTTGAATTAGGAATCATGGACTGGGTTTGGACATGCAGTGTGGGTAGAAATTAGACCCCCCACCCCAGGAAGATTTTTCTGAAAGGCCCAAGTCGTACGCACAACAGCCTCTGATGTAACTGTATTTAGAGGTGAGGGCAGCCTTCTGCGGAAATAAATAGGGTTAAATGATAGTCCACAGTTAATTCTGATTGCCCAGGAGAATAATAAAACATCCCTTGGGGTTTGTCCGTGAATGCGTCTCCAGAGACGATGAGATCACGCAGTCTCTGAATCAATCCCGTGATGAATTCATAACGTGACAGTGCTACTGGAAGGGGGTGAAGGTTGTGGACAGGCCTCGCTAGGGGAGGGGGGTCGCTGGCGTCCTGTGCTTCACGTTGCATCGTGTGCTGGCCCTGCCCCGCGTTCCCCTTTCTCTGCTCCTTGCTGCCGTAGTGTGAGCGTCCTCGCTCTGCCACACCTTCCCCGATGCGACAAACTGATAGAATAACCTCTGTGAGCCACATCAACTGTTCCACCTGCTGAGTTGTTTGTGGATGATTTTGGTCATAACCGCACAAAAACAGTTAACACACGTGTCAGAAGGGTTGGCCTCTGACCTGCTAAGATTCACATCTCTATGAAGAGACCCCAGAATTCCCCCCTGCCCTTCGAGGACACAGCTAGAACATGGGTATGAGGGAGAAGGCTTTTGACAGGAATAGAACCTTTATCCTGGACTTGTGGACTCAAGAGTTATGATAAGATAAATGTTTGATATTAAGCCACCCAGTCTGTGATATCTTGTTATGACTGCCTCAGCTAGCTGATCTATTAGCCATTTATTTTGAGAGAGAGAGACAGATAGACTGGGTGCACCAGGGTCTTCAGCCTCTGTGAATGAACTCCAGACGTGTTGTCCCCTTGTGCATATGTGTGACCTTGTGCACTTGCATCACTGTGCGTCTGGCTTATGTGGGACCTGGAGATTTGAACCTGAGTCCTTAGGCTTTTCAGGCAAGTGCCTTAACTGCTAGGCCATCTATCTAGCCCTCAGTCCTTTTAATATCTTGACTCTTTCCAGAATTGTGCCTTTTGCCAAGTTGCAGGTCCCAGCATTTTGGTAATTGGTCCCATAAGGGACTTCTGCCTCTCTCTCTAAACAATTCAGTGGAGTTGAATGGAACAGAAGAGCCATTGAACAATTATCCAGTGATTAGCTTCCTTGTGGAGTCCAGAGAGAATTGCTGGAAGAAAATTGGTAAATTCTTTTCATTCTTAATAAAACCTAACATTATCTTGCTAATGCCTGATATTAAGAGTTCAAAGCCATCTCTATACCATTGATCTTCAAAGGAAGAGACTTCCTAATTTATTTGAAAAGATATAGGTGAAGCTTCTTTTGCCCGGGGACTTGAGAACAGTGGTCGGATTTGCAAGGTGGCCAGCTCCCCACCACCCCCCTCGTCACCTCCCATTCTTGGCTCCCTTTGAATCGCTGCGTTCCGTGGTAGTACACATATCTCTGAGTGTTCTGAACCCACTGAGGGGCATGGCCTCTCCCAGGAAGACTAGCATGCTCAATTATATCACTGGTCTGAAGAGAAGCAGGTTTGGGTGTTGTTTGATCAAGAAAGAGAGGTGAAAACGGCGTCCATTTCAGTCAGCCTGTTAGATGAGTGGCTGTTTCTCGAGTGGTAATGTTTTGTCTCCCTTTCCCAAGAAAAGCTCTCTCCTAATAAAAATGAGTTGTCAGCTGCTCTTGAGGCCCTATAAATTGATTTTGGCTTTGTCCATTTCAGGTAGCTTCGGTGAGAGGAACCCATATAAATTACCTTCAGTCCGGGAATGTTTAAAATGGCAAACTCCAGAGTAAAGGTTTAGCAAAAGCCATAAATAACACCTCAGAAGTAATGGGAGTGTTTATAAGCACCCACGGAATTCTGCCCAGGAACAGTGAGCTGGGAGACTGACTGGGGCGTTTGAGTTTGAGAGAGGGATCTATCTTTATTTGTCCTTTGCTTGGGGGTGGCCGGACTTGAGAAGCCACAGAGCTGTGAGCAGTGCTCTGTGGCTGGGCCCTTGGAGAGGGAGTTTGTCACCATCATGTAGTGGGTGGCTCAGGAGCCTTCTGGCAGGGTGGAACTTGCCAAGGACCAGAGCCTCAAGTTCACCACACTGCCAGCCTTTTATGAGCATGGCACTGTGGGAAGTCACGATGTTACAGGAATTGTGTGCTGTATCCAGAGCGTGCTCCCCGGCTGAGGAAACTGAAGCAGAGCGGCTGTGACCTGTCCTAGTCCCAGAGCAAGCCACCCTGGGCGCTGAGAAGGAGGCGTGGCTCCCAGGCCCGAGCTCTTCCCCTGCCTCCCTATCTCCGTCTTAAGTCATCACTGAGTCTGCTTCAAGCCAGACCCTAGGCTGGGTGCTAAGGTTATGCATGACACATGTAAATTAGTTACCCTCTCCTTGTCAGAACAAAATACCTGACCAGAAGCAACTTAAGGAAGGGCAGGTTTATTTCCACGTAGGGTTCAAGGTCACAGTCCTCCGTGGTGGGCAAGGCATGGCGGGAGCCTGAGGTCACACGCAGTCCACAGCGAGGAAGTGGACAGTGACCGCTGTGGCCCAGCGTGGTGTGTTCTGCTTTTCATTTGGTCCAGGACTCCAGCCCGTGGGGCAGGGCTGCCCATAGTTAAGATAGGTCTTTCCGTCTTAATTAACTCAATCAAGATAATCCCTCACGGGCATACCCAGAGGCTAACCCAACGTCCATGATCCTTCATAGTTATTCCCAGAGACCTGCCTCCTAGGTGATTCTAGGCCCTGTCAAGTCGGCAGTCAATACAAGCCATCATGGCTCATCTGGGTCGCTCTCTCAGGGGTCTTCCCTCTCCCTCCTCTGACAGCCCCCATTCCTCCTACTGGGGCACTGGATCTGTGCCAGGGCCCCGGTGGCTCTCATGTGTGCCTGCATTCTTTCACGAAGCATTCAGTGAACACTAACACGCCCAAGGCTCTCTGCTAGGTTTGCAATAAGTAATGCTGAAATGAATAAAATGTGCCCTTGTTTATTGTGCTCTGCGAGGAAGCTGTGAATTCTGATTCCCAGAAACACTTGGCCTCCGCTTGGAAGATCTGAATAGGAGCGTGAGTCTGTGATTGTCTCCCTGATGCGCATCTTGTCTCCCTGAGCAGTTTTCTATATTCCAGAGACTCCAGCAAGGCAGGAAAACATGGTGAGTGCCCTCAAGACAGACTGTCAGGCAAAGGAGGAGATGCTAAATTACATTTGAACTGAGAGCAAATAATGAATAGTATTTTTGTATAAGCATGTCTTGAATATTGCATGGACTATTTGAGGCAAAATCATACTAAAAATTGCTATTTATTTGATATTCAAAATTATCTAGATTTTTTTTTAAAATTGTGTGTGTGTGTGTGTGTGTGTGTGTGTATTTGCCACAGTGTGCAGGTTGTGGGCAGAGGACAATCCCAGGTGTTGGTGCTCCCTTCCCACCTTGTTTGGTCTGTTTGTTGTTTTTGCTGCGTGTCCCTGGAGAGCTGTCCCTGGAGCTCATAGGGCGCCTCTTGTCCCTGCGTCCCACTTTGCCGTAGGAGCGCCGGGATTGCAGTGCCTGCTGCAACCCGGTTACATGGCTTTACGTCCCAATGCCCGTGTGACATGTACTTTATCTCCTGAGCCATGCTCCCAGCCCTTCCCTCACCCTTAAAGAACAGGAGGCAATCCCTTCCCCAGAGTCTTTCTGGTCGGGTCCTGAAAGGCAAGGGGCTCTGTGTTCCTGGGATGGGCATGTTGGGGAAGCGTACAGCGGAGGATGGCTTAGTGGTCGGGGCTCCAGATCGCACCGCTCGCATTGCGGCCCCTAACTACGGGACCTCGAGCCAGCGGCTTCCCTCGCCACACTCCAGTTTTCCTACCTGTGAGGGGGCCTTGCTGGGAACGTGCCTGGCCCTTAGCCTCAGCTGCCATCTTTTGTGATTACTGTGGCCATCCTTGTCACCTGACGGGGCCGCGCAAGGCTTTGTTCCTGTCCTGCTTCCTCCTCCGCCTTCCTTGCTTGAGGTGGATAATCCCTGTCCCGCAATACAAGTGTGCTTTTCAAATCCAGGCTGAATTATTTTGGCCCCATTAGGCCTCCGTCCCTGCCTGGAGACAGTCTTGCCTCCACAGAATACAGCTTAGTTTATGTCCCGCAGTGCAGCTTGGGTAGCAAATCCTTTGGTAGACTTTCTAATGGGACATAGATCATTACAGATGGGACTCAGGCTTTACAAAATATTTTAGGAGGTAGATAAATTAGATCATGAAAAGTGCATAAGGGACATCAATTATGCAGGAGCCAGAAGAATGATTATAAAGTGATCTGGCCTGAGATTTTGCCCATGAAACATTTAAATGTAGCCATTAAAACTGAAAACACCTCATGCTCGCTCCCTCCTTCAGGACACCGGGCTGACCCAGAAGCAGGCCTTGCCTTAGGGGTGCTGAAAAGTACAGGACCGCCCGCTTTGTTGGTGGCACTTGAGGAAGACCCCTGGGGATGTATAGAAAACTGGAACCAGGTTTGTGTGTGGGGGGAGCTCTGAGAGCCCCCGGCTGGGGGCCCAGATGTGTCTTCTGATGCCTGTGACCTGAGGTACGAAGATCATGTCAGAACATCATGAGACAATGCTTGGAGGCATGGTGACCCCAGGTTCCCTAAGAATTTCTCCAACGTGTTGCATTAGTCAGGAGAGAGAAGGCAAAACAGCATATAGTACAATGAATACTCTCTCTCTCTCTTGAGATTTATTAGATCCACTCACAGGATATGGCTGTCTGACAGTGGCTGTCTGCAAGGTGGAAAGTCTAAGAACCCAGTGGTCGAACGCCTCAGCAGTGCCTCCAGTGGTAAAGGCCTGGAGGTTTCCCGAAGATCCGCTGGTCTTCATCTTCAGTCCGTGTTGGCAGGCTGAAGACGCTGGGTTCCCATGTTTACAAAGGATGCATTCACCAGCCAGAAGCAAGGGAAGCCAGGCCCAAAAGGCACTGCTTTTCCCCAGAACCTTTTTACATGTAGTGACCACTGGAAGAGCTGCCCGGTTAATCCTTTCCTGGAAACCCCTGCCTCACAAACCTGCCCCAGAGGCATGACTCTCACTTAATTCCTGATTCAGTCAGGTTGACAATAGAGATTGGCAGCCACAGGCTGAATAGAACACTTGTCCTGCCTCCTTTCCATCCCCTGCAGATCCACCTGACCTTGATGCTACTGGTGACCATGGGCCTGTGAAAGAAGAGGCAGATCATCCAGAGAGAGAGAGAGAGAGAGAGAGAGAGAGAGAGAGAGAGAACGCGGCAGCTTTGTTAGGTACTTTAGGATGACTGCGCCCCTGAAAGTAAAAAGCAGGAATGTCTTTGGGTCTCTCCTTGCAGTCTCCACTCTGCTAGAGATCAAAGTGTGAACTGACTTCTTAGCTCTTCCCTAGATCTGTTTTTCCATAACCAACCTGAACCCTTCCTGGGAGGGAGGTTCCCTTTTCTAGAATTTAAATCTAATCCTGACATTGTCGTTGGTGAAGTTCAGTCCCCAGAACTTGGCCTCATGGCTAGCCTCTTCCTGAGCCAGCCTCTAGCCCAGACCAGCCAGCTGTCTCTCTGGCTCACCTGAGGCAGAAGGTAGGGCCACCACCGTAAGGTTATAAAATATGTTTACCAGGGAGGGCAAGCTTTCTTGGTTGGCGCCTGAACTTCAAGGTCGTGGTAATCTTCCCTCTTCTTGGCCTGACCCCGCCTGACTCCCACATGGGATCTTTACACTCCTGATCTCTGCATGATAGGGACTCTTTGTACTTTCTTTTCATTCCTCTAACTCTCTTTTTACATTTCTTCCCGGACCACCACGTGGGTTCCCAGACCACGTGGGAGTATTTATCTTCCTTCTTTTGATTTTGTACTTCTCTACACAAATATGATGATTTATTAATGATCTTTTGCAGTCTTGTTTTATCCAATTCTTTGGTTAAAAGCAGACACAAGCCAAGGGTTTGGGGTTAAGGACTTTCCTGGATTCCCCCCAAACCTCATATCAATCATGACCTTGCAGACAAACTGCCCTGTTCCCCCGGGTCTCGGCAAAGCAAGGCTGAGCTAAGGCACCGCCCCGACTTCTGTCTCTGACAGCAGACCTTCTCTCAGCTGCGCTGCCTGGGCCCTCCTTCTGCTTTCCACTCAGGGTCCCCCAAGAGCATTCCAGCCCCCCCAGACCATGGACCACACTTCTAGAAATTGGCCACCTCCTTCCTCTCCGTGGGCATTAAGCTGGGCTTGCAGGTACTCTCCTGAGGGAGTTATATCTTTGCAGGCATACATAGGCTGTCTTTTCCTGGGATGGGTCATTCTTGGTCTGTCGGGTGCCTTCTTGTTTTAAAATATTTTATTTATTTAACTGTGAGAAAGAGGGAGAGAACAAGAGCGAGAGAGAGAGCGAGAGAGAGAGAGAGCGAGAGAGAGAGAGCAAGCGAGCGAGAGAGAGAGAATGAGAATGGTAGCTCCAGGGCCTCCAGCCACTGCAAATGAACTCCAGACGCTTGTGCCACCTTCGGTCCTGGGGAACCAAACCTGGGCCCTTTGGCTTTGCAGGGAAACGCCTTAATGGCTAAGCCATCCCTCCAGCCCTGTCGGGTGCCTTTGTAAATGAGGACATGCTTTACCTGGACTGGTCTCACCTCTAAGGCTTCCTGTCCCGTGGCATAGTTATGAGCAGCCACAGGAAGGAAAAGGACAGAGACCAGTGACCGCAGCATTGGCGGTCCCCAGAGGGCCAGGTGTGGCCTGTGAGACCGAGTGTGTGTGGGTACCCTGCAGGAGGAGGCAGAGTGGATGGTGGGCGCAGTCTGTGCCAGGGACAGGTCTGTGCCTTCTCCAGCAGGAGTGAGTTCCTCGTGGGCTGGGCTGTCAGCATCCCTCTGGCTCTGTTCCTCTGGGCCTTCTTTCCTCCTCCCAAGTCACCATGTTTAATTCTGCCAAGCTGTCAGGCAAGAATGGAAGCTTCTTGGCGTGGAGGAGCAGTGATGCGACTTATTAGTCACAGGCTTGGGGGCTGATAGATCGTGTCCTTGCCCTGTTGTGTGACCTTGGATGGGTTTCTCATTGCTCATAGGCCTTGACTTCCTTAACCACAGAGTGGGGATGCCAGTGACACCCATCGGCATCTAAAGTGAGTCCTCCCATCTCACACTTCAGTGAACGCTGTGCCCTGATGCTGGGGAGATGGCTCAGTGGGCAAAATGTTTGCCAAGCAAGTGTGAGGACCCTAGTTTGGATCCCCAACACCCATGTAAAATGTTGAGCGTGGTGGTGCGGGCCCGTGATCCCAGTGCTGGAGAGGAGGAGGCAGCAGCTTGCCTACGGCTCGTGACCAAGTTAACGCCGTGAGTGAAAGGCACACCGAGAGACCCTGTCTCCAAAAGATAAGACCGAGAGGCACACCTAACATTGACCTCTGACCTCCACACACATGGGCACGTGCACCCGTACGCACATGAACATCCATACATATACGCACAAACCACATACACATACAACTCTCCCTCTTCACCGACACACACATGATGCATTTTTCCCAGACTTAAGACATGGGCATGGGACCTTTAGTCCTGTTTGGCTCTTTAGAGGTTAAAGTTTGAGGACCAATACTTTGTGTCCTTAGCCTCTGTTTTTGCATCCAGAAAACAGATTTAGTTGGCCTTAGGGTTAACCATTCATATCAGCAGGCCACCTTTTCAAATGCTCAAGCAATTTCTCAGCAGGGTATGCCTGCTTTAAACCTGCTACCATTATTCAGGAGGTAGCTGACATGATCTAAAGCAAGGGGGTAAGTGCCCTGAGTGCACCCCTCTCTCCCACTTCACCTCATAAAGAGAATGCAATGGAGTGCCAGCCGAGAGGCTAAGCAGAGTGCCCACGCTCTTAGAACTGCTGCTCGGAAACAGCGCTGGAACCCGGGTAGTCTGACCGCCAGTGGCCGAAGAGCAGGAGGAAACACGCTTAGCAAATGCGGAGCGCAGGGCCTGCGGAGACGGCTCCAAGCATCAGGCCCTTGTGGCACCGGCTGGAGAAGCTGAGTTCGGACCTCTAGCACCTGGGTCAGCGCTGGGTGGGCACGGTGGCTGGCCTGCCATCCTGGGGCCTTGCTAGCTCACCAGCTTAGATTCTGTTCAGAGTGGGAGGAGGGTTTGAAAGAGATTGCCTGGAGCTCAGACAAGGCAAGAGACTCCACCGAGATTAAGGAATCTACACACATGAGGGTCACATGTCTGTTGAACATGGATGGGGTTGTTTATAGGGTTTTATATATAGATAAGACCAGTTTATCACCCAAACCAGTATGCCTTTGAGGATGAAAGAAGGTTTGATTAATAGTTATGGCAAGAAACGGACATTAAATGGAGACCATTCTTGGGTAAAATGGCAACTATTCCCACGTACTTATTTGAACAGCACTGTTTGTCTAGTTATGATCACATTTCAAAGTCGCACAGTAGATTTCTCCATTGAGGTAAACTACTTACTGAAGACAGAGACAATATCTTGGGCAAGCAAAGCCACAGAGCTCTGTAGAAGGCTGTGAGCATTTGGGGGGTTTCCCTACCACCTTGCGAGTTTCTTTTGTGTGTGGGTGGGGGAGGGCTGAATGACTACATGTGTATGCATGTATTGTGTGTGGTGTGTTCACGTGTGTGTGCATGTGTGCATGCACATGTGTATGCATGAGTGTAGAGGCCAGAGGTTGATGGAGACAGAGAGAGAGAGAGAGAGAGACAGAATATATGGAGAGAATGGGTGTGCCAGGCCCTCCAGCCCTTGCAAATGAACGTAAGATGTATGCACTACTTAGCACATGTTCGCTATGTGGGTACTGGGGAATAAACCCAGGTCACTGGGCTTTGCAGCAAGCCCTTTAACCGCTGAGCCATCTCTCCAGCAGCCCATCTCATTTTTTGAGAAAGGGTCTCTTGCTCAATCTGTAGCTCACCAACTTAGCTAGACTAGCTGGCCATCAAGCCCCAGAGATCTTCCTGTCTCTGCCTCTCCCGTGGTGGGGCTACAGACCCACGCCACTGTACGTGGCTTTTTATGTGGTGTCTGGTTAGCTGAACTCAGGCCCTCATACTTGCAAAGAAAGCGCTCTACCCACCGAGCCATCTCCCTAGGCCCCAGAAAGCAGTTTTCGGAAGTTTGGAAATCATTTCTCAAAATCTACGTGGTGTTTTGTGAGCACACGTGTGTTGGTTGTAGGGAGGGGTCTGAAGACGTTGCAAGGCAGTAATTGCAATGCTAAGGCAGGGTGCTCCCTGACGGGATCACCCTGACAGGCAGGGAGTGGGCAGGCCTTTTCCTTCCATGGAGGAACTGGATTGTCCTGATGATTGGACATGGGATGAGAACTTGGGCAAATTGCCAAACAAACAAGGCCCCAGACGTGTGGCTTGGGTGCCTCTTTGCTGTTTGTGTGACAGAAACACTAGCTTCTCTGTTGTTCCAGGTCTCATGTTGTGTGGGTCTGTTTGTGTCCTGACAGAGCCCTACTGCAGCTGGCCATGTGTCCTGGCTTTCTAACTAGACAGGGGTCCCCTGATCCCAAGTTCAAAGATCAGAGGACTGGGTCACATGACTGCCCCTGCTCAGTCACCAAGGCTACAGGGGAGATCTCTTGTAATCCCAACACTCTGGAGGTTGAGTGAAACAGGAGGGTGGGGGGTTTGAGGCCAGCCTGGACTACATAGCAAGACCCTGTCTCGAAACAAAACGGAACGGAAAGAGAAAGGTTGAAGGCAGCTCCTCCCATCCTGACCCTGCTATGCAGAGGCTGGAAGATGGATGGTGGCTCCTTGCAGGATGAGGAATGAGGCACATGAGGGTCCAGGACACATTTTTACCAAGAGTAGCAGAACTGCAGTGTGACAGTGTCTTAGCAACTCGATGGGAGGACCGAAGTCTGACTCCAATGCATGTTTCTTCAGTACCAGTGAGGCTGAACAGGCTTCACGTGCATTTCTCTTTCTGTAAATCACCTGTCTGGGGCCTCAGCTGTTTCTGAGCTCTTGTTGAGCATTTGGGGGGGCGTGGGGGTGGGTGAAGGTGAGTGGCTCACTTTCCACTGCCGCGGCGGTTCGTTTTGTTGGCCGTATCTGCACTTGCTTAGAATAAACCCAGCTGAGTTTTCCAGAGACTAATGTGGAAATTCAAGGAAAATGCTCTGCCTTTAATCAAATTTCTTGTATTATGAATGGTTATTAAATATTTCATGTGAGAATTGTAATTACTGATTAAAGCTAATATCAATAGCCTCAGATAATCAGTGTGTAATGCTAATTAGAAGGTACTGAGGGTCCCCAGATGACTTGTCTGCAGTAGTTTAGGAATTGCTGTAATTGTTGGCACACTGAGCTGGGAGGTGAACATGCTGGGTGACTGGTGTGTGTGTGTGTGTGTACGCACATGTGTGTCCTTAACCAAGCATAGCTGATGGCAGGGTAAATGAAACGAGGCAGGAACCACTGTGTTGATTCAGGGGTTCCCCCAGTGAGCTGATGTGCCTGGTGGACAGTAAGGAGGCCTATACTACATCCTTCCGCCTCCAGGATGTCTGGGCTAAGACGATTTCACTCTGAATGGAGAAAGGTCTCCAGCCTGAGAGGTGAGATAGGCACCACTCCATGAACCTTTGACATCAACCCCCTTTCAACACATGCACACATGTTTTACTGTGTGGTGCTTTGTATGTGAATATATATCCCCCATAGCCTGAGGCATTTTTAAATATTTTATTTTTATTTATTTTTTACAGAGAGAGGGAGGGAGGGAGACAGAGAGAGAATGGGTACACCAGGGCCTCTAGCCACTGCAAACAAACTCCAGATGCATCTGGTTTATGTGGGTTGCGGGGAGCTGAACCTAGATCCTTAGGCTTCACAGGCAAGTGCCTTAACTGCTAAGCCATTTTTTCTAGCCCTAATATTTTTATTTATTTATTAGAGAGAGAGGAGAGAGAGAATGTGCACACCATTGCAAATGAACTCCAGACACATGTACCACTATGTGCATCTGGTTTATGTGGGTTCTGAGGAATCCAGCCTGGGTCCCTAGGCTTTGCAAACAAGTGCCTTAACTGCTAAGCCATCCCTCCAGCCCCTGAGGTATTTCTCATTAAGCTTTCAACTAAAGTGTCAGCAGCCTGTAGGAGGAGGTGTTGCTGGGGGTGGATCCTAAGATCCCGAGGTGTGTTTAGGGCAGTTTGAGTCTGGATGTCTGGATGTTCTCTGGGAGTGAGCCAGCGTCTTCCGTCATTGATGGTATTCCCCTCCAGTCTGTAAGCCTGAAACAAACCCTTTCCTCCTATAAGCTGCTTCTGGTCGGATGTTTGCCTAGCAGTGCAAAGGCTACCAAAACACACTGCTTACTGATCAGTAACTTTGTTAATGCTTTTTCACTTTAAACACGGAATATAGTAATTGCACATATCTATGGGATACAGTATGAGAGTTCAGCACAGGTATGTGAGCATATCATCATGAATCCAGAAAATTATCATCTGCCTCTGCTTCAACATTTATCCTTTCTTTGTGTTGGGAAGTTTCGAACTCCTTTCTGCCAGCGCTTTATAAAATCTACTGTAAGCTGTGAGGCACGCAGTGACCCTCTCGTGCTGCAGGACTTTGAGCTGGCTGTCCACCACCCCCTGTTCTCCCTGCTCTCTATGTCTGTTAGGATTTGAGCGTGAAACGTTCCCCAAGGCTCGAGGGTTGGTGGTGCTATTCTGGAAGGGCTGTGGAACGTTTTGTCCACGGCCTGGCTGGCAGACATAGAGCTTTCAGGGTGGGGTGGGTGTTTTGGGTTGTAGCTCACGCTGGCTCTACCCTGAGCTCTCTGCTTCCCAACTGCCAATATGATGTCGCTAGGTGCCTCCTGCTCCCACTGCCACAGGCAGGAGCCTCTCTCACCCACCGCCGTGCCACCTCTGCATGATGCACTGGACCCTCCGCACCACGAGCCAGAACCAACCTTCCTTTAGGTTGTTTCTCTCAGGTCGCAGTGAGGACAGGAAACAAGGCAGTTCCCGTCCTGACCCCTGGTGGATGCTGTTCTACTCCACGTGCCTGTCCATGAAACTAATTTTCGGAGGAACTTTTCTGGGAGTTGGGTTCTGATCGAAGGTGGGGGGCATTTTTGCAGCCCAGCGTGGGCCGTGCAGGATTGGATCCTTTCTCAGCCATGGGACAGGCCTTCCTTCCTCCTTGGGAAGTGGGCTGGAGGTGATCATCTGTGACCAAAGTCGGGGGGCTGACAACATGCAGTGGGGAGCTGGGGGAGGGGCTAAGGAGTCCACACACACCACTTGCGGGGCTTTGTTCGTAGCAATGCGTGCTGTGGGAAATGGCGTTTGGCCCAGCTCCATCTGCCACCCTGCAGACTTGCAGAAACCTCCAGGCACAGTCTCATCCCCAGCAGAGGGCAACGAGACCTACTGTGCACACTGAGACCTACTGTGCACACTGGAGGCAGTGCAGCTTTATTCAAAGCACAGCCCCTGTCGCCATTGTCACGGGCTGGATGCCCTGTCTATGCCTAGCTCTAGCCCTGTGACCTTGAACAAGTTACCAACTGGGTGCTGAGTGTCCTGATGCCAAATGAGGGTAGCAGTTCGATCTGTCTCACTTGGCTGTTGTGGGAATTAAGTGAGTTTTAAGGGTTAGAGTGTAGTAGATGGTGCTCTGCCTGAGTGATACTGAAATATGTCAATGAAATCCTATGTGATTTGCTCAGACATGAGCCAGGCAGGGCAAACAGAAAGTACTCAAAAGGTGCCAGGTGTGGGGAGGGAGGAACAAGATAAAAGCAAGCCAGCTCAGGTCCCCACCCTGCCAGTGCAGCGGATGGCATGGACAGTACGAGACCAGCAAGGAAGGGGAGGTGTCTGACGGCAGTTTGGGCCCTAAGAACCTTGAAGCACGGGGAGATGATGAAAGCTGTTTGAGGCAGGAGCAGACGAAGCCCACGCCGTTGGAGAAGAGACCTTACTGACAGGAGGGGGGTGTGGGAGCACGCTGCTGCTGGCCCGGCCCTGCCCCTGCGCCCTGGCTCACCGGCCCCTTCTTGTCTGAAGCTCTTCATCAATGGACCGACTTCAGCCTACTGAGATCGGGCTGTTCCACAGAGCGCAGGAGGTGCCTCAAGCGACGACTGATGGATGCAAGGTTGTACACTTGCCAGCCTCCTCGTTTCTGACGGGAGCAACCCCTCCGAGCAGCCCGTGGCCAGGGCACCATGAAGGAAGTGCCCCAGCTGCCCTCGGTGGGGCATGGCTGTAAGGCGCTCTTTCCCCGCAGGGGCCCCCTCCCCCGCCTGGTTTCGTACTCGCCTCCTACGGGAGATCTCCACCTGAACCTGCCTCGGGTGCTGCTTCTGAGGAGCCGAGAACAGAGGCAGATCCAGGGAGAGGCCTGGCCTGTGGGATGGAAGGTGGGAACGGGTGGGGGGAGGGGGAGGAACAGGCAGCACCATCACTCTGAGTTCAATCTGAATGATTTCCGAGAGCAAAGGGAAGCCGTAGGGAGGCTTCCGGCAGTGGAACCACATCATGCACATTGCTTGATATGGGAGGACCTTTCTGGTGGTCATGTGGACAGTGGGCCGTTAGGAGACATGCGGGGAAGCAGCGAGAGCAGATCAGAGGCTGTGGTCAGCACCCAGGAGGGACGGGACAGGCTTGAACGAGAGGGGGTTTGTTCGGGAGGACTGGCAGGTAATAGACAGCATGGCTTCAGTTTCGCAGTTTGTCCCAACATGGGGCAGATCCAGAGATGGGATGGAGGTTATGGCCGGTGGTCCTGCCCCATCATAGATAGGCACAAGAAGGCACCTATTGGTGCCTCGTTGCAGTGTCTCATTGTAACCCCGGCGTAGCTGCTGGTTCCCACCTCCATTTCTGTTCTGCCCATCCTCTGGGCCGAGCTCCTTGCTTTGAAATGGAGAGTCAGCTCTGGGGGCGCTGGGACTCTTCTGAGGAGACGTCTAGGGATTTTCAGAGAGACCCTTGGGAGAGAGCTTTGCCTGAGATGCCAAAGACTCCATACCCCAGGGGATGACCTTGGCCTCTCCAGGGCAAATGGGTGGGACCAGCATGGCACCCAACCTCCCTCAGCTGGGAATCCAGAGGTCCTCCCCGGGAACCTCTTTTTTTTTTCTGTCTACAAGGGCCAGAAAGAACTCACATTAGCAATGATTTGGCTGAGTTAGAATCCATTCTGTTCGCAAAAGTAAAGATGGAATTTCTTTAAAAAGGAATGATGGGTGTCCTAAGTTATGTCTTGTTCACAAATCAAGTTTCCGGGATATTGCAATTCTTGGTTCTGACTTCCAGGCCATCAAGGGACAGTTTTCTAGAGAAACTTGCTTCTTTATGCATGGAACAGATAGGCCTGTGGTGAACTTGAGTGAATGGTAGGGTTTCTCCTATTTTTATTTGTTTGTTAGGAGAGAGAGAGACAGAATGAGTACGCCAGGTCCTCTTGTCGCTGCAGATGAACTCTGTAGTGGTGAAAATGTGTGATCCCACAGACTCGGCCTTGAATCTTGAGTCTATAGTGGGTGGAATCCTGCTGGGAAGACGTACGTCACCGGGGAGATCTTGGAGTCCAGCCCTACGTTGTATTTGGGAGGGGGGGGATCTTAAGCTCAGCGCTAAGGTGTGGCTCTCTGGCTATTTGTGCCTTTTGGTGTTTGCTGGCTGTTTTATGATGTCTCTCTGCTTGGATGTCTGGAAGTGAGCCCGCTTCTTCCTCTACCGAGGGTGTTTCTCCTCGAGTCTGTAAGCCTGCAATAACCCTTTCCTCCCATAAAGCTGTGTTGGTTGGATGTTCGTCCTAGCAACGAGGAGGTGACTGTAAGAAACTCCAAATGCGTGTGCCGCTTTGTACATTTGGCTGTATGTAGGTACTGTGGACTTGAACCCAGGCTGTCAGGATTTGCAAACAAGCACCTTTAGCTGCCGAGTCGCCTCTCTAGCCCGGGTGACGGGCTTTCTTGGAGAAGCCTTTTCCTCAGGCTGTACTTTCTTCAGGATGTGATGACTACCCAGGCCACACAAGCAGCCAGCACTGGGCAGGGCCTGTGGCTTCATGTGGTGGTCATATGTGGGCAGCTTATGTTCTTGGGTGCTGGGAAGTCCCTTAGTGTCCCCAAGGACTTTGAATTGGCTAGGAAGCTCCACTTTGGGTGTCACTTATCAGACATCATTCATCAGTATTTTATTTTTTTGATGTAAGGTCTCACTCTAAGTCAGGCTGACCTGGAATTCACTATGTAGTCTCAGGTTGGCCTAGAACTCACAGCAGTTCTCCTACCTCTGCCTTCCAAGTACTTAAAGTGATTAAAGATGTGTGCCACCACGTCTAGCTAGTCCTTATTTTTGAGAGGCCTTCTCTCTAGCCTGGAACTTGCCAACTAGTCCAGACTGGCTGGCCACTAGGCCCAGGGACCTTCCTGCCTCTGACTCTTGCACAGGGACTGCAAGCACACGCTATCGCTTTGGCTCATTTACATGGGTTTTGGGATCAATCTGAGGTCCTCATGTTTGCAAGGCAAGCACTTTGCCAAGTGCATGTTGACGCTCACAACGACAAAATGCAAGCCGACTTAACTTTCTGAATATTAACTCAAAGGGAGGAGCTGCACCAGAAAGCCCTTATTCTGGACGTGTTCACAGTGCTCTTGAAAACCCCCCACACTTTATTATTCAGTCAAAAGGAAAGGCGTATAATAACTCGTATGCCATACCACTTATGTTAAAACCGCCACAAGTATAACTTGATTTCTCCGTGTCCATAAGAAACTCTATAAAGTACATAGAAAACTTATTGTCTTGGGAGGAGATTAAGATTAGTGTGACATTCTCCAGGGGACTTTTGCTTCATACCTGCAGTTTGAATACTTAAAATTTTTTTGAAAATACATCTATAATTAATAAGCTTAATTAATGAGATAGAAACTGATTTTTGCCTATTATAAGAAAGTTGTTAAGGGTTGGAATGATGGATCAGTGGTTAGAGGCACTTGCTTGCAAAGCTTAATGGCCTAGGTTCGATTGCCCAGTACTCACATAAAAGCTAGATGCACAAAGTAGTGCATGCACCTGGAGTTTGTTTGCAGCAGCAGGAGGCCCTGGCATGCCCTCCCCCTGTCTCTCAAATAAATAAGTATCTTAAAAAAGGAAGTGGTTAAATATAGAGGAACTATTACCCTGCATCCCACTGTTAACATGTATAGGTGAATTTCCCTCCAGTCTATATTTTTGTCTTATGAATTTTATATCATGTAAAGCATACTGTGTATATAATTTTGTATTCTGAATTTGCCTCTTAATGTTTTGTCATAAACATTACTTTTCCACTGTGGGTATTTAACTATTTTCCATTTTCCTTCCCATGTTAAAAGTGATTTCTATTTGCCTAGTATGTCAATCAGCTTTCCATCACTGTGACACAATGTCTAAGCTAATCAGCTTATAGAGAGCAGAAGTTTATTTTGCTTCTGTCAGTCGGTCCCGTGGCGAGGCAGCATGTCATTGCCCGAGGTCATGGTGGAGCTAAGACAGTCAACTCATGGGCACCAGGAAGCGAAGTCAGAAAATCAGGAAGAGCCCCCGTGCCCCCTTCAGGGCCTTGCTCCCAGAGGCCTGACTTCTTCCCACCAGGCCTCCTGAAGGTTCTCCTGCCTCCCAAAAGCACTTCAGGCTGGTGACCAAGCCTTTATATACAGTCTTAGAGAATACTTACCAAAGGTGCCACCTAGGGAACCTTCCTCAGTCTTGTGAGATAAATAAAATCTTGCATATCCCCATGACTGGTGCCGTTCAGTGTGTGTGTGTGTGTGTGTGTGTGTGTGTGTGTGTGTGTGTGTATGAGTGTTAGGACACTGAGGCACTGGCTAAGGGGTAGCCTGTCCAGGCCCCTATTTATTCTTACATAAGGAGCTGACCACACATTCAAGCCAGAGTCTGATGATGTGTATTAGTAGCACCTTTTTGGCCATATATGCTCTTCTGTGGAGTCATTGGCCATGGATGGTGGGGCAGTGTTCTGTCCTGGACCCTAGAGTGTTGAGTTGGAGACCTGGCATGGTGCTGACTCTATTTCCCTCTCTGGAAACCTCCTTAAGTAGTTAGTAAAGCGTTTTGTGACCTGCATGCAGGCAGGGAGGTTTCGGGAGACCTGTTCTCTGTGTGGACAGTCATGGAGGGACTGTCCCTCTTTCTCCTCTAGGCCTCTGTTTTATGTCTGAGAAATGCTGCTAAGTTAGGATCTTAGAGGAGAAACAGAACACCCAATGGGTAACTTAGGGCAGACTAAAGAAGGGAGTATTTATCATGACATAGGCAGGATCAAGGGCCCCAGCAAGGACTGATGGTTCCCTCTGGGGTGACATCATTACTATCTTTTGGCCTGATGGGAAAGGAAAAGATGTTTCTGGAATTGAGGGAGAGCCGCCATAACATAGAGGCTCAAACAGAGTCTGTGGCCTCAGGATGTCATCCTAAGCTGAGATGTGGCATACAGGCAGGTAGTAGAATCCGCTTCCCACTCTCCCCTTCTCTTCCTGTCATCCAGGCTCCTTCTGGGACTGTCCATTGACAAACCAGCAAAAAGCCCAAAGGACCAGGAGCTTGTATGACACAGTCTGCTTAGGCCGCCTTCCAGAGTATGGAGAGGGCTGGGAGACTCCCGCCACATTCAGCTCCTGCCTTACTCCTTTGAAGGAGAAATTAAAACAAAACAAAACAAAACAAACAAACAAAAAAAAAAAAGCCATGGCCCCAACACAATGGGAGCACAAGGTCCCACCAGCCACTTACGGTGATGTGCCAACCCAGTTATAGTCCTGCCAGGAATCAAATGAACATGTCACGCTACCTTTGTGTCCTTTGCATATGGTACTGGGCTGGAGGAAGGGAGAGTGAAACAACACGTGACACGAAACGGGTGCTGCTTCCTGCTCCGTGGCTGCTCAGCATAGCTTTGGTTCAGTCACCAAGGGCTGGTCCACGCCTTTAGTGTTTCATCCTGCTGGTGTAACCGTATGGGAGTAAAGGGACACTGAGGACAGGGCTGGCTTTGCAACTTCACCATGACTACCTTGTTTGTACAGACCTATCAATCAAGTGGTGGGGCGCCTGGGGAGACAGGTGGCGGCTGTCCCTGGGGGCAGGCCATTTCACCCGTCTGATGCGGAGCCTTCTGTGCCGCGAGCGCTCCAGCGAGGCCGTGTGGGAGGCAGATGACTCCCGTCACCAGTGCTTCAGTTCACCTTTGGGTTCCCGATCTGCCGTCTACGTGTTAGTGACTCGCTGCAAATCAGGGTGGATTTAAGCGGGCTTTGCTCCTTCCACAGGAAGTGGACACCCCACGTGTGAGCTTCCCGAGGCTCTGTCTGCCCGGAAGCTTCTCCTTGTGCTCACCGCTGCTCCGCCACGTGAGCATGATTGCGGCACACTGTCCACTGTGACTCACTTCCGTATCCCGTGCAAGCGGCCAGTGAACCAGGCTGTGAGATTTCTGTGTATTTTACTGGATGTAAGGGGTTCCAAACCCGTGAGGTGTGGCTTGAGACAAGTGTGTGTGACGAGGAAGAATAAATCTCCTGGGAGTCTATGCCACCTTCCGTACCGTGCAGTCTTACCCTCTGGATACAATAGATCCCATCTCCATTTGACAATGGAATTCTGCTGCGATTTTCTAACTTTTCTGGTTTTTTTTTTGAAAAAAGGCCCAGCAGACTGGCCTTTAAAAAATTAATTAATTAATTTTTAAATTTCATTTTTTATTGACAACTTCTATACTTACAGACAATAAGCCATGACATTTCCCTCCCCTCCCTCACTTTCCCCTTCATAACTCCACTCTCCATCATATCCCCTCCATATCTCCATTAGTCTCCCTTTTATTTTGATGTCATCGTCTTTTTCTCCTATTATGAGGGTCTTGTGAAGGTAGTGCTAGGCACTATGAGGTCTTGGATATTGAGGTCAATTTCCATCTAGACAGTTGCATTGTAAGGAGTGGTACCCTTCCTTTGGCTCTTACATTCTTTCCACCACCTCTTCCACAATGGATCCTGAGCCTTTGAGGGTATGATAGAGATGTTTCAGTGTTGAACACTTCTCCGTCCCTTCTTCTCAGCACCATGTTGCCTTTTGGGTCATCCCAGTGGTCATTGCCATCTGTAAAGAGAAGCTTCTCTAACCCAAAGTGAGAGTAGCACTAATATATAAATATGAACATTAAGTGTAGTGCTTTCAGGCAGTTTGGTGAGAATAATATATGCATTTAGCCAGACAATAGCAGGCTTTATACTCCTAAGGCTCATGACCTCCCTTGTCATAGGCTTTTGATTGTGTTTTTAGTACCAGGCATGTATTCCATAGAGCAGGCCTTCAGTCCAACTAGAGAGCAGTTGGTTTCCCCCAGAGCAGTTCCATGTGCTGTTGAGAAGAATGTATATTCTGCAGCATTTGGGAGGAATATTCTGTAGATATCTTGTAGGTCCATTTGTTCTATGACCTCACTTAATCCAGATGTCTCTCTGCTTATTATTATTATTTTTTTTTGCCAGGAGATTGGAGTATTGAAGTCACCCAACACAATTGTGTTTGGTGTTATCTGTGACCTTAAGTCTGATAGTACTTGTTTGATAAAATCAGGAGGCCCCATGTTAGGTGCATATACGTTTAGGATTGTAATGTCCTCCTGTTTGTGTCTTCTTTTAATCAGTATAATGTGACCTTCTTTATCTTTCCTCACTAATGTTGGTTTGAAGTCTATCCTGTCAGATATTAGGATAGCAACCCCTGCTTATTTCCTAGGCCCATTTGCTTGGAATACTATTTTTCATCCTCCCACTCTAAGACAGTGAGATGAGTTTTATTGAGAGATGAGTTTTCCTGGAGGCAACAAACAGCAGGATCCTGCCTTTTAATCAGACTGGCTTTTTTTTATGAGAGAGAGAGAAAGAGAGAGAGAGAATTAGCATGCCAGAACCTCCAGCCTCTGTAATCGAACCCCAGACATGTGTGCCACCTTGTGTGCGTGTGCGACCTTGCACGTGTGCCACCTTGTCTGTCTGGCTTACGTGGGATTTGGGGAGTTGAACATGAGTCTTTAGGCTTTGCAGGCAAGTGCCTTAACTGCTAAACCATCTCTCCAGCCCCATTTCTAACTTTTTGAATCAGTGGATCCTGTAGCAGTTTATGATGGGTGTTTCCAGGCACATAGGCACTTGGAGTCCCCTGGTCTGCTGCTGAGTCTTGGGCAGGACCTATCAGGAAGTCAGAAGCTGCTTTTTACAAATGGAGAACAACTGGGGTCCAGAACTCTTCCTCTACAACCTTAGCATTTGAGATATATAGTTTCTTTCCCACATAGGTTTTTATATAACGTCTATTATCTGCTACAGGTATTTCTGCCACAATTGGATATGCTGAATCACCAAATAATAATTCTATTTACAGCCAAGAACTTCTACAGAAATGTCTCTCCATTCAGACCCCTCTCAGATTTTTTAAATCTAGCAGGAAGCTGGAGCAAAATGCCCAGATGTGCAATGCTTCCTCCACCATCCAAAAAGGCCCAAGTAAGAGAGATGCTTTTCTTTGCAGCAATTTGTACAAGAAAACACCATATATATAAATCATATATGTACATATGTATATATGATTTTACAGATTGTATACCTGTGTGTTCTAAACTGCTGTATCTTCTTATGAACTTTACTTACATGTCAGGTGCTTGACTTTTAACAAGGCTTTTTCATCCATTTTCTGGCATGCACATGTCTTGTTAAAATATATATTGTGATTACTCATTCCTTCTCAATAGGCCCACTTTTCATAATGAAACAAAAGTGATAGACTACTGTGATTTTTCTATAGGTTAACAAGACCATAAAAATGATTCTGTGGCGGAGAGCAGACTACGCTTTGGTAGAACAGGAGAGTTGGGAATAGTGCTAACATAAGGCAGGGAAGTGTATTGTTGTCCGTGCCAGGTGAAAGGAAATGATTTTGGCGTATTCTGGCCGATTTAGGATTGTTGGATCAAGTAGCCCAGAACTAGCTTCCGCGCCAGGGAAACGCGGTTCCTCAGGCGAGGACAACGGTCTGCCTCAGTGCTTCTACCAGCACAAGCGTTTCCAGATGACTGAGGACTGACAGTTCTCTAACCATCCCACCCAGTGCGCCGTGGTCTTCTGTCTTCTCCAGCCACTCCCGCTCCTTAGCACAGCGGGTCTCAGCCTTGGGACCACTGACTTACTGGGCTGAAAAACTGTGATGTTTCTTTGTCCCGTCTTTGGCTTCCTGCTAACTACCAGCAGTATTCCCCACCCCCACAGCAGTGTCAACCCCAGGTGTCTTCAGCCATTGCCACATGGCCCCCAGAAGGCAAATTACTGCAAACCGAGGACCCACTGCTGTGGCATAGGAGATCCCCATTCATTGGTGCTGCAGTTCAGTAACGCACATTCTTGGGTTCGGGGGCTGACCCCAAACCAGACTTGTCCTACAACGATAAGTGAGTAGGGACTCTTTCAAAAGCTGTCATGGGGATGGGGAGATGGCTCAGAGGGTAAATTAGCACAACTGGGCACGTGTTGAGTACCTGAGCTTGGATCCCCCAGTTCCCGTGCAAAAGCTGGAGACTGCAGCAAAGTGTCTGTAAGCCCAGCGTGTCTCCAGTGAGACGGGAGGCCGAGGCAGGAGAAGCTCCTGGGTCATCTGGCCTGCTGTATGCCAGAGTGAACAAGAGACCTTGCCTCAAGCAAGGTGAAAAGAAAGGACTGACACCCGAAGTTGTCCTCTGACCTCCACATGCTCGCTATGCCTGTGCCTGCACACGCGCACGTGCACACACACACACACACACACACACACGAATAAAAACCTGTCACAAAGTTGTCCCTGTTTCCCACCATGTTCCCTTAGGACTTGGGGCGAGAGCCGTCAGAAGAACTCCCCCCCCCCCCGAGGTCACTGCAGCCGTCCTTGCTCCAATGTGAGGATCAGCCAGAGACGCTTTAACGCTGTGTCTTCTCCCTGCACCAAGTCACACCCTGTCACCAGTGGTCATGGAGTTGTACTGCCACAGGTGACACGACCCCTCCCATGCACTGTTAGAAAGAAGCTTGCCATCACTGTAGACACTTCATCCTCAAACCCCATTTTGGGGATCGATTTCCAGAGGTGTGCCTGGGGCTGCTTCCAATACTAATTATAAAATTCAGGAGCAGAGTAGCACACTCAAGAGAGTACCTAAAGGGGCGCTGGAGAGATGGCTTAGTGGTTAAGGCACTTGGCTGTAAAGCCTAAGGACCCAGGTTTGACTCCCCAGAATCCACATAAGCCAGATGCACAAGGTGATGCATGCACACGAGGAGGTGCATGCGTCTGGAGTTGTTTGCAGTGGCTCGAGGCCCTGGTACGCCAATTCTCTCTCTCTTTCTCACTCTCTCTCATAAATGAAAAAAGAGAGTACCTAAAGGGAAGTTAGAGCTGGGGCATAGCTCCGTGGCAGAGCACGTGCCTCGTGTGCTAGAGGCCATGGGCTCCCTTTTCAGTACCACAGAAAGGTGTAGATTGTTGGGAAGAGCGGGTAATAAAAGGACTATACTTAAAAAGGAGTGAGATTGAGCTGGAGAAATGGCTTAGTGGTTAAGGCACTTGACTGCAATGCCAAAGGACCCAGGTTCAATTCCCCAGGACCCACTTAAGCCAGATGCACGAGGTGATGCATGTGTCTGGAGTTTGTTTGCAGTAGCTGGAGGCCCTGGTGTGCCCATTCTCTCTCTCTCTCTCTCTCTCTCTAATAACTAATTAACTAAGTAAACAGGAGTGAGAAGGACGCAGGGAGCCCACAAAAGGACAGTGAAGCACACTCAGGGTCTAGTAACAGCAGTCAGCTGCTACTTTCCTTGGCCTGCGCGCCAAACAGGAAGGACGTATTTCCGGAACCGGGTAGAAGCTGTAGGCCAAGGGGAGAGGTCCGTCCAGTTGTAGCTTTAAGAGGAGAAATGTCGTTACTGCTAACTGATGCCTGTAAAGAGAGGAGGTAGGAATCGCTCCCTGATTTCTCTTCCTCCTACCTCTAATCTCCTGGTGTGTCCCACTGGCTGAACCGGAAGCCGGAGGGGGAGGAATCGTTCATGCTCTGTGTGTCAGCCAGCTCCCAGGTGCAGAGCAAGAGGGGAGAAGTGCAGACAGGAGTCAGGGCCTTCCAACTTTTTTTGCAGCAGCAGCTTTTTGTCATTTAATTTTTTTTCCTTGATCATATGAAGTTCCTTCACAGTGAGTGAATCTCTCAGCCCCCATCAGAATTTTCAACATCACTTAATCAATAGATTAGGACCCTTTGTGCCCTAGTCTAGCAATTGCAAGGCCCTTGGTTAAATACTCAGATCTACACACCAACCAACCAGCCATCCAAAATCCTCCAATCATTCGACCATTTTTCAATAGTATATAGAAGAAAATTTTAATTAAAAAGTAAGATCAGTGTTGTTAAGGTTTGTAGTACAGTTTTCCACAAATAACACTTACTAATATGAATTCTATATTAGCATAAATTAACCTTTTCCCATTTAACAACTGATAATTTTATAATAATAAAAATAGTAGCTAATGTTTATTTTGTGTTTTCTATATATTAGGTATCACAGTAAGTGTTCTGTAGGCATTGGTTAATTAAATTTCTTTTTAATTAGCTATGCAAGAAGAAACATGCCTTGCCAACAAATAAATTTCGACATGTTTGTTGGGGATTTAAATATGTGTTAAAATGCAGATTGAAATTTAACTTGTGGCCCAACCTCAAACAGAACAGCCACTTTTATGACCTGGTGTTTTGGATTCTTACATATTGCACTAAAAAAAACCACAAGCGACTTATTTTTTCCTTGTCTGCATTATGTTTTAAATGACAAGATAAGAAAAATGGCCTCATGCTGTTTTCTGTAAACACTTTGCCACAAATAACATTTTGCATGTGTGGGCTGACTTCTCTTTACCTACAAATGAAAACCTTGATCAGGTATAATTATCACTGTATTTTCTTTTCTAAACATCCAACTTTGAGGGACTAAAGACCTCTAGATGTACATATGGGATTCTGATCACATGGTTGCATCTTACCTAGATGACAAAAGTTAAAGTCATTCAGGGGAGATTCTACTCAATTATTTTATATATATTTTTTACCATCTTCATTAATTTGTGCTAGTTTGGGCACTAGGAGTTTCGAACTCAGGTCATTAGGGTTTGCAGGCAAGCACCTTAGTAGCTGAGCCATCACTTCAGCCCCAATTTGTGCTATTTTAACATCCATATTTCTTATGCTTCCTGACTACAACCAATGGCCTATTGTGAGTATAAATTAAATAATGTATTGACTAAGAATAAGGACATTTAAAAAGAGTACAATGAGCAAAGTCATTATGGCAGCTAACACCTGTTCAGCTAAATCACAAATCGATTTCAAAACTGATTTGTTAGCAGGTTCATCTGATCTGCACAAACTGTTAGTTTTGCTCTCTGGACACATACGAAGGTCTGTAACAGTGGTGTGCGTGTGTGCGGTGTGCGTGTCCCTATGTGTGTGGGCACACGAGAGCATGTGGAAGCCAGAGGTGGGCATTGGGTGTCTCCATCCTTTCTCCCCTTTTGTCTCTGAGACAGGGTTTCTAAGCTCATCCGTTCTGCTAGGCTGGCTGGCCACCACGCCCCAGGGCCGCTCCATCTCCGCCTCCCCAGTGATCTCAGATACCTGCCACCATGCCTGGCTTTAGGCGGGTGCTGGAGATCTGAGCTCAGACCCTCATGCTCGTGTGGCGGGCACTTTTCTCACTGAGCCATCTCCCCAGTTCTGAGATCTTTAAGGGTCAGGGACAGAGCCAGCTTTGTAGAGTGCTTGCTTAGCATGCATGAAGCCCTAGTTCAATCCCCAGTGCCACATAAACTGGATGTGTGAGTTCAGACTTGTAATCCCAGTACTTGGGAGTTGAAGGCAGGAGAATCAGAAGTTCATGGCCATCCTCTCCAACATAGGCTACTTATTGAGTTTGAGACCAGCCTGGGCTATCTAAGACCCTGTCTTAGAAGAAGAAAAGACTTGTCGGGCGTGGTGGTGTGTGCCTTTAATCCCAGCACTCGGAGGCAGAGGTAGGAGGGCCGCTGTGAATTCAAGGCCACCCTGAGACTACGTAGTGAATTCCAGGTCAGCCTGAGCTAGAGTGAGACCCTACCTCGAAAAACCAACCAACCAACCAACCAACCAAACAAACAAACAAAAAAAGATGAGAGAGAGAGAGAGAGAGAGAGAGAGAGACTACTTCTGAAGAATTAGTTTGGCACTTTTTAAGGAAGAGAAGTGTAGCCCTAGCTGCCACCACAACCCCCAGAAAGTTCGTAGATGGTGATTTGTATTGGCACCTCAAGGGGCTTCTTGGTTCTCACTTTACCACCATGGATGCTGTGGGTTACGGCAACTTCACAGGACTCTCCAGGCCTGCAAAGCAGCTTCCAGAAGGCCGGCATCCAGGGTGTCAAAGCCAGGAGGGACACAGACCATGGGGTTGACATCTCTTGATATTCTGAATAGCAGTGGACAGAGAATCGCAGAGAATACCACGAGGAGAGCAAGCGTTGTCCCCTGACGCCTTGTAAATGAATTCAGAGACTGTTTACCACTGAGCGCTCCCCACCACACACACACACACACACACACACGCACGCACACACACGCACGCACACCTGGCATTGTCCGTGTTTTCTGAGCAGCCATGATAATGTTCCACTTTCACAAGAGGCCACCTGGGTTGGAGTGAGTGGTAAGAACAGGCATTTTTCTCAGGAGTTCAAGAAATAAGAGAGAGAGAGAGAGACAGAGAGATAATCCTGGCCTCTGATGTACATCTACAAGCAATTCATATGTTCTTCCAGATTTAGAAAGAATGGCCCAGAATCTTCTTGAAGCCAGAACTTGCTGGGGAGGCCAGCAAGCAGAACTCAAGATAGCCTGATGTCTTAGCAAGGGGCGATGTGTCTGTTTGGCAAAGCAGTGTGACTTTCGCATGCGCAGACAGACCCAGGCGCCTCCCCGGCTGGGGTTGAAGCAGAAAGCCGGACTCTCAGTGCCTCAGCGGGCTCCCAGGAGCGGAGCTGACGCCCTTGCCTTCAAACACTTTCCAAAGCCTTTTGAATTTGGAGAGTTAGTCTCACATGCCTTTTCCATGGGAGAAGGCTGTCTGTTCCCTGAGGGAAGATCCAGGGTAATTAATTTCGGTGCTGCCCGGTGGGTCCATGTGCGGCTCTGCACGGCAGAGGGAATGGGCAGGCCAGGGCTTGGGGCAGGTGGAAGAGCGGCCTGCTCCCAGGTGTGCTTCTCTCTGCACGTGTCTGCTGCGGGGTGGTGGCCCGGCTCTGACGGTTTCCCTTCAAGAACAGAGAAAACTTCATTCCTGTACATCCAGGCAAGTCTGGCTGCTCTCTCTCTCTTTAAATATTTTATTTGCTTATTTATTTATTTATTTATTTATAAGACAGAGAGAGAAAGAGAGAGAGAGAATGGGCACGCCAGGGCTTCCAGCTGCTACAAACAAACTCCAGATGCGTGCACCACCTTGCGCATCTGGCTTACGTGGGACCTGGGGAATCAAACCTGGGTCCTTTGACTTTGCAGGCAAGCGCCTTAACCACCAGGCCATCTCTCCAGCCCCTGGCCTCTCTCTATCCCACCTCAGGCTACAGCCGCATATGGGGGAGACTGACTGTTTCATATACTGGTGTTTGGAGCCCTGGCTCCTGTGGGTCATGATCCCCTTGAGAATTCAGTGATGTGCCTTCCACACAGCTTCCCGTTGAGGCACTGGGACTTTTGTGAACACTTCTGGTTGGAAGTCCATGGGCTCTCCAGAAATCTATACAGTTGAGGTTCAGGATGCAGGGGTATTACTTTTCTTGTTTCTTGTGACCACATACCTGACAGAAAGCAATTTGAGGGAGAAGGGTTTACTTGGGCTCATGGTTTGGGAGGGTGCCGCAAGTCCACGTGGGACTGCTCACATTTGGGAACCAGGAGCCCGCGAGGGGAGTTCTGGGGTGCAGCTGGCTCTCTGCTGCTTCCTTAAACTTGATTCCTTCCTGAGTGCACCGAGCACACCTGAAAAGGGACAAGTCAACGGAGGACTTCTTTTTGTCGCTTGTTTTTTGGCAGTCAAGTATGCTTCCCTGACTCTTAATCTCCCTTCCCCGGCGTCCACGCGGCAGTTTTCAAAGGCCCCACCTTACCGTCTGTTTCTCCTGTCTCCATCCCCTCCCTGGGTCACCCTCTCTCTGTCTCTGAAGTAACTAACTAAATAAAATATTTTTTAAAAATGACTGATGGAGGCTGGAGAAGTGGCTTAGCACTTAAGGCACTTGTCTGTGAAGCCAATAGACCCAGGTTCGACTCCCCAGGACCCATGTAAGCCAGATGCACAAGGTGGTACGTGCATCTGGAGTTCCTTTGCAGTGGCTGGAGGCCCCAGCGCACCCACTCTCTCTCATAAATATATTAAATAAAAATTTTAAAAAGAAAAGATTGATGGGAGCTGATATAGAGACACGCCAGCTTTTTGTCCTCTGGAATAACGCTAAGGCGTCAGTTCCATGCTTGTTCCCAGAATTCCCTCATGGGGAAGCTTCAGGAGTCCTCAGGCCTGGTGTTTCTTAGAGACAACTTCTCCCATCTGTACTTGCCCTCAAGTCTTCTGTTCATGGGTGGCTTCTGGAGAAACCCATTACGGGATCACCTGATCTGTTCTCCATCAGCCTAACCAGAACCTCTGCCTTTCTCACCCCAACCACCTCCTGTTTCTGTTTTTACATCTTTTTTCTCTCTAATTTTTTTTTTTTGCATGCCTATGTGTGTGTGTGTATGTGTGTTCAAGCCCTAAGGATCCTTCTACCTGTGCCTCTCCAGCTCTGGAATCAGCTGTGTGTACTATGCTAGCCTTTTCTTCTTTCCCCATGGGTACTGGGGATTCAAACTCAGGTCTTCATGCTTGTGTGGTCAGCAGTTTTCCCCGCCGAGTTCTCTCCCGGGCTCTGTCTTTGCATCTGCGCTCAAGCCGGGCCCTCGACCTGGGGTGCCTCCATCTCTGCCTCCCTTCGTCCTGTCACCTTTAGGCTCACCCGAGAGCCGGCCTCTCCCAGGAGGCTGTCCAGGGCTTACCCTGCTGCTCTTCCTCCTGCTGGGCGTCTCCACAGGTCACCGCTGCCCACTGGAGTCATGCCTGCTTCTCGGTAGCAATGGGGTGGTTTATATTTTTATCCCCAGAAGCACCTAAACTGAGCTTCACCCTTGGGCCTCAAAAGAAAAGTGGCTGCCAACTGACACCAAGCCCCAGCTCCTCCTCCTTTCTTTCCTTTGGTCACTTTGCTAAGACACTCATTCTGAGATGTGGTATCTCTCATTCTTTCTTTGGAGGTAAGTAAAGTCCCTGCCCCTGTGGTGGTTGGATTCAGGTGTTCCCCATAAACTCAGGTGTTCTGAATGCTAGGTTCCCAGCTGATGGCAATTGGAAATTAACACCTCCTGGAGGCAGTGTATTGTTGGGGGCGGCCTTATGGGTGTTATAGCCAGTTTCCCCATGCCAGTGTTTGGCACACTCTCCTGTTGCTATTGTCCATCTTATGCTGGCCAAGGGGTGATGTCTACCCTCTGCTCATGCCATCATTTTCCCTGACATCATGGAGCTTCCCCTCAAGCCTGTAAGCCAAAATAAACCTCTGTTTCCCACAAGATGCTCTTGGTTGGGCGATTTCTACCAGCATGCACCTGTCACCCCAGCATTGGGAGGCAGAGAAAGGATCTCCAGGGCTTGTTGGCTAGCCAGCCTAGCTGAATCAGCAAGTTCTAGGTTCAGTGCGACCTTGTCCCACAACTTAAGGTGGAGTGTGATGGAAGAAGACACCCAGCATTGACCTCTGGACTTTATACACACATGCACACATCCCTGCACATACATATGAAGATGTACACATACGTGCACACCACACACATGCACTCACACGTATACACAAAAGTAAAATCCATCCCTAGTCCTTAGACTCTATGGAAACAAGCCATGGGCTGAACTGGGCCTAAAGGCCATGGTCTGCTGACCCCTGTACTGGCTTAACAGCTCACCTGCCTGAATTCATGGACCCTACCATCTGGTTGGCAAAGTTATTTCTTCTCAACACTTCTTCCGTCTCCTAGGCTGGGTGCCCATCTGCCAGGTGTTCGCCAGTGTTGACCGTTGTCCTGGGCAGGGGCTCTTTTCTGTCCTGCCCAGGCACTGTGGCTTCTTTATCTCCATGTGGCCCTACCTCCTTGGTTGCCATGTGAATTTTAGCTGGAGTCTGGTTCTGTTCCTTCCTAGTGGACTGTTCCTCTCCCTCTCCCTCTCCTTCTCTCTCTCTCTTTAAATATTGTTTATTTATTTGAGAAGAGAGAGAGAGAGATTGAGAATGGGCTTGCCAGGGCCTCTAGCCACTGCAAACGAACTCCAGATGCATGAGGACCCTTGTACATCTGGCTTACGTGTGTCCTGGGGAATCGAGCCAGGGTCCTTAGGCTTCACAGGCAAACGCCTTAATCACTAAGCCATTTCCCCAGGCCTCTATCTCCTTTTTTAAAAATATTTTTGTTTGCCAGGCATGGTGACACACGCCGTTAATTCCAGCACTCGGGAGGCAGAGGTAGGAGGATCACCATGAGTTCGAGGCCACCCTGAGACTATATAGTTAATTCCTGGTCAGCCTGAGCCAGAGTGGGACCCTACCTCGAAAAACAAAAACAAACAAACAAACAAAAAAATTGTTAGTTATTTGAGAGAGACAGAGAGAAATAGGGAGAGAGAAGTGGGGCTGGGCACACCATGACCTCTTGCCACTCCAAACAAACTCCAGATGCATACTCCACCTTGTGCATCTGGCTTTATGTGGGCACTGGGGAGTTGAACCTGGGCTGTCAGACTGGTGGCCAGTGCCTTTAACCGCTGAGCCATGTCTCTCTCCTTTATGACTGCTGCTCTGTCATGGATGGCAGTTTCTTCTTATTGCTTCTGCTTTGGAAGCGGACCCCACATGAACTTCCTCATAGGTTTCCATCATGTTCCTCTTCCCACCACTCTGGCATTGCTGTTGCCTCATGCCCCCCACTGGGTCCTTCCTTCTGGCTTAGCAAAGGCCTTCCTAAGATCCACACATGCCTCTCTGTCTCTCATGCTGAGTCAAGTCTGAGGTCCCAGAATCCATCTGAGGTCTGAGGTCATGCCAGTCTGTGGTCTGTCTACTGGTTTGCTGAAACCCATCATGTTTTACACTCAGGGATTTATTTTTAGATTTATTATTATTATTGTTAATTATTATTATTTATTTGAGACAGAGAATGAGGTAGGTAGAGAGAGAATAGGCACACCAGAGCCTCTAGCCACTGCAAGCAAACTCCAGACTCATGCACCACCTTGTGCATCTGACTTTACGTAGGTTCTGGGGAATTGAACCTGGGTCCTTAGGCTTTGCACGCAGGAACCTTAACTGCTAAACCATCCTTCCAGTCCCTTTTTAAATATTTTTTTTGTAGAAAATCATTTATTGGCTATATATGTAAATAAATATATGTCTATATATGTAGAGAAAGAGAGAGGTCATATTCACCTCCCATTACCTTCTCTTTTCCACCTCTCCCTCCCACTGAACCCCTTCTTCTCAGCTTGCCCCCTTCTACTTTGCTGTTGTGTGTATTTGTGTGTCCTACTGAGTTTAGCTAGGCTGCTCGCGTGAGCTCGCCGGGGTGTTGTCTGCTATAGCATACGCAAGTTACCACGGCTACGTCACTGGAGAAACTTAGATGACTTGGGAATTTCTGAGGGTCAGAGTCCTGTCCTCTGTAAAGGGTGATGTCTTCACGAGAAATCAGATTGTTCATGGATTTTTTTTGCATGTGTGTTCACACGTGTGTGTGAATTGCTTGTGCGAGTGCACGTGGAGACCAGAGGACAGCTTCGGGTATGATTTCGCTCCTCAGGCGTGCCACCCACCTCTTTTTGAGACAAGGTCTCTCGCTGTCCTAGAGCTCACCAGTTAGGCTAGACAGGCCAGTCAGTGAGCCTCGGGGATCTTCTTGTCTCTGCTTCCTTACTGTTGGGATTATAGGCATGTGCTACCACACCCAGTATTTTTACATGGGTTCCAGGGATCAGACTCTGGTCCTTATGTGTGCAAAGCAAGCACTTTGTTATCTGAGCCATCTCTGCATCAAACAGTTTAGTACTATTTGGTCTTTGCAGTAGCTAATGAGAATAACATCACCAGCTAGGCATGGTGACACCCGCCTGTAACGCCACCACTCAGGAGACACAGAGTGGAGGGCCACCAGTAGTTTGAGGCCATCCTGATCTACAGAGTGAGTTGCAAGCCAGCCAGGGCTACACAGAGATTCTGTCTCAAACAAATTAATAGAACCTTAAAAAATACTACTGTCATAAGACCCTATTGCTGAAGACTCCACATACATGGGCTGCAAGGCCACTGAGAAATCCTGCTGGAACTGAGCTGAAAACCTCCTCCATGTAGACCAGCTGACAGAAAGCTGGAAGAAGCCATTCTGCATGCAGTTCAATGGGAGAGAGAAATCACCAGTGAAGATACTCAACAGTGGACACTGAAAGTCTTAAATTTTGCCAGCCAGGCCAAATGAGCCAACAGGTGCAATAGTGGCACGTCTGTTATGGGGAAAACCAACTGCCCTCTAATTGGATTGGAGGCCAGCTCCATGGGAGGGAATACATCCCTGATACTGAAAACTTAAAACAGGGGTAGTCATGAGGCCTAGGGGTGTAACGTCTGCTTCTGTCTGGCTAAATGTGTATACTATATTTATCAAACTGCCCAGTAAGCACTTCTCTTAATGTTCATACCCATATATTAATGCTGCTCTCACTTTTCGTAGAAAACCTTCTCTTTTCAGATGGCAGTGACCTTGTGATGACTCAGAAAGCATCATGGTGCTGGAAAGAAATGACAGGAGTGCTCACACTGCAATATCTCTATCACACCTTCCAAGGCTCAGGGTCCATTGTGGAAGAGGTGGCAGAAAGAATGAAAGAACCAAAGTAAGGGTAGGACTCCTTACAATGTGCTCCCCCCAGATGCAAAATGACCTGGATATCCATGACCTCACAGTGCCTGACACTACCTACACAAGACCATCATAATAGGAGGAAAAGATCATGACATCAAAATAAAAGAGAGACTGATTGAGAGGGGAAGGGGGAGGGGATATGATGGAGTTTCAAAGGGAAAGTGGGGGGGAGGGAGGGCATTACCATGGGATATTGTTTATAATCATGGAAGTTGTTAATTTAAAAAAAAGCCAGATGCACAAAGAAATACTACCATCGCCTATTAGAAACTCTTCTTGGCTGTATAGTCAGGTGCTAAGTAGAAGCCTCAGCTTTCAATGGCCCTCTTCACCAGCATCCTTCACTCAAAGTTACCCATTCTACAGAAATGCACTCTGAAAAAGAAGAGAAATAATTTGCACTTCTCACAGTGTCCTCTGCTTTGCAGGAGAATTCATTGCCAGCTTTCAGAAAGCAAGGAGATCCCTTAGCGCATGTTAAGCAGTTTTATTTGCAAGGTTTTGATTCAGGTATAACTTTTCAGGAGCGAGGGGACTGCAGAAAGCTTGGCTTATTTATACTCACCTGGAGAGGATTGTTACCCCATGGATGTGAGGAAAAGGTAATTTGCAAGTCTGATGTGGATCTTCTACCCTCAAATCCCCTAGGGCAGTTAGCTCCCATGCCAGAATGCAGATTTCTTTCCTCTTTCATCTGAAACTCACCTGGAAGAATCTGCCTCCTTCATGCAGGAAAGTCAAGTTCTGAGGGCCAGAGTTCACTGTGGTCAGGATCCATTGTGGGGATTCCACAGATCCTGGGGCTATTTGAATAGGGCCTTCAGGGAGCTGCTCTCACTGAAGGGGACTCCGCTTCATCTTCCTGTTTGCCCAGCAGTCCTTAACCTGGTGTTCCTAGACCTCAGGGCTCCCACCTGCCGGATCCAGGAACACACCAGCCTTGTGAGAACACAGGCAAGTTTTAGTATGTCTGCACTTCTGCCTGGGCACTTGCTTTGGGGAGAGAGTGCAGAGCTCCCCTGTGATTTGTAAAGGCACTGGGAATAATAGTTCTTGGTTTCTCTGAAGGGCAGCGCGGAGATGAGAGGCGCACCTTGGGCCCTTCTCCGCAGGGCCTCCAGCTCCTGGGATAGCAGCGTCTGCAGGGCTCTCTGGGCACTCGAGGGTTGAAGTGACTCAAGAGGTGAGTGGTGGCTGTAATAGGACCTGAACTTTGGTGGCTCTATTCTCAGAGCGCTCTGTCCATCACGCTCCTGAAGGAAAACATTGCTTTTTCCAGCCCCCTCCTGAAGGAAGGGGCTACTCTGGTTTCTTAGGAAGGAGGGACAGTCTGTATTCACCCAAGACTCAAACTGTGAGTCAAATACCCAGATCACTGAAAAAAAAAAAAAAAATCTCAAAGCAATAACCAAGCAAGAGGAAAGGCAAATTGGATTTTCTGAGGCTTGCTCTCTGAGTGGTTTCCTCTGAGCCTGGCTGGCCCTGGCTGTGGTGGGTAGGGACTGGAGCCCGCAGAATTTCTGAGTGGGCCTGTGCTGGGGAAAGCAGCGGCCCTGGGCTGGTGAGGGCTGGGGCTCTTGTGCGCAGAGCATGGGTTCGCTGCTACCCCTTGCTGTGGGAACTGCTGTCAGGAGTTGCTACAGGTCCAGAACTAGGCAGTGTGTGGCGTTGGGAAAGGGTCAGCTCAGGGTGAGGCTCTCCCCCTTGACATCCATCGGGTCATGTGCCCCTGTCTCTGGATTTTAGTCTCTCTCTTTCTGCAGGAAGTTTGGCAACACTCACTTTTTATTTTCTGGAAGGGCTGGTTGACAGAGGTGGTGAAGGGTTGGTGACTGGTGTTTATAAATTATAAGATGTGGCCTGGAGAGATGGGCTTAGTCGGTAAATTGCTTGCCTTGCAATCCTGAAGACCTGAGCTGGATTCCCCAGAGCCCATGTGAGGAGAAGCTAGACATTGTGATCTATGCCCGTTATTCCCAGCTCTGGGAAGGAGGAGACAGGCGGATCCCTGGGGCTTGTCGGCCAGATAGTGTAGCCTAATTAGTATGAGTTCCAGGCCAGTGAAAGACCCTGTCTCAAACAAGGTAGAAGGGGGCTGGAGAGACATCTTAGTGGTTAAGGCATTTGCCTGTGAAGCCTATAGACCCAGGTTTGACTCCCCAGTTCCCACATGAGCCAGATACACAAGGTGGCAAATGTGTCCAGAGTTCATTTGCAGTGGCTGAAGGCCCTGACGCCTGTTCTCTCTGCCTGCCTCTTCCTCTCTCTCTCAAATAAACAAATAAAAACAAACTATTAAAAAAAGAGGTAGATGAGCTACAACTGAGGCTGTCTTCTGGCCTACAAACATGTGGACACATGCATGTGCACCTGCATACACATGCATGCCTATGAACACACACGTGCTATATGCATATGTACATACATACACACAAAATATAAAACAAGCCATAAAATGCAGAAGGCCTTTGGACAAGCAAGGAGCCAGCAGAATGTTCTAGATGAAGCCTTCTTGTTGGCCTTGAGTCCGCGTGGCCGCACTGTGTAGTCAGCTAGTCTAGCAGACGCACCTACGTGAAGTGCTAGGCACGGTGGCACACGCTCAGTGCTGGGAACCGAGACAGAGAAGCCCTGGGGTTTGCTGGCCAGCTGATCTAGACAATTAGGTGAGCTGCAGGCTCAAGGACAGCCTCTGTCTCAAAAAATAAGATGAAGAGGGATTGACAATGACACCCAAAACTAACCTCTGACCCCGACATGCATACGTATACATGCATGCACACCACGTGTATACAGACACTCACCCACATACACCCATGCATGCATGCCACCCACACATACAACCACACACAGAAAAAGAACCCCTTTCTTAGAGCCATGTAATCCCATGATAGAAGGTGAGCAGGACAGAGCTCGCCACGGCAGAACGCTGGTGGGACCTTATTGGTCAGGCCTGTCCTAGAGTGGGACCTGTGAGGGCTGTTGGGCACATTCCAGCCGACAGAGGACGCAGTGCCCTAAGTGGCTGCTGAGTTCATGAGTCACAGCCCCAGAGGGGACATGCATGGTTCTTTCACTTCTGGGTCCTGAGGTTTGTTGTAGACAGGAGGTCACGCACGCACGTACACAGTGCTGCCGGACCCTGAAGCTTTTGCACAGGGAGAGGGCAGTTCTGAGAGGAATGGCGCAGGCTCTGAGGGGCGGGATCCATCCCGCTTGCAGGAGGAACTGGACCTGAGTGGATCCCCCCGTACTTCCCTGTAGTAGACAGCTCCGTGGTGCTGGGAGGAGCATCCAGACCAGACATGGGCTGTGGGAGGCAGGGGTTTTCCCACGCTAACAGACCCAGGGGCATTCCATCAATGGTGGAAGAAGCTGGTTCCAAACATGCAAACAGAGAGACACAAGCAAACAGCCAGCAAAAAGCAAAAAGCAAAAAGCAGCAAGCACAACTCTGCAACAAGCAGGGAACCCCCCCCCCACCAAGCTTAGACCTTTGGTCTGGAATTCAGATCCGCTCCAAGTTTCTTAGAGCTGAACCCCCAAGTGGCACCTCCTCCAGTCAGGTGGCTGGAGACCCAAGTTATAAGCTTTAATAAAACACCCGAGTCTATGGGAGATGTACATTCAAACCATCACATACCCCAAGGTTAGTAGTCCCACGCCCAGCCTCCCTTGCGCTACAGTGGCCCTCACTGGACCAAGTCAGTCAACAAAATCTTCCTCCCTGCCTGTAAGAGGGATAGAGAGATGGCTCAGTGAACCATAGGTATTTAATTTAGTGCACTGAGACATGGGATTCTCAGCGTGCACTGAAGTGTGCAATTCCGGGAGCTTTCGGCAGCTACTTTGTGATCATGAAGACAGTTGCATACATAGGGAAGCCGCGCACAGAGGGTCACACAGGTGTCGCCAGACTTCCTGAGTAGGCATTTCTGACTCTTAAGCTGACCACTTTATGACTCGTGCACAGGGCTAGGCCAGGTTGGTCTACGGAAATGAAAGCCTGGGGCTGTGACTTTAGTGACCCAGGCTATTTCTCTGGATGTCGTCACGCTGCACGTACTGGCCTCTGTTTGATCTGGCCATGACTGTCCCTTTAAAAGCATGGGAGGGCCTCTGCATTGGTGGGCACTGAGGACTATGGTTTGTTAGGGGTTGTGGATGGACTAGATCTAGAAACATCCAGCCCAAAAGTTGAGGCTTGTTCTTCAAATGGTCCGTAGACTGGAAGCTACCAGGGCATTGAAAAACTGATCTTTCTGAGCTGTGTTCCTGCCTCCCAGAGTCAGTCATCTGTAAGTCACAGAGCTCACTCTGGTACTTAAAATCACACAGTTCCTAAGCCCATGTGTCAAGGGAAGCCAAACAAACAGGCTTCCATTTTACAAATCCTCAGACATTTCCACAAAGGCTCCCTTAACCATCTCTGACAGTAAGAAAATTAATAGATGCAGCTGACACTGTGTAAAATGATTGTGTGTGTCGAGGTCTCCGAGGATAACATAATGTCTTCACTAGAAATGACTGGTGTGACGGGGACTCTAGCAGTGTGGGAGATGGATGGGTGAAAAGCCCGCCATGGGTTAAGTGCCATCATTACAGACTCTTTCAATCAGGAAATAGCTGTCAAGCACCTGCCTTCCATCTGATATTGGCTGGGTAGCCCGGAATCCAGGTGAGTGGAGGATGTGAACGGGGAAAGCGAGATCTTTGACCCCGAGGAGCTGCCTGCTTAAGTTGTGGAGAGAACGAATACACAATTGAGGGCTGTCTGTGTTCTGAGAAGTGTGGGAGAAGGAAACAATAGTTGGGAGCTGGGCTTTCTCGGGAGGAAATAGGACTTGAATTTGACTTTAAAGGAAATGAACAAATCATTATTTGGAATGGAATTATGTATTATTGAATGAACCTTGAGCAGCCACTCATTGGCTAGGGCTTAAAGATTTTATTTACCAAGCATGTTGGAATAAAATTTATTATAACAAGAATTGGCTTGCCCTGTATTTGTCCTATATTTAAAACATGTAATTTTTCACAGTAACAGCCAAGACCATGAAATTTCAATGTGGGCTTCTTTATGGAGTCGTGGAAATGACTTCTTCTTGGATGGAATTGGACTATTGACTGTGTTAGGTTTGGAGGTGATTGAGCAAATAGTATTTTCTATTTGATCTTATTATATTTTAATCACATTGCAAGAAATGTCAGACTGGTACAAAATGAGAAACTTCAGAGGCTCGTATGTCATTACAAAGCCAGTTTGTGCCGCACTTTGGAAGGGGCCTCACTCAGGTTGCCTTGCTGAGGTAATCAGCGTGGCCTCGCACTGATGGGACGGTGTGTAGGGAGCCCCCACCAGGCTGGGTCTGAAGGTCACGCCTGCACGTCCCGCCCCACGAGCGGCCACGCTGTTTGTTGGACGGCATGACTTGAATCGGAAGGCTGGTGGGTGAAACAACTCCCACTTCTCTGGCTTGCTCACAGATCAAGCCATCATGGCCGGACAGACACTGCCCACTGGTTGAATCACATTTTGAGACACTCACTTTTTCTTTCTTTCTTTTTTTTTTTCTCTAAGTTTTCCCTCCCCACCATCTTTCCAGTATAGCAGGCAGCAGGCTCGGGTATCATTGCCATGGTGGAGCTGCATGGTCAGGCTGAAGACACACATTCCCTGTCTAACTTGCCAGCTTTTGTGTTTGAAAAACCCAAGTCAAGCTGGAGAGCTGGCTTAGCCGGTGACGTACGTTTTCCGTGTGTGGAGGTTGGAGTCAGCTGTCGTCCATTAACCCCGGCTGATGGGAGTCGGGAAGGGGGAGCCTTGCTGGAGGTGCGTTGTCGGGGACGGGCTTAGCGTGTTATTGCCGGTTCCCCCTCGCTAGAGTTCAGCCCCCTCTCCTGCTGCAGTTGTCCACCTGCTGAGGCAGGGGGGTGTCTGCCTCCGCTCACGCCACACTTTCCCCTGCCATCATGCAGCTTCCCCTGCAGACTGTAAGCCAAAATAAAACCTTTCCTCCATCAGCTGCTTTTGGCCGGCCACTTTGTCCCGGTTACAAGAGGGTAACTGCAACATTGTGCAAGCATTAGGACCTGAGTCTGGTCCCCAGAGCCCAGGTGAGCATGCCAGATGGTGTGGTGAGCACTTGCATGTTCCCAGCACCGGGGAGGCAGAGATGGGTAGATCCCTTGGGGTTCTCTGGTCAGCCAGTCTAGCCTACTTGGTGAGTTCCAGGCCACTGAGAGAACCTGACTCAAAAAATGGGGGGAGGGGGCTGGAGAGATGACTTAGTGGTTAAGGTGCATGCCTGCAAAGCCAAAGGACCCAGGTTCGATTCCCCAGGACCCACGTAAGCCAGCTGCACAAGGAGGCGCATGCATCTGGAGTTTGTTTGCTGTGGCTGGAGGCCCTGGCGTGCCCATTCTCTCTCTGTCTGCCTCTCTTCTCTCTCTCTCTCTCTCTCATTCTCTGCTTGCAAATAAATAAATAAATAAAAATTATTCAAAAAAGTGTATGGTGTTCCTGAGGAATAACACCTGAGGCTGTCCTCTGGCCTTGACATGAGCATGCACATACATGCTTCCACACCCCAACATGAAAAGGCACACGCATACACACATATGTACATATGGTGAGTTTTGAGTCACTCCAGTAGTCACTGTGATCTGAAAAGAGAAGCTTCTCTAGCCGAAAGTAAGAGATCATTAGTATATGGGCATAAACATCAGCATTTAGAGGGCAGTTTGGTGGGCATAATATATCCATTTAGCCAGACAGCAGTCATTAACCCCCTAGGGTTTATGATCTCTCTAGCCATAGGCTTCTGACTACGTTTTCAGTACTAGACATGTATTCCCTCCCTTAGAATAGGCCTCCAGTCCAATCGGAGAGCAGCTGGTTTTCTGTATAATAAACATGCCACCATTGCACCAGTTGGCACATTTGGTCTGGCTGACCAACGATAAAGCATGAAGGGGCCACTGCTGCTTATCACCACTGCTGACTTCTTGCTCTCAAGAAGCTGCATGTTGCAGAGTTCTTTCCAGTTTTCTGACAGCTGGTCAACAGGGAGGAGGCTTCCAGCTTAGCTCCAGCTTGATTTCTCAGTGTCCTGCAGCCCGAGTATGTGGGGTCTTCAGCAATGGGGTCTTACCATTTGGTTTTGGTGGGTAACAAAGAGCCTTGGCAGTGTCCTGGAATGTTTTAGGGTCACTAGGGGGTCTCTCTGACTGAGAAATTTGTCTAAGAATAATCTATGGCTTCTGGGCACCATTATCCACTTCCATAGAATATTTCTGCCCAAATTCTCTCTTAAAATATTATTTACTTGAGAGAGAGAGAGAGAGAGAGAGAGAGAGAGAGAGAGAGAATGTGCCAGGGCCTCTTGCCACTGTGGATGAAGTTCAGACACAATTGCCCACCACTGTGCACGTGGCTTTACATTCAGGACAGCAGGCTTTTCACGCAAACACCTTTAACCACTGGGCTATCTCCTCAGCTCCTCTGCCATCTTTGTAAAAAATGGTTTTATTTATTTATGAGAGTGAGAGGGAGCATGAGAGAAGGGAGATAGTATGGGTGCACCAGGGCCACTTGCCACTGCAAACAAATAGATGCATATGCCACTTTGTGCATCTGGGTTTATGTGAGTATTGGGGAATCAAACCCAGTCTGGCTGACTTTGCAAGTGTCTTTAACTGTAAGCCATTTCCCAAGCCCTCTTCCATCTTTTAAAGCAAGATAAGCATAGTGGGAAACACAAAAAGATAATACTCATCTCCTCTATAAAAGAATGCAGCATTAACTACCATTGAAGTTGCAAGGTCATTCACACTGCAAGGTCATTCACACCGGAAGTCCATGTGCGGTCCCACAGCGTGAACACCATGTCCCCCCTGTTTAAACCATCCCATGGCACGCTTCGAGTTTGCTGAGCAACCAAAAGTACCTTGTTGATCAGCTTGAGAATCATAAGACTAGGATTTTATTGTACGTAACCTTTATATATTTAAAGAAAAAATATTGTGTAGTAGCATGGTGCAATTCTTGCATATAATCACATTATAGACCCTATTGTTAGGCCTTAAGGTTATTAATGAGTTTTCTGTCTTGTTTTTTTCAGCTTGTGTGGGTATGTCTGTGTGTGTGTGTTCTTACGTGCGAGTGTGGGCATATGTGTGCCATAGAGTGCATGAGGAGGTCAGAGGACATCCTGGGGTGTCACTCCCTGCCTTCTACCTTTTTGAGACAGGTCTCTTGTTCACTGCTATGTACGCCAAGCCAGCTGGCCCCTGGGCTCCCTGGTTCTCCTGATCCCACCTCCCATCTGGCTGCTGGAATGCTTGGGCCTACGGATGTGTGCGGCCACGTCCAACTTCACATGGTGTAGCAGACGGCTTCAGGTTCGCGGAGATGAACTTCCAGATCAGACACAGTTATGGAGGAAGGGATTTATTGAAGTTTACAGATCCCAGGGAAGTTCCATAATGGTGGAAAAAGCTGGCCTGCCTTCACAGGTCCAAGCAGAGAGAGAAAAGCACAAGCCAAAAGCCAAAAGCCAAAAGCCAAAAGCCACACAGCACAGCACACTTCAGGAACTCCAGCTAGGCACACTTTGCATATCTTTAGATTGAAATCTCAAACCCACCACCACACACTTAGATCCGCCCAGTGAAACCACCTCCAGCCAGGTGGCTGCAGATGCAAACTACAAACTAATGAAACACTGAATATATTGGGGGCCATCTATTCAAACTACCACACACGGGTTCTGTAATTAAAACTCAGGTCTTCATGGTTACATGCCAAGCACTTTTCCCCAGAGCCATCTCCCCAGACCCATTTGTTTCTTTGAGACAGGGGCTTGCCATGTAGTTCTGGCTGGCCTGGAACTTGCTATGTCAACCTAGCTGGTCTCAAACCCACACACAGCAGTGTTCCTGCCTTAGCCTCCTGAGTGCTGGGATTACAGGTGTGAGTCACCAGGCTCGGCTATAAGTTTTTTCTCTTGATAACATTGCTACAGTGCACAGGTAAATCGTCGAGCACATTTCTGATTGTGAGGGAGGCGATATTAGGATAAACTCCCAGAGTGGAATGGCCAGGGCCGACAGTCCTGTATCGAGGGTGGTTGATGTGAATGCTATGCTGTCACCGTGCGTGCACTGCAGGACCCACTTTCCATACCACCACTAACACTCACTGCCTTTTAAAAAATCTTTGCCAGTCTAATGGCATCTGTTTGCTGAATCTGTATCTCTTTGGTCCATTAGCAAGCTTGCAATTTTTTATATGCTTTTCTGAGCTTCCTGTTTATTTGTTTTGCTCATTTTTCTCTCTGACTGTGGATGGTTTTTAAACTGGCCCACACATGATGGCATTTTTTTCCTTTCAAAAGGTGGTGAGCCTCATTCCCATTCCCCTGAACACGGGTTGGACTTAGAAAGTCTCTTCTAAGGATGAGAGCATGTCAGAAGATAGGAGATGTGACTTCGAAATCCCCATCTTAAAGGTACTGTCGTTTCCACTCTCTGAAATTGTTTGGTCAGCTCCCATCCTGAGAGGTGCCAAGAGCAGAGAACTGAGGTCTCCTATCAACAGGCCACTAACATGACAGTTATACCTACAGATAGTGACAACCTTGCCTGACCCGCAACTGCAGACTTACTGGTGACCTGAGTCGAGTCATGACCCCCAGTCTAGCTCCTCCCAGAGTCTGGACCCCTAGAGCTGTGTGAAATCATGCATTTATTGTTGAAAACCGCTGAACTTGGGGGTAAATTGTCCTGCAGTGTCAGTTACTCATATAGACTTGGCTTTTCCTCATCGACTGTAAGAGTCTTTTATTTACTAGGAATATCAATGACTTGCAGACATATGTTGCAAACATTCCTTGGGATTTCCAATGAGTCTTCATTGAATTTATAATTATTTGGGGAGAAGTGACTTCATTTTTACTTGAGGAGTACTGATTTATTTTTGTGTCTAGGAATATAGATTTAAATTTTCTTACGCCCTATAGTAAATTGATTGTTTTATTTGTTTAAGTCCTGCGCCCCCATTTTCCTTCTGTTTACCCAAGAGTAGTTTATATTTTTTGTCAATATTGTGAACGAGTTCAATTTTTAATATTTGCAGATTGATTATTAGTGACAAGAGTATTTCAATAGCAATGACAGTGGATAATTCAGCAATAGATGGATTCTCAACCCACCTGGATTGAGAGTATTGGGTCTGAGCTGTCATGTCTGCGGAATGAGGACACAACAGGGCATCTCTTGGTGGACAGCTGATGATCACTAAATAAGATACACAATAATGCACACTCAGAATTGAGCCCAGGGCCTGGCACATACTCGGCATGTCGTAAATGTCTGTTGCCATTGTTTTCCCTCACAATCTAGGGAAACGAGGGCAAATGTCACACCACCTCCGCTGACTGGGAGGGGTGCAGGGTCACCAGCTACAAGCGAAGAGCGTGTGCATGAGCTGGGGCCAGGGGCCGGAGGGAAACGAGCTTGCCGGACAAGCGCAGGGCCTGGGTTTGGAGCCTTAGAACACACGTGAACGTGCTGGGTGTGGTGGCGCATGCCTGTCACCCCAGCTCCGGGGAAGTGGAGACGGGGATCCCTGGAGCTTGCTGGCTAGCCTATCTAGCCTGATTGGTTATCTCTGGGCTCAGTGAGAAACCTGGTGTCTGAAAATAAGGTGGGAAGTGACTGAGGAAGACGTCTGAAGTTGATCTCTAGCCCTGACAGACAGACACGCACACATGAACACACACACACACATAGACAGTGTGCATATAATAGACATAGTGAGTTGTACCAGCTCCCACAGGCTTCTAGACTGTCCCTATTTGCCAGCAGTGGGGTTTGGTGACCTCTCCCATGAGTCATGGCCTTGGATTTGAAATCCTTGTATTCTGTACAAATCATTAGCTGTTTTTTTTTCTTAATATGGAACATATGGGAAGTTGCCACCTCTTGATGCCAACATTTAGATTTACAGGATAGTCTAGTCAAGGATGTGACTGGATCAGCGAGCCCCTGGCATGTCTCCACAAGGCCCTCGCTGCCCTCTGCTCCAGCGTGTGCTTCTCAAACCCTTCAGTGCCAGCCGCCCCGCCCCCATGCTGACTACCCCCAAGGGTGGCTCCATGGGGTCCGTCACGATGGCCCAGCTCTTCCTGTTTTCTCCCAGTGTAGACAAGGCCTCAGAAGCAGACAGGAAGGGGCTGGGAGACAGGTCAGTAGGTGAAGGGGGCCCTTAGTTGGATCTCCAAAACACGCACAAAATGGCCAGGCATGCTGGCACATGCCTACGATCCCCGAACCGGGGAGGCGAAGACAGGAGGGTCCCTGGGACTTGTTGGCCAGCCAGTGTAGCTGAATTGGGGAGCTCCAGGCCAGCGAAGCCTCCTGTGACCCTGCCTCCAAACGAGGTGGATGGTGACCTGAGAGTAACATCCGGGATCTTCCTCCAGCTCCCCACGCTCCCCCGTCCACATACCTGCACCGGTATGCACATGGACATACACACATATGCACACATTTTAAAAAGTGGAGAAGAAAATTTTAGCTGCCAAGTACTCCACATTGTAAAGCAAGGGGCCCATCGCTGCAGTGCCCGCCTGCCGCTGTGTGAAGCGTGGCCAGTCCTCACACAGAAGCGTGGCCAGCGCGGACAATACGCCGCATTTGAGGCCGCACAGGACAAGGCCAGGAAGGGACTCACAGCGCACTGACTTACACGGAGGCAATAATGGTGTCAAACACTGAATGGAACAAAGTGAACCTTCAGGTCCATACTCCACTCACCTAAGTCTCGCCTGACTGTGTGTTGGGAGACACCTCCAGCTCCAGGTTGGATTCTGGTGTGTTCTGTGTGTGCTTCTTATGGGGCCCCAGAGACAGCAAGCAGCAGAGAGGCCTCTTCTCATAGTGGATTCCGAACCAGATACGTTTATGTAAGGCCTCTGCTCAGTCCCCTTCTGCTAACCTTTCACTGAGCACAGCCAGTCACAGCCTAAGCCCGACATCAGTGGGCAGTGTCCTTGGCCCACTGCGGATGGAGGGGAGAAATAACCAGTCAAGTGATCACCACCCACAACCCAGAGCTGAGCATGGCAAGCTTTGGATAGCGTGAATGTGGCCTCAGGCAAAGGTGAATCACACCCACTGAGTGTGCCCTGCGAATCCCCGGATCTACGGCCACGTCCCCTCTCGTGCTCAGGGGCAGACGTGATTAGGTAATGATCTTGAGGTGGGGATATTACAGAGGGGGGCTGCCATAGTCACAGGGCCCCTGTAAGCGGGGTGCAGGAAGGGTCAGAGGGAAAAAGGTGCCATGGCCATGGAAGAGGAGAGTAAGAAACAGGTTCACGGCTGGTTGTGAAAATGGAGCGAGAGGACGTGAGCCAAGGGCTGTAAGCAGACCGGAGAAAGTGTAAGGACCCTGGAGCCATTCTCCCTGGGTGTTCTAGGAGGAGTGGTCTCGCTGACACCTTGTCCACTGCCTTACAGGCCTTGTTTCGGACTCTGATCCCCAGAACTGTTAAGAGAATCAGCTCATGTTGTTTTGACTGCTGATTTTGTGGTAATTTGGGAAGCAGGAAAGTAAGACAGAAACATGGTAATTTTTCAAGGCTTAAGAGGTTCTTAGACCTTAAAGATGCAAACTGTTTCCTGAAGGCCAAGGTGCTGTGATGATTTCATTGCCTGTTTTGGAGTATGTGTGGGGTGGGGCTCTTGGCATTCTTTTGCAGTGTCACACGACACAGGAGTGCCCACCTGTCTCCTGGGTCACACTACACAGGAGTGCCCACCTGTCTCCTGGGTCACACTACACAGGAGTGCCCACCTGTCTCCTGTGTCACACTACACAGGAGTGCCCACCTGTCTCCTGTGTCACACGACACAGGAGTGCCCACCTGTCTCCTGTGTCACACGACACAGGAGTGCCCACCTGTCTCCTGGGTCACACGACACAGGAGTGCCCACCTGTCTCCTGTGTCACACTACATAGGAGTGCCCACCTGTCTCCTGGGTCACACGACACAGGAGTGCCCACCTGTCTCCTGTGTCACACTACACAGGAGTGCCCACCTGTCTCCTGGGTCACACGACACAGGAGTGCCCACCTGTCTCCTGTGTCACACGACACAGGAGTGCCCACCTGTCTCCTGTGTCACACGACACAGGAGTGCCCACCTGTCTCCTGTGTCACACGACACAGGAGTGCCCACCTGTCTCCTGTGTCACACGACACAGGAGTGCCCACCTGTCTCCTGTGTCACACGACACAGGAGTGCCCACCTGTCTCCTGTGTCACACTACACAGGAGTGCCCACCTGTCTCCTGGGTCACACGACACAGGAGTACCCACCTGTCTCCTGTGTCTTGCTTCTTCCTGCTCTCTAAGGGAAAGCTAACCGGTCAGCTTCTTCTGTCCATCATGGGTGACCAGCCACATACTTGCATCTTGGTAACATGAGCTTTAAAGATTGTAGGCCTGGCACCCCAGCTACCTAAGGTTAAGGCAGAATCTTCACAAATTCAAGTCCACCTTGGGCTACAGAGTGAGTTCAAGGTCAGCCTGGGCAACGTAGGGAAATTCTATCTCACAATACAAAGGGAAAGAGGGCTGGGGTCAGCTGGGAAGATGACCCAAAGGGCAAGAACGCTTGTCATGCAAGCATAAGGGCCTGAGAAGGTCTGGGTTGGGTCCCCAGCACCCACGTACAAATCTAGATGCCGTCACACAGGCCTGTAACCCCAGTGCTGTGAGCAGCGGAGACCCGAGAACCACCAGGGCTCGCTAATCAGCCAGTCTGATTAAAAACAGCAGCTCCAGGGTCAATGAGAGACTCTGCCTTGAGCAAATGCAGTGGAAGAGCCATGGAGGATGCCTGATGTTCTGACCTCTACAACATACACACCCTAGCACACATACCCCCTAACACACATACACACACCCTAACACACATGCACACACCCTAACACACATGCACACAACCTAACACACCCTAATACTCATGCAAACACCCTAACACACATGCACACACCCTAACACACATGCATACACCCTAACACACATGCACACACAATGAGATATCGTAACTTCTTTTAAAAAGAGCTGGGAATATAGCTTAGTGACAGAGCCCTTGCCTACCATGCGCAAGGTCCTAGGGTTAATCCCTAGCACTGAAAGGAAAGAAAAAGGAAAGAAAGAAAGAAAGAAAGAAAGAAAGAAAGAAAGAAAGAAAGAAAGAAAACCCACCACCCCCATGCATAAAAACCACTTAAAGTGCTCAGTTCACTAGCTTATGAATTTGATAGCACTTTTGCTCTGTTCATGACAGGCACAGTTGGGGGCTACGTTGAATATGCTACATTCCATCTAGGTGGAGGGGTCCAGATAAAGCAAGTCTGTGACTTAAGACTCTTCTTTTTTTTATTTTTTATTTTTATTTATTTATTTATTTGAGAGCTACAGATAGAGAGAGAAAGAGGCAGATAGATAGAGAATGGGTGCGTCAGGCCTCCAGCCTCTGCAAACGAAGTCCAGACACGTGTGCCCCCTTGTGCATCTGGCAAACGTGGGTCCTGGGGAGTCAAGCCTCGAACTGAGGTCCTTAGGCTTCACAGGCAAGTGCTTAAACACTAAGCCATCTCTCCAGCCCTTAAGACTCTTCTTGTGGGAAGTGTTCCACTTACCATAGGCTAAGGAGTTTGAACTTGATCCAAGATGTAGGCTCTTTACCCTCCCTTCTTCTCTCTCCTTCTTTCCCTCTTTTCTTCCCTCCCTCCCTCCCTCCTTCCTTCCCTCCCTCCCTCCCTCCCTCCCCCTCCCTCCTTCCTTCCCTGTATAGGATGACAATGTGGTCTACTTTGAAAAGCCAAGTGGACGGCAGCTCTGTGTGCATGAACTGGAGTAGGCCAAACCAAGCCAGAGAGAGCTCGGGGTCGGCTGAAGTGATTAGGATCAGAGAGATGACAGACCCAGCCCCTCTCTGAGCAACCGGGGGAGCTCTGTTTCCGGAGACCTCCACCCAGGTGGAACTCCAAGGTGCGCGGCACTGATGCTAGAACGGATTCTAGGAAGAGCTGATTGGTGAAGCAAAGTTGAAATGTAATACAGGCTTAGACATGTGGGCTAAGAGAGAGAGAGGGGAAAGTTTACCTGAGCATATGCATGTGGATGTCTCTGAGAGCAAGCTGCCTTGGGAAAGGAAAAGACCTCCTGAGTGGGTACCAGCACCTCTAGGAGACTCACCCTTATGTGTCCTTTGTAGGGAAAGTACATGCATGTGTACACACACTTATACACGTGGTTGTGTGTGTGTGAGAGAGAGAATGTTATCCAGTTATATCCCTAAGTTTTTTTTTTTTTTAAAGAAATTCCTTACTTTAAAAAGTGCTTCATTTCTGGTTGTTTGTACTATGTTTCTGTGTTGGTGTCAGTGTGAATATGAAAATAATGAATTTGCAATGTTGACAACAACAACAAAAAAGTATTTTATTTATTTATTTTAGGGGAGGGGAATGTATGGGTATGCCAGGGCCTCCTGTTGCTGCAAATAAAAGTCCAGTCGCACGTACCACTTTTGTACATCTGGCTTTTATGTGGGTGCCAGAGAATAGAACCCAGACCTTCAGGCTGTGCAACCAAGCACCTTTAGCCACTGAGTCAACTCTCCAGTCCCTCCCTCAACATAATCAGTGTGACTCCGACTGTAGCAAGGTTCAAGCTAGGGAAGTTCTCTTAGCAAACAAAGTTGTATGGTTGCTCAGGTCTAGGAGAAGGAAGTGTTAGGGACTTAAGTCGTAGATCATTTTGTTCTTACGTAAGCACAACTTACTTACCGTCTTTGGGAAGATGTCTTTAAGAACACGTGCATTGTCCCCACGGGACGCCTGTTTCATCATCAATGTCATCTGAAGTCTCCTGCCTTTGTCAGCAGCAAGGGCAAGCCAGACCCTGGGGATGGCAGACAGGCCATTTTCCTCTCCCATGCTTCCCTCCCCATGGTAGCATACTTTTCCCTGTCTTTCTACCCTGCCCCGGTTGGCCCATGCATCTGGCCAGGAGGTGACTAGAACTTCAACCAGGGTGGCGGCACTCAGAAAGACTTTGGAGTTGAATGACTAGGAATGGAGGGCTTTGGGTAAGGACCTGCTGGTTCTGAGGCACGGGGTGGACACTGCCTAGTGCTCCTTCAGGATTCTAGATTGGCTCTCTGTTTTCATTACTTTTCTCATTGTTTCAACAAATCCTTGACAAGAGTCACTTAAGGAGGAAGGGCACGCAGTTCTAGGAAACAAGTACGTCACGGCGGGGGAAGGAGTGGCCGTGGGCACGTGACGCATCTTGCGTGACATTGAAGTGACATTGCGTCTGCAGCCGGGAAGTCCAGAAAGACGGGTGCCCGTGCGCAGTCCGCTCTCTTCTTTGTCTGCAGTCCAGAACCCCAGACCATGGAACGGTGCCTCCCCTCCACAGTTAGGGCCGTTGTTCCCACCTCCATTAACATTATCTAGAAACTCCCTCACAGGCAAGTCCAGAGGTCACTTGCTCTGTATTCTCAGTCTCTTCAAGGTGTCAACATTAACTATCACAAGCTCCTAGTTGGCCTGGGTCTAAGTTGAGCCCGGCTCACAGCTGCATCCTTTCTGTAAATCGCCCTTGGCCAACAGCTCTGGCGTGCAGAGGCAGGTCTGGACCCGATCGATACCCCATGACTGACTATAAGCCACCTTCATCCATCCAGACAGCTTTGCTTCGCCCAGGAAGCCATGTGGAAATTTGGAAGAAATGGTTACCGGAAGGAGAGAGAGGTAGGCACAGACGGCAGTCTGAGAGTTTCCACTGGGGTTTGCAACCTAGAAGTCACTGGTGACCTTACGGGAAGGGCAAGGTCTGGACTGAAGGGGGAAGGAGGCTGGGGGGCAGTGAGGAGGAGAGTACCTAGGGCACTTAGGAAGGAAGGTAGGAAGTGAGCCATGGGGGCTCCTGCCAGCCAAGGCTAGTGCCATGGGGAAGGAGCTGGGCCTGGAGAATCTTCCAGTTTGACTAGGGTGCAGGGAAGGTAGGAGGGGTGGCTGGAAAAGTAGATGCTGCCCTTGGGTGGAGGATGGGAGTGCCAGAAACAGGGCTGCTATTCTACAGCGGCCCTCTGCAACGTCAGTAGGCTCTGAAGTCAGACCAGAATCAAGCAGGACCAGTCCCCTGCGTGCATGAGCTCCACTGGGTTCAGAACCCTGTCCTCTATGGGCACTGGCGATCTCACATGCTGGGAGTGGATGGGCCATTCTCATGGTCCTTTGACCCTGTTACCTTGGGGTTGGTGTTGATGACCAAAGACTCTCTCATTAACTCCTTATTGCTCCTTGATCGGTGTACTATCCTATCTCGTAAATTTATTTCCAATAAATTATTTTACCAAACTTGTTTCAAAGAATTTAATTCCATTTTCTATAAAGAGGATTTAATATATCAATCAGATTGTATCCATTATAACTTCTGCCATCGTGAAGTTTCTTTTGTGACCGTTGTTTCTATCAAATCCAATTTTCCAGGACAAATATTTGCAGATTGAAATTTTATCAAGACAATTTGATCTCTCTCACTACATATATATATATATATATATATATATATATATATATACACACATGTATATATCTATATATACACATGTGTATATATATATATGCACACACACACACACACACACACATATATATATATATATATATATATATATATATATATGTTCAATGTGAAATTTTAACCAGTATCCTTCTATTTTGAGGATATTATTGCATCTAATATATCATTATGACTAGGGTGACAGATGATAACATATTTATTTCTTCATCATGAGGCTGCAGCTGGCTTTCTTGCCCAGGGCTGGCTGGTTGAATTGTAAGTCCAGCCTTTCTGTCTGTCTCTGAATCCTCTGGGTTCCATACATGAACGGTATCCTCTGTTGGCAGAGCACAGTAGTGGGTCAGGATATCTTCAGGGCCAACACGGAGCAGAGGGACTTCCTGCCTGGCTTTGGGCTGCTCATGGCCTGGCTGAGCACTTTCTGACTCTTTTTTAGTACATTCTCCTTCCACCCTGAATGAGTCACTTTTCCCATTGTCGTGACAAAATACCCGACACAGCAGTGGAGGGAAGAAAGGGAGCACTCTATGGAGAGAACAGACCATGGTGGCCGGGAAGGCACGGTGCTGGTCACGTGGTGTCTGCTGTCAGGAAGCAGAGAGAGATGAGGAGAAAGCTGAGTGCAGGCGCTCAGCTCGTTTTGTTCTTTTTCATCCCGTCTGGGACTCCAGCCCATGGGATGGTGCTGGCCACATTCAGGGTGAGTCTGTCTCCAAGTCCATCCTGATTCTGAAACACCCTAATGGACATACCCAGAGGTGTTTCCATGGTGATTCTAAATCCTGTCAGAAGCTGGGCATGAGGCACACACCTTCAACCCCAGCACTTGGGAGGCGGAGGTAGGAGGATCACTGTGAGTTGGAGACCAGTGTGAGCTACAGAGTTCCAGGTAAGCCTGGGCTAGAGTGAGACCTTGCCTCAAACAACCAAATAAATCAATCAATCAATCAATCAATCCAGTATGCTGAAAGTGAAGAATGACCACTGCACCCCTTGTGTAGAGGTGGAAGCCACAGTTAATAGAGGAGTTACGGGACCATAGCTGGGATCTAACTCATGTTTGTCCGAATCCAAAGTCTATATGTTAAACCATTGGGTTAGGCTGGGCTTCCCTAGATTGTGTGCTCAGCAGTCAGCCCCTCACTGCCTGATGCTCTAGGGCTATCTGGGTGGGTGAAGAGTGGTTATAGTCAGTCACAGGATACCCGGTCTAGAGCAGCCTCTACACACACACACACACACACACAGAGACACAGAGAGAGAGAGAACAGATAGGCTGGGTCAGGAGAGAAGGGAGGGCTAATCTTGAGGTCAAAAGGTCATTGGGTGCTGGAAAGCTGGCTTAGTGGTTAAGGCACTTGCCTGAGAAGCCTAAGGACCCAGGTTCAATTCTTCAGGTCCCACGTAAGCCAGATGCACATGGTGCCGTATGCATCTGGAGTTCGTTTGCAGTGGCTAGAGGCCCTGGTGCGCCCATTCTCTCTCTCTCTCTCCCTCTCTCTAATAAATAAATAAATAAAATAAAAAATATTTTTTTAGGGCTGGAGAGATGGCTTAGCAGTTAAGCGCTTGCCTGTGAAGCCTAAGGACCCTGGTTCGAGGCTCAATTCCCCAGGACCCACGTTAGCCAGATGCACAAGGGGACACATGCGTCTGGAGTTCGTTTACAGAGGCTGGAAGCTCTGGCGCACCCATTCTCTCTCTCTCTTTCTCTCTCTGCCTCCTTCTCTCTGTCGCTCTCAAATAAATAAATAAACAAACAAAAAATATTTTTTTAAAAAGGTCATTGGGTGGCACAGCCAGCTGGACCTAGTTCTCCACACCGCTTAGGTGGTGGCCCTCTGGTTTAGCAGTTTGTGTGAGTGTCTGGAGTCTTCCTCAGCTCACGGGGTGGCTGGTTGGATGGGGTGAGTCCCCTGAGACTGAGGACTTTAGGATCCCATCCACTTTTACTTCAGGGAAGTTGGGAGCAAATGCCCCAGTGACAGGAGCATCTTGTCAAAAGTGACCTCATCTGTCTGTTGTCACGTGGCCACCCTGGTTAGTGTGAGTCTGGGCAGGGTCTCATTTCCCTATCCAAAGGTCCTGAGTGGCCCCCAGATTGCTCGGCCTCGGTGTGGGGACACAGCAGCAAGCGGGGAGAAGATGGTTCCCTCGGTTTATGGCCTAGGAGCCTGCCACGGGGCCTCCTGCCTTTGTGACCTCTGCTCCGAGCTGTGGGCCTCTGCTCCTGAAATGACCGCCAGGGAGGCCTGTTCTTTGCACCGATATAACGCAAGGGTAAAGACATCTGGCTCATGGTGACTGTCCTTTGTAATGACCCCTAGTTAGAGTCCTAATCTGCTTTTTCCTCTTCCCTGGAAGTGTGTATGTGTAAGGGGCTCGGAGCGGGAGGTCATCGCTCCACATGCGCCCTAACGAGAAGGACAGAGAAGAACAGAAAGTGACCAGTGAGTCCCAGGCTGTAGTGATGTTCTTTGCTTGTTCCGTCCTGAGGTGTTTCTGTGGAGGCAGCACTGGCCTCTGAGCCCGCTGCTGCTCATGACCCCTGCATCGTGGCAGGTGATCCCTGGCGCGTCTGCTAGGACTGGAGCCCGCCGCTCCTTCACGTCAATCACTTCCCATTAATTCTAGGAAAAGACATTTGTTCTGAGCGGAGGGGTCATGGCTGATGGTCACATGAAGCCCCGTGCACAGGGACGGCCCGAGAGCTCTTGTCCTCCCGCTGGCTCCCGGGGCTCTGGCTGGGGCCGTCAACCGCGCTCTCTTTAGCAGTCCGCCCCTTGCCCCTTGCCAGCCCTTCCCCGGCTCAGCATCTCGGCTGGGCAGCTGTGCCAGGAGCGCGTCTGCAAGGACGCGCCTCGCCCAGTGACCACCAGCCTCCATTAGTGGCTGACAGGAGGGAAACAAAAAAAAAGTCCAGTCTTGCTGACCTGCCTGCGAGCCTTCTTTTGTCTGATTCCATTAGCAAGTGACCCATGGGATCTGTGGAGGGAGGAGCCCGAGCCCACGCAGCCTCCCACCGCTTCCAGTGGGAGCAGACGCTGCGCTCCTCTCACACATAGCGCTGGGCGGCCGCGAGAGAAATGGCTGTCGTGTCTCCTGAAAGCACTTTGTAAAAGGACTATTTATCCTAGGTACAGTCTATTTTGCCCGACACATCTCAGACAGTCAATAATTCCAGTTTGTTTATGATTATCCCTGCTTCCCCCCCCTCCATCTGCCACCAGAGTCTGCGCCTCTCCCGCCGCTGCCCCAGCGGGCGCGGGGCGCATCGGTCTCTCTAATGACTGCTCCATATGCCTCAATGAGGCAGGCATTTAATTCCTGCTCTGTGGAGCACTCCAAAGCCAGAGTCGACAACTGTTCCATCGGACACTAGTATTTCAGTTTCCTTGGATAACAACAAGAAATGGTTCTTCCTCCCTGAGGAATATATTTATAAGATGGGAAGTTGATAACTGGGCCACTAGAATGACAAATGGCTCTGAAATACACCGAGTGTTGACTTTGATGAACGGGCACCGCCTTCCAGGCAACGGAATTCTTCCAGAATGTCTTATTCTTAGCCAGAAGGGCCTGCAGAAGTGCCGGCGAGGAGTGAGCCATGGCCCGCTTGCTGAGGTCTCTGGCGTCTGGGAGCTTCGGCTGAGGCCTTCCCCGGGCAGGCGTGGGTGGCAGGGGGAGTTCCGAGGAGGGAGGGCCCTGAGGGCTGGAGAAGGGGCAGCTGGGTCATTTGAGGTGATGAAGGGTAGGAGTTGGGGGTACAGAGAAGGTGACGACACCCAGTCATGTTCTGAACATGAAGAGAAGGACAGGGGAGACCGCCCAGTGGGTTAGTCATCTGCTGGGTCCCCAGCACCCAAGAAAATGCCAGCTATGGTGGTGCAGGTCTGTGATCCCAGCACCCAGGAGACAGAGACAGACAGACCCCCAAGGGCAAGCTGGCTAGCTGGACGAGCTAAGTCGATGAGTATGAGTGAGCTCTGGGCTCAGTGACAGACTCTAGCTCGGAAAACAAGGGAGAGAGCAATGGAAGGAGAACCCCGACATTGACCTCCAGTTTCTGTGCATGTATGTGCACTCTGCACACACACACACACACACACACACACACACACACACGTAAGAGAGGTCTGTGCAGAGTGCTTCTTCACAGACAGGGAGAAGGCTGTAATGGTTAGCATTGACTGTCAACTTGACAGGATGTAGAATCCCCTAGCAGACAACTATTAGCTGTATCTGTAAGCGTGTTCTTAGATTGGGTTAATTGAGCTATGAAGGCCCGCCCTGACCATTTTTTAGGCTAAGGACCCAGACTGAAGTAAAAAGAGAAAAATGGCCTGATCACCAGCATTTGTCCCTCTCTGTGTCCTGCTGTGGACGCAAGCCTAGAGTGCCTTGCCCACCATGACGGTCTGTAACCTTATTCAGGGACCCAGAGAGGCACAGAGGCCTCACCCATGTTTCTGCTGAGTCAACGCTGACTCATCCCTTCTAGGCCCGCCCCCCACAGAGGCCTGGGCTGTGATGGAGGGAAGAAGGGCGGCTGTCAGGAGAGAGTGGGAAAGTCTCTCTCGTCTAGAGTGGGAGATGTCCTTGCAGACCAGGCCGAGAGGAAGCAGGCACCAAAAATGTGTTTGGCTTCAGTTGCTCACTGTGGTGGCCTTCCTGAATAATTGGTGGAGCAAGGATCTGCCCTGGAGTTTACAGGTAACTGGTGAGACAAACACCTAACAAAATGACGATGTCTAAGGTCCCTCTGGGTCCTGTACATTTCCAGAATTGTCCTCTTCCTACGTGGCTTTGAGGATAGCTCAGGTAACATCACCTTCTCTGTTTTATTTGCTCCATATCCACCCGATACCTTCCAATAATCTAGTCAGTTCACATGACGAAGGAACAAATTCCTACAGATCTGGATTTGCCCCTGAGGCAAAGGCGATTTCAAGGCCTACTCCTTTCTGCGGAATACATTTAACTTAAGAAGTGGGTTAAATACATTTTGTTATGAGATTTTCCCAGTATCTCCTGAGCTGTCATAATACCAGGATCAAGTTGCATTTTTACCCTACACCCTCCTCAAGTCACTTCTAAGGCTCAGAGTGATTTAGTGATAATGTGAGGCTTTTAGGGGTTTTTTTGGTGGGGGGAGGTCCTCTGTCTAGCCCAGGCTGACCTGGAATTCACTATGTAGTCTCAGGCTGGCCTTGAACTCACAGCAGTCCTCCTACCTCAGCCTCCCAAGTGCTGGGATTAAAGGCATGCATCACTATGCCTGGGAGGGAGGGAGAGAGGGAGGGGAGAATGAATGAATATGGGCATACCAGGGCCTCTAGCCACTGCAAATGAGCTCCAGACCCATGCCCCACTTTGTGCATCTGGCTTTATGTGGGCACTGGGGATTTGGGGCAGTTAGGCCTTAAGGGCAAGCACTTGAACTGCTGAGTCATCTCTCCACGAAGAGGCTTTTAGGTTTGACACCTCCTCCTTGCCACAGACCTGAGAAGCCTGGCAGGGGCTGTGGGGCGATGGTGCTGGGGGTGCCTCCCAAACTTCAGTTGACCTGGCTGGGCCATTATGTCAGGTTTGCTTATGTGTCAGGAGAAACGCTTCTGGGGCTAGCTCTAATGTCCACAGTCTTGAGAACAAGGACTCTACTTCCCCAGCCTGCCCAACTTTCAGTTCCCTGAGCAGCTCATGAGGAATGCGACTGCAGTTCCCCACTTAGCAATGTGGAATCTGCATTTTGCCTCATAGGTCTAAACTCTTTCCAGAGACTTCATAGGAGCATGAAGTGGCTGGCTGAAGGCTGAGTGCCTGGGCAGGGGAATTTCCCAACTGATGAAGTGCTTGCTGCACAAGCATGAGGCCCTGAGTCGGGATCCCCAGCACCCACGAAAGAAGCCAGGCGCAGTGGTGTGCTCCAGGGTAATCACAGTGCTCAGGAGGCAGAAACAAGCGGCTCCCCGGGGCTTGCTGCTCAGCCGGTCTAGCTGAATCCATCATATGCTCCAAGTCCACCGAGAGATGTTGTCTCAAAAATAAGGTGGGAAGTGATTGACTAAGACACCCATTCTCTGCCTCTGGCCTCCACACACCTTCACACGTGTATGCACACACATACAGACACAGGTGCCACATGTGTGTGAGTGTATGTGCGCATGTGCATGCACACACACACACACACACACACACACACACACACACACAAATAAGTAGAAAAAACAAACAAACAAACCACTGAGTACCTTAGCCAGTCCACGGCCTTGAAACTCTCTACCCATGAGACGCAGAATCCATCTATGCAAAACCGCTGCCCAGGGTCAACAGAACTGAAGCTTCCCTCCTGGCTTCCCCAGAACCCAGATGAGGTCAAGCGGAAGAGGAAGGAGACGGCTTTGAAGATCCTAACCTGGACCCATTCTCTATTCAACAGGTCTCATTAGAGCCTGATTATGTAATCCATCCGGATTTACATACTCTCTTAACCTGTTTCTGTAAATGGTTTTTGGTCTCCAGAGCCTTCTGTTGGATGCATACAGAGCCGGGGATGGTGGGTGAAGCAATTTGTTGCCAGCATAACCTTGGAGAACCTGAGGTCTCTGTAGGCTGAGTTGTTACTAACAGTTGCTGCTTTGTGTTATGGGATTTGCAATCAAGATTGACTGGCATTTCAATAAAGAGTCTTTAAATTACCAGGTGCCACAGTTCTGATAGACTCGTTGGGGTTGGGTTCTCTGGGGGTGACTGTTTAGCTTCCAAGGACCTGCTAAAGCTAGCAAGAGAAAGTTGGGAAGGGAAAATTTAATTTTTTTTTAATGGGCAGAAAATTTAATGCATTGGTTGGCTCTAGCATGTTAGGGTAGTAGGGCCCGTTCCCCTTGCTCCCATTGCTGCCTAGGAAAGATCTTAGTACCCAAAGTTGACTGCATGAGGTCCTCAGTAGAACAACACCAACAACAGTTGGGGACGCTATGAGAGGAACCCATCCTGGCCTCTAGGGCTGGGTGTGCTCCGTGGTCAGAGAAGCAGCTCATTTACTCTCACAGCGCCCCTGGTGGACAGGAGGAGTTACTGCAGCATTTCCTCCAAGTGCCTCAAGAAGCAGAGGGCAGGGGCGTCTCTCACCTGCTCTGTATTCTCAGAGCTGGATCAGGCAGTTTAGCAGTTGGCAATGATCTGCTATTGTTAATTCCTTTCTTTTCTTTTTTTTTTTGGTTTTTCAAGGTAGGGTTTCACTCTGGTCCAGGTTGACCTGGAATTAACTATGTAGTCTCAGGGTGGCCTCGAACTCATGGCGATCCTCCTACCTCTGCCTCCCGAGTGCTGGGATTAAAGGCGTGCGCCACCACGCCCGGCTAATTTCTTTCTTTCTTAAAAAGTATTTTTTATTTATTTTTGAGAGAGAGTGAAACAGGAAGGGAGAGACTGAGAGAGAAAGAGGAGAGAGAGAATGGGCACCCCTTCAGCCACTGCAAATGAACTCCAGACACATATGCCACCTTGTGCATCTGGGTTATGTGGGTCCTGGGAAACTGAACCCAGGTTCTTAGGCTTTGCAGGCAAGTGTCTTAACCGCTAAGCTATTTCTCCAACCCTAAGCACATTTTTTTTTTTTTTTTTGCCTTGCAAGGTTTGAATTTTTCCTTTGAAGGAAATATTTAGTTGTCTGCAGATGAGAGCAAGACAGAGCTATGGAGTCTAGTGAATTTTCATTTTTAATCTCCAGTGGACTAAAAACGAGAACATTGATGATACACCTACTTAAATGTGCTTGCTAAGTGATGTTCTACAGAGTGACACGTGTATCTTAGGCTGTTGAATCGGTGATTTGTAGATCTCAAATCCCTTGAAACAAAGAGTGACAAGCAGACTCTGGTGCACAGCCTCACCATGAGCGTCTTGGGAATAATGGGTCTGTCTCAGCTGAGTGGACTTCTTCATATTCATTTTCTTTGCTTTATTTTGCAAGGTGTTGAAAAACTTGTTTTTCCTAATGTATTAGCATTCATTTCTAGGCTTTGAAAATGAATCCTACTTTGAAAGGAGACTTTGAAATTTGAAATATGAGGTCTGTATAGCAGTGCCTTGAAATCATTAACTGTCCTTTCAATATTAATTGCAGGTGAATCCATCATGGGGAACTTGTTTGTCATTAATGTGAGGGGGATGCAAAAAGCAAGAGCTCCTGGAGCCCCTCCGGGAGTACGCCTGTCACTCCAGGCTTTGTTCCGGAATCGATCCCACCTCAGAAATGGGCTGTACCTATTGACAAAATGACAGTTGGTAGTTTTCACAAAACTGAGCGGCAGTTTTAGCAAGTGTGATGGCAGTTGGTTCTTGGGTGAATCTGTCAGGTAGCTTTGGCCTTGAGTGAAGTCTGTGTGGATGAGTTTGACGAGCCTGAGAAGTCAAAGTGCAGGGCAATTTGGAGTCAATGTTTAACTCTGTGTCTCTGCTAAAGAGGCTGTTTAATTGCAATGGGACCCGTCCGCCACAGCATTTGTATTTGTTTGTGGGGGATCTGGCTAAACAAATACCAATCTATGCATAGACTAACGTGTTCTCACGTTTGTGTCAGTGCATACTCCAGCTCCAAGCGGCCGCTCTTGTGTGCTGGTCGATTCGCACTATCGATCACCTGGGTGCCTGGTGCTCTTCACGTTTTGCTCTTATTCAGCTATTTTACATGTTCAGTTTTCATCTGGTACTAAAACATCTTCCAATAAAGACAAAGCTCCTGAGTCTTCCAGCTGAACGGGGAAGCCAGCTCCTTGGCACTGCTGGCACTGAGGAGTGGGCCCCTGACACTGGCAACATGCTGCTTGTAGCAGAATGGGCTGGCAGTGGGAGTCTCTTCTTATTTAAATTAAATTAAATCAAGTCATTCTTATTACTGTTGCAATTATTTGGAGTCTCACTATGTCAACCAGGCTGGCCTTGAACCTGGGATGATCTCCCTGTCTTTGCCACCAAAGTCCTGAGTTACAAAGGTACAGCACATGGATGGCATCAGTCTCTTTTTAAAAATTAGGATTTTGAAGCTGAGCATAGTGGCACACACCTTTAATCCCAGCACTTGGGAAGCTGAGGTAGGATTGCCATGAGTTCAAGCCACCCTGAGACTAAATAGTGAATTCCAGGTCAGCCTGGGCTAAAGCGAGACCCTATCTTGAAAAAAAAAAAAATGAGATTTTGTTTCTCAGCTAAGAAGCTCACAGAATGTCATCTTCTTGGTACAGATGAGGGAAGAGGTAAAGGCTGTGTCCTGAGTCCTGAAATGAACACGCTTGGCCCCGCTGCCCACAGAGCTGCCCTGCCTTTTCTCTTTGTCTGCCTCTTCCATGACCCAAGGAGTTTTCTTTTCTGCTTTAAAAATACATTTTTGTTATTTATTCTTTGACAATTGATACATGCATATGATGTATTTGAATTGTCCCCTCCCCTCCTGCTGAACCCTTCTTCCCAATAGGTAACTCTCCTACGATCATGCCTTTTCCCTGTGACCCACTGAGTTTTATAAACGGTGCTTTCATTAGCACGAGGGGGCTTGTTTGCCAGAACATGGACAACGTAACAGAGGCTACAACACTGGAGAGAATGACTTCCTCTCTCCAGGGAGCACGAACTGCCATTAGCGCCTCAGGAATGGGTGGGGGCCTCATCAGTCTCCCCGCCCCCCCAAGTCCCCGATGGCAAGGTGACGGGCCTGGTTTTCTGCAGGTCTTGTGCAGGTAACCGCATCTGCTGTGCGATCCTGAGTGTCGCCAGAAAACGGCGGTGCCGGCCCTCTCCCTCTGGCTCTTCCATTCTGCCCCTCTTCGCCCATGTACCCCGAGCCCTGGAGTGGGCACACACCCGCCCTGTTCCGCACTCTTCGCCGCCTCACAAAAAGAGCTTCTTCTCTGACTGCAGAGAATGTTCGTGAACTTTTCTGTCTAGGTATGGGGATATCCACCTCGCTTTTACTCTTCAATAAATGCAATTTGACAAACACCTATTGAGTGCCAGCTCTGTAAAATTACCATGGAAACCCAAGTGGAATCTTTAAAATGCTCTGGGGAAATTGTTCAGAGTTCCCGCACCCCATCGACACTTTAGCAAACAGGAAGAAGAGTGCGCCTCGCCTCGGGCCAGCCTGCGCCTGCTTGCCTGTTTGTATTCAACGCAAACAGCAGAAAGGGGGAGACAGATGGAGGAAAAGAGATGGAGGAAAAGGGACAAGGCTGATAAAACGGGCCTTTTGTCCTGAGAGGTGTGATGCTGTGCTCGGAGAGAAAAGGGCTGAAAAGCCAGGACTTTGATTTCTGTAGGAACACAGAGCCAAGTTCAGTTACAGCTGCGTCTGCTCCCTGGTGCCCTTGCCCACACATCTGTGCCAGAGCAGGGTCTACAAAGGGATGTCTCCCTGCCTGGTGACAGCCTTGACTGTGGCACCTTGCAGCACAGCGGGGGCTGAGGGCTTCAGAAGATCAAAGCCTCCATTATATGAGACACTCACCACACAGTGGGAGCGGGGCTTGTCCCTGACACTGGGGCTTGAAACCACAGAATTGTGGTCCTGACCAGGTCTTAGAGGAGACAGGGGTCCCCCCCACACCCCCCACCCATGCTTATTCTTAGGTAAGACACTAGTTCCAACTGTGCTTGGGGAAGTTCTGACTTAAAAGAGGTGAAGATAGGATTCTGAGCCTGGAGTCAGTGGTGGTTTGCTAGTGATCCCTCCCATCCCCTTGCTAAAGTAAAATTGGCTTAAACTATGAAGGAAATGCACTGGTTCAGTTAACAGGAAAGTCCAGATGTAAAGTTTAGGTGATAATTGAACAATGATGATAAGGACCATTTCTTTCCTAGATGGGCTCAACGGGGCTTCTGGCTGCGCCCTCCGCGTCTAGCAGGAAGTGGCGACATCTTCATCTCCTCTCCCAGCAGTTCTTAAGACTCACCCTCTGCGGGTGGCTTGGATGAAATAGACCCGTCACGTGACCTCTGCCGAGCCAATCTCTGGTAGTCAGGGGCTCATAAACTCTTTGGGAAGTCAAATGGGAACAAAGGGCTGTTGAGTGGGGAATAGATGGGGCCGGATAAACTGCAAATGTCTGTTACAGTTTCACAGAGGACGTGACTTGAGTTCATCCATATTTTTTTCTTGCTACTGTCAGTTTACAGATAACTTTAATAATGACTTGGGCTCACAAATGTCAGCAGCTATCATTTAGAGAATTTACCATTCGATCTCAAAGAAACCAACGTGGCAAGTACTTTACATGAATTGCATTATTTCATCCATAATTATGTAAGCCCCCTGAGGTCATTATCATGCACCATCTTCCTTCTCTCCCGAGACAGTCTCAGTGTGTCGCCGGGGCTGGCCTTGAACTCTCAGTCCTCGAGCCTCTGCGGCCTGGGTGCTGGGATTCTAGGTGTAAGGCTCTCATCAGACATTTTGTTCAAGCAGAGAAAAGTGAGGAGATGGAAAGTAACTTGCCCAAGGCCACAGAAGCAGTAAGGGGTGAGTGGAGTCAGATCACAGGTACAACGGGGCTTTGGTTTGCATGGGCACTAGGCAGAAACCCTGGCATTTAGCTAGGGGAAAGCCTGGCCTTCGGCAGATACAGGCTTTCCTAAGGACCCTCGGGTGTTTCTTGAAGGGAGCTCTCCCTGTTCCTGGGCTCCAGACACAGTCTTATCACTAGCCAGCCATCGGTCCATGAGTCCATATCTTCCCCTGACCCTCAGCCACCTCATTAGATAGCAGGAGCCTGGGCAGCCTGCTTTCTGGAGAATTCCCCCTTCCGTCCAGGACCTCTTGAGTCCTGAGTTGTACTTGAATTGTTTTGCTTCTAGCAGGCAGGAGTGAACTCCCCCTCTCCCATGTACACGTCTTCTTAGTAGAGATAATTCTTTTAATAGGCTCTTGTTTTGCCCTTAAGTGAAAGTAATATTCTGATATTTCCTTTGCTCAGAGAATCTGAAAGCAGCAAACAGATCACGCCCCAGGATGGCTTTCTGGCAGGATGATGCGAAATCCTCTTGAGACGTGTCGCCTTCCAGCCTGTGGCCTTTGATCTCGTGGTGCAGCGCCTGTCAGCGAGGCAGCACTCTCCCGAGCCATGCACTCTGTTCCTTCCGGGGCTGCAGATCCCACAGATGTCTGCTTTACAGGTCACAAGGAAGAGGGACACAGCCCCTCTCTCTCACACTCCTGGTCCCCAGAGGAGGAAACAGTTTGTTACCTGGTTTAGCAATCCTGGTGTCCCTCTTATCTCTTGGTATCCCTAGAGTCACCACTCTGAGGCCCCACGGGACCACTGTCCAGCACGATGGATGCTATATAGCAATCATTTACTCTGCCGCCACCAACCTTGTGTGACCACCGAGCGTGGCCAGTGGCTGTGCTTTGGAGAGCTTGTTTGCTCTGCACGTCTGTCTGTCATCTGCTTTGAAGATAGCTCGGTTTCTGTACGCATCATCTCTCTTTGGTTTGGAGAGCACAGATTTTTTTTTCTCACTCTCTCAGTAATCATCTGCCTTGGGGTGGTGCATGGCTGTGCTCAGGAGGTATCTCCGATGCTTTCAGGATACTGGGGCTTGGGGATCCTGAGGTGACAGTTCTGGCGGTGGCTGAGTGTGTCCAGCTCTGATGTCTGTTTGCTCAGCACACCCACAGTGCGGCCCTGCCCGTCACTGGCACGGTGCGGACCCACCGCCGGGATGACTGACAGTGCCTGTGTCGAAATTAATGAGCTTCTTCGTTGCCATGTGGACCAGCTGGAGGTCACATGGTGCGGGTGCCCATGCTGAGGGACACCCATGGGAGCAGCCAGGGTGGGCCGGGCACTGTGTTCGCGTTTCCATTCTGTAGGGTCTGGGGCAGGTTTGCGCCATGTGGGACATTGTAAGTGGGGCCATTTGTTCTTGGGAGTTAGCGACTCTAGGGGATAGAGCATAAAGGAGGCTTCCAAAGGTGTCAGAAGCCAACCCAAAGGTAGGAAGGATGGCACTTGGCATGTCTTACACCTACCCTCAGTGAGAGTTGGTAGAGCGGGCACACGGACTACTTGTGCCATACTAAGCTGGTCATGTAAAATCCTGTACACCAGGATGTACCTAGGGAGGGAGTGTGGATGTCAGTGTTTTATTGTAGAAGCCGGAGCCTCTGCTTTGCTACCTTGGAGGGCCAAGCTCGCTGGCCTCTTAGGGCTCTGACTCTTGCTGTCCGTTATGTGATGTGGTGGGTGTTGGTTCCTATTCTGACCCAGGGCTGGGTTTGTGGGTGCTGGATGCAGACAATCCTGTCTTTACTTCCCCTCCTCCTCCTTCTTCTTTTTTAATTTCCTTAGGCGTGGTGAGAGTGTGATGTAGGATCACTGTAAAATTCCTTCCCTTAAGGGCCTTCCTGATCCTGCCTAGTCCAGGAAGCCATCTGCCTACTTTGGAACCCCTACACTACCTTGAAAACAACAGCAGCAACAACCAGACAAAAATAACGGGCAAGCTCAGCTTGTCAGGTGCCTGCCTCTCGAGCATGAGAGTCTGAATCCCACCTCCAGTACCCATGACAAAATGCTAAACTTAGTGGTACACACCCGTAATCCCACATGGGGTGGAACAGGTGGATCCCAGGTGCCCACCGTACAGCCAGTCTAGTCTAATTGGTGGGCTCTAGACCAATGAGCTACCCTGTCTCAAAAGAAGGCATATGGTATACCTGAGGAACAGCACCCAAGCTTGCCCTCTGGCCCCCGAATACATACAAACATATTTTCATGCACATCCACATATACCCACCTACACACACATGACACAAATATTAGTAAAAAGCAGAGAGAGGAGATTTAGGCAATATGGTCACATGGGGGAAAGGAAGAAGACCAGTGATCCCTCTTCAAGTCCATCTTTGGGGCCAGGAGATTTAGGTTTAAAAATAAGATAATGTTAACAGGGGAGTTTGGGGTTCTGAGGTGCTTCCTGGAACCCCAAGTCCTGACTTCATAGCTGAAAACTAACCCAAGAATTGGCAATTCCAGATTCAAGAGAATGAGTTTTTAAAATACCATACTTTATTCAGATATCACGGGGAAAAGGGATGAAGATGGGAAAGGAAGGTGGGGAGAAGGAAGATCGTGGAGCCCAGGGGCTCATGTATAAACATGGATTCAAAAAGATTAAATGGGAAGACAGTAATAAAAAGTAAAAAGTGTCTCTTCCCATCCTGGCAGCCATGGCAGGATGGGGAGAGAGTGATCTAACAGTGCGAGGACCCAAGAACGTTGGTGCCACAGTTCTGGAGAGAAAGTAAATGAGCCTAAGTCTTTTTTTCTTTTGAGGCAGGGTCACACTTTATCCCAGGCTGACCTGGAACTCTGTAGTCTAGGCTGGCCTTAAACTCATGGTGATCTTCCTACCTCAGCCCCTCAGATGTTGGGATTAAAGGTGTAAGCCACCAGGCCTGGCCAGTCCTGTCTTTGAGATGGTTAATTTGATTGTCAACTTGATAGCAGATAGCATCTAGAATAACCTAGGAGACAAACTTCTGGGCCTGTGGAAGTTTCTAGATTGGGGTAATTGAGACGGGGGGAGCCTGTCCTAACTGTAGGAGGCCCCGTGCCATGGACTGGGTCCTGGACTGAGTACAAGGAACGAGCGAGCCGAGCACCAGCCTTCACCACTCTCTACTCGCTGACTGCGGACGCCACGTGACCAGCTTCCTCAAGCTTCGGCACCCATGCCTTCTCTGCCACGATGGACTTCAACCTCAAGCTGACCAGAAATAAATCCTTCTGCCCTCCTTAGGTGCTTCTGTCAGGCATTTTGTCACAGCAGTACTTCTCTAGGCATTGTCCTTTGCCAAGTGGGAGCTGCTTTCCCAGAGAGTGTTACCACCTCCCCTGGCCCTGGTTAGAGGGATGTCCAGGCCCGGTGCCTGGCTGGGGAGGGAGGATGGAAGACCAGGCCTTTCCTCACGGTGGGTCAGCTGTGGGGCGTGTGTGCTTCACTGCCGACGGAGGCAGAGCGCTGGCCCCAGCCGTGGCTGCGTCCCTCCACCTGTCCTGCGCTCCACACGCTTTCTTCAGAGAACACTTGCTCAGCAAACCACACAAGCACTCTGCCTTTGATCTGTGTGTAGGAGGTGTGAGTTGAGTTACATGGTCATTGTCAGTCAGGGCCTGGAGGCCATTAATGAGAGAAGAGAATCCTCTTCCATCACTCCAGTTTGTGCCACTCTGCCCTTTCTTTTCCCTTCCTTTGTTATTTCGTGTGCTTGCCGTGCACGTGACAATCTGTCTGTTCACCCATCTTCCCATCTCTCCACCCTTTCATTCATCCAGGGACTGCTCTGCAAATGCTCCCATTTGCAGTGACAGAAAGATTAGAACACAGATTCTCTATAGGTAGAGACTTGTGGGGGGGGGGCACCTAGTCTCCTAAGCTGGGCTGGGGGCCATTGCTTACTGTCTAGAAGGGCGTCCATCCCTCCGAACTGGACAACAGCTTTGTGGATTCAGGGTTCACACACCCCGAGTTTCTTCCCTACTTTCATGAACTTGTTGAGCCAACTCACCACCTGGCCCTGGCTGCGTTTTCCACTTACAAATGGTGCAGGAAAGATGGAGGTGAATTACCCAGCTACGACGTGAGTGCTTTATTGATTACAGAGCGCCAATCAAATTAGCTGTCAGAAGTGTGTGTAGATGGCACCATGCAAAATGGATTTTCTATATCCCCTAATTGCATTATTTCAATCAGCGGGTGAACACTGTGTGGCCTGGTAGCGAGGTTGGGGAATGGGGAGTGCGGCGGGCTGACCACTGTCTGGGCCATGCTGAAGATACGGGCTTGAGTGACACAAGTGTTTTAATATCAAGATTGAAGCATTAACTAAATGAGTCTGGTTGCTTAATGGATCAGCCTCTGGGCAGGGGTGGCCTTCAGACGTGTGTGTGTGTGTGTGTGTGTGTGTGTGTGTGCGTGTGTGCGCGTGTCTGCCTCCTCCTCCGCCCTCGTAGTCCAGACAGTGTCCAGGCCAGGTACACATGGGTGGACACAACTCTCTCCCACCTTTCGTGCGAGAGCTCGCGGCTGACCCAAGCCTCACTTCTCTTTCTCAGTAGCCAGTGTTGGGAGAGCCTTCCTTTCCTTAATTAGAAAATGGGCTAATTATTGTCCAGCAGGAAGACGATTGTAAAGATGAAAGGAGCCGCCACTGTGTTAAAGGGTGTTAAAGGAGATGGTGCTCCCAGGGGCTTAGCACAGGGCTTAGTAAATGAACATCCTCCCCGCCCCATCTACCGCCTTTCCTTCTGGCTCGGTGCTTCAGGTCTCCAAGGTCACATTGTGGGATGGCTGGTTTCGTGGTGGGGAAGGAGCCAAAGGTCATTTCTGCTCTTCTCAAGAATTCTCTTGCCAGGGCGAGTGGAGTTTGTGTTTGGCTCTTCCTCTGGTGGGGCCAGGGAAACACGGAGACATAGCTGGGTGGAACTTGGACTGCCTTTCTTTTTTAGGTGTATCCAGGCAGAGTCTCACTGTAGCCCAGGCTGACCTGGAAGGAATTTGCTACCTAGTCTCAGGCTGGCCTTGAACTCATGGTGATTCTCCTACCTCTGCGCCCGAGTACTGGGATTAAAGGCGTGCGCCACCACACCTGACCATGGAACTGCCATTTTTATCCAGTGATGGGTTTGTTTTTGTAACTGCTTCTTATCCACTTAGGGCCCAGTGCCCACTGGTGGTCCCAGTTTTGTGATAGGAGAAGGCCCATACAACCACAGATAAAGTAAAATAAAATAGCAGATAAAATAAAATAGCAAAGCCCTCCCTGGCTTCTTGGGCTTTGTTGTGATTCTTGGGTGATTGGCAGTTCATGCCTCAGGGTCTCCCTCTGGGCTTGGGTGTTCTATGTGACTGAGAGTCGATCAGATGGGGACTTGGACTTGGTGCTCAGGAGAAAGAATGGCAGGTGCCTCGTAGACATCTGAGCCGCCGTGCAGCTATGGGCCCCAGGGCGCAGCTGCCTGCTCTGGGGATGGTGTGGGCTCAGGGCAGCTGACCATTGAGTGCCAATGCCTTGAGGCTCATGGCACTGACCTCTGTCTACACTTGGACTGTTGCAGCCTCAAGCCGAGGACGCCCTCCCCCCCCCCAAGTCTCAGGCAGAAAAATCTGGGCAGGAGTAGGGAAGAAGCAGGGAGTCCCAGCCAAGGCTTTCTGGCCTCACTGAAGGAAAAACTGTCTGTCAGCTGCTGCGGGCTCAGGGTGGCCTCCATGATGCCTGTCTACCACCCCTGAGACTCTCTAACTTTTGTGTATTCATGTTGTGATCAACAATATTCCTCCTTTTATCTTCCAGCCTGCCTCAGAACCACACACTTTTCCTAGACAAGTGTAGTACCTCCCCGAGAAAAGAGGAGGAGCCAGGTAAGGGGCAGCCATGGGACAGCATCAAGGCCCAGCTTGTCACTTCAGGAAGCAAAATGAGTTCTTTGCATGACAAGGACAACCACTTTCTTATCTGTCACCATGCCAAGCACGGAGGGTGGAGAAGACAGAAAGGAGACGTGGAGTGTGTTCAAGTCCACCCTCATGCCCGCCACCATCCTCAGCCACTGGGACACAAAGGTGTCCAGGTCACAGTAGGTGACAGCAGAGGCCCAGCCCACTCCTTCACAGGTGGAGAATGAGGGCTGGGATGCAAAATTCTCCGGGGAAGCATATACATCAACAAACACACTTCCCAAAGCTCACAACTGAGTACAGGCTCTTCAGAGAAAAAACTCCAAGGAAATCTAATGAAGAACCCTGTAATCCAATGAGTCTCTATGCTCTGGGACCATGCATCTATGAGGGAGGGATGGAGGAAGAGAAGGAGAGAGAGAAGGAGAGAGAGAGAGAGAGAGAGAGAGGGAGTTTCTTTCTTTCCTTACCCTGCTGGCTGGGGCAGGTGGGCCTTTCAATTTTATGCCCTCTTCTTGTTGTTCTTGGAGCTCAGTTATTACGTGTCATGTCTCCACCACCAGACAGCATCTTTTTCATCCCCCTTTTCTTTTTCTTTTTAAATTTTATGTTTGGGAGAGGGAGAGAGAGAGAGAGAGAGAGAGAGAGAAATGCAGATAGAGTGAGGGAGAATGGGTGTGCTAGGGCCTTCATCCACTGCAAATAAACTCCAGACACATGTACTGCTTTGTGCATCTGGTTTACATGGGTCCTGGGAAATTGAACCTGAGTCCTGAGGCTTTGTAGGCAAATGCCTTAACTGCTAAGGCATCTCGCCAGCCAGTCCTCCCCCTTCTCTTTTTGCTCTTTAAAATATATATATTTATTTATTTGAGAGAAAGAGAGGATGAGAGAGATAGAGAGATGAGAGAGAATGAATATGGGTGTGTCAGGGCCTCTGGCCACTGCGAATAAACTCCAGATGCATGCTCCACTTTGTGCATCTGGCTTGACGTGGGTCCTGGGGAATCCAGGACCAAACTAGGCTTTGCAGCCAAGTGCCTTAACCACTGAGCCTTCTCTCCAGTACTCATTAATTTTATACTCCTTCCTTCAAAGGTTGAAGGCTAATTCCCCTCTCCCAGGATGTAGGCTGGATTTAGAGACTTCCTTTTAATAAGGAACGAGGCAGAAGTATCAGGATTTGACTTCCAAAGCTGAGCCACCATAGACACTGAACCCTCCTTGGGCTCTTTTGGAGAAATCTTCCTTTGTGTGGGAGCCAGCTACCGCATCACAGGGACATTCCAGCAGCCTGTGGAAATATCCACGTGGCAAGGCTCAACTCACCAGCCACGCAAATGGGCCCAGTTAGAAGAGCTCCCGAGGTCCGGCTTCATACGTCTGAACCCAAGTTCACATCCTCACTGCGACCTGAGGGGAGACTCAAGCCACAACCCCGCCCCCCCAGTTCTCTCATTTCTGAATTTGTGCTCCATAGAAACTGTGAGAGAATGGCAGTTTTTATTACTCTGTGTGTGTATGTATGTGTTGTGTGGTGTGGTATGTGTGTGCATGTGTGGCATGTGGGTTTGCACATGGATGTGCAGATGCGCACATCCCCTGCACATGGGTGTGGAGGTCAGAGGAGAGTGTCAGGTGCTTTCCTCTACACTCACCCACATGTTCCCATGAGACAGTGCCTTTCGTCAACCAGCACCACTATTCAGTCAGCGAAGAGTGAGTCCCGGTGACCCTCTAGTCTGCTCCTCATAGGACTAGGGTTACAGCTGTGGATGGCCACACTCAGACTCATGCCCACTCAGACTCTCCTGCTTGGGGGTCAAATGCTCTTACTTGTGGAGCCATCTTTCCAGCCCCTATTGTTTACCCTTTTTAACTTTTCATTGACAACTTTCATTCTTTTTATAAAAAACAATTACGAGAGAGAGCGAGAGCAAGAGTAAGAGAGAGAGAGAATTGGTGCGCTAGGGCCTCCAGCCTCTGCAATCGAACTCCAGACGTGTGTGCCACCTTGTGCACATGTGTGACCTTGTACATAGGTTTCACCTTGTACATCTGGCTTACCTGGATTCTGGGGAGTCAAAGCTGGGTCCTTAGGTTTTGCCGGCAAGCACCTTAACTGCTAAACCATCTCTCTAGCCCACAACCTCCATTCTTTTTTTCCTTTTGTTTTACTTTATTTTTAAATGTTTATCATTATTATTATTATTATTATTATTATTATTATTAACAACAAGATGCTTCATGTAGACACATCATGTGTTGGTACCCTCTTTTCCCTCATCCCTACCCCCATTCCTTTAGGGACGCTCCTCAGTGGGGTCGCAGGTATTCCCCATGGGGTTGTAGGTTATGCATTGTGGGAGTAGCAATCAGTTATTTTGGGGGAGGAAATGCCTCTGGTCATGAGGTCTCAACCTGTGGCTCTTACAGTCTTTCTGCCCCCTCTGACACAAAGTTCCCTGAACTGTGATGGGTGAGTTTTAAGTCTACTTCAGTGATGATCTCTTAGGAGCTTCTGGATCTTTGCTTTGGTAGGTGTTGAGTGTCCCCAGGGTCTGTCTCCTTCACCCTAGCACTGATCATCAGGTTCCGCATGGAAGCAGCTCTCTTGCTCATCTCCCCAATTCCTCTGTGGTTTCAGCTGTGGCTTGGCTGAAATGTGATGGGTAGTTTATCTCCTCCAGTCTCACTACCTTCTGATAGTGACAGATTCTCCAACAGAGTGAAGTTAGTATAGTTTAAATGGGATAGAAATTATTAATTTAGGGAGAATTTGATGTATGTAACCCCCCCTCTTTTAGCCAAAGACTGGCGAGAGCTTGACATTAGAGAACATAATCTTTGTCTCCATTGGATTCTGATCTGGTTCCCAATTCCAGATATGGGTTCCTTTATACTGAGTGGATCTCTTAGCCAATCAGAAAGCTGCTGGTTACCCACCGAGGCTGTGTGCCACCATTGCGCTGGCGTGTACATTGCGTCAGGGTGTTTGCTTCTGAGTAGCTTAGACCTCTGGTTACTTAGACTGTTGTTGGCTTGTTGGCCACTTTCCCCCAGTAACTCATGTAGTGCTTTCCAGCACTGGACAGGCTGTCTGGGAACTGGCTTTCTTCTGGATTCCAGCCTGATCTCTCCATGCTCTGTGCCAGCAGTATGTGGGGTCTTCAGAAACAGCAACCTCCATTCTTTTACACGTTTGTACCCTGATCATAATCTATTCCCATTACCCTTCCTCCCTCCTTCTATTTCCCCTACACTGAATTCCTTCTTTCCAAATAGTTCCTCTTCTGTTTTGATGTCATTGTTTTCTTGCCCCCCTATTGTGCAGTTTTTGTGTATGCAATAGCCGTTTAGTGTCTGGAAGCAGTATTCCAAAGCACTTTTCTCCTTCCTCTGGCTCTCCCATTCTTTCTGTCACCTCTTCCACAACGGCCTCTGAGCCTCACTTAGTGCTGAACATTCCACTTTCACTTCCCAGCACTATGGTGAGATTTGAGTCACCCCAGTGGTCACTACCCTCTGAAAAGGGAAGCTTCTCTAACCAAAAGTGAGAGTAGCATAAACATATGGCATAAACATAAATATTTAGAGGACAATTTGTTGAGCATGCTATATCCAACTAGCCAAGCAATAGTAGCAGCTTCCCTCCTGGGGCTCAGCACCTCCCCAGACATTGGCTTTGGATTAAGTTTTCAGCACCAAAGTTGAATTCTGTCCTGTGGAGCCAGCCTCAAATCCATTCAGAGAGCAGTTGTTTTCCCTTATAACAGTCATGCCTCCATTGCAGCAGTTGGTGCATTTACTTGGCTGGCCAGATGTATAGCTCCCAGGTACGCTGTTGGCTGAGCCTACTGATGGCTTTCCCTTCCCAGCACCACGACAACATGAGACTTCCAGCTCAGCTCCCGACTGGCTTCCCAGTGTCCTGCAGCCCAGGCATGTGCTTTCTTCGGCAATAGGGTTTCACAATCAAGTTCTAGCAGGCAACCAAGAGCCTTGGCAGCAGCCTGTTCTGTTTGGGGGGTCTTCATGGCCAGTAACTCGCTGGAAGGTGTCCCACTCCTGGCATTGAAATTTTCTTGCAACAATCTATGGCTTATGGATACAGCGTTAACCAGCCCTACAGGGTGCTTCTGCCCAAACCTCCTCTTTTCTTTCTTACTTTTCTTTTTAGTTTTTTGAGGTAGGGTTTCACTCTAGCCCAGGCTGACCTGGAATTCACTCTGTATTCTCAGGGTGGCCTCAAACTCATGGCAATCCTCCTACCTCTGCCTCCTGAGTGCTGAGATTAAAGGCATGCGCCACCACACCCGGAAAACCTCCTCTTTTCTTTTTGACATAGGTATGTTTTAGCTAGCAAAGACATAGGTTTTGATATGACTTATTCACAATATCCTTAATTTTGATTGATATTCTAAGACTTTCTCTTGTCTATTCCCTCTGCTGACATTACTTAGAACATCCCCCCACCCCCAGTATTCTGCCCCTCTACTTACATATCTGTTACACCCATCCCTTAAGCCCTCCCCTCTCCTTCCTTCCCCATGGCCCCTTTCTAGCTCCCTGGCCTCTACTACTCCAATTAAGATACAAATCTAGACATTTGAAACTAGGATTCACCTATGAGAGAGAACATGTGGAACTGGAACATTCTGAGCTTGGGTTACCTAACTTAGTCTGATGTTATCCAGGGTCTCCCATTGTCCTGCAGAACACAATGTTTTCACAGCGGAATAAAACTCCATTGTGTAAGTGTCTTCATTATCCATTCATCTAGGCTGGTTCCATTTCCCCGCTATTGTGAATAGAGCAGCAATAAACAAATAAGCCAGTATCTCTGTAGCAATAAGCAGAGTCCCTAGGGTATATGCCCAGGAGAAGTACAGCTGGGTCACGTGGTCGATTTACCTTTAGCTGTAGGGGAGCCTTCACACTGATTTCCACAGTGGGGATACCAGTTTACATTATTCCTACCAACAGTGGAGAAGGGTTTCTCTTTCCCCACACCCTCACCAGGATTTATTGTCACTTGATTTCTTTTCTTTTTTTTTTTTCAAAGGTGGCTTTATTTATTTATTTGTTTATCTATTTGCAAGCAGAGAGAAATACAAGAGAGACACAGGAGGGTGGGTGGGTCCAGGCCTCCAGCCATTGCAAATGAACTCCAGATGCATGTGACACTTTGTGCATCTGGCTTACGTGGGTCCTGGGGAATTGAACCTGGGTTCTTAGGCTTCTCAGGCAAGCACCTTAACTGCTAAGCTATCTCCCCGGCCCCAATTTGTATCTTCTTCACCAATTTGTATCCCTTTTATTTATGTCTCTTGTCTTATTGCTGAAGCTAAGACTTTTGGTACCATATTGACTAAAAGTGGAAAAAGTGGACATCTTTGTCTTATTTTTCATTTTAGTGGGAATGCTTTGAGTTTTTCCTCATTTAGTATCATTGGCTGTGGGTTTGTCATAAATAGCCTTGATTATGTTGAGATATGTTCCTCCTGTTCCCAGTGTCTTAAGAACTTTTATCATGAAGGGATATTGGGTTTTCTTAAATGCCTTTTCCACATCTATTGAGGTGATCATATAATTTTGTTCCTGAGTCCATTCTTATGGTGTATTATATTTATTGATTTGCATATGTTAAGCCAACTTTGCATCTCTGGAATAAAACCCATTTGAGCAGGATGAATGATCTTTCCTACAGATATTTTTAGTTACTTAAAAAATTTTTATTTCTTTATGTGTGTGTGTGTGAGAGAGAGAGAGAGAGAAAGAAAGAAAGAACTGGCATGCTAGGGCCTCTAGGCACTGCACTCAAACTCCAGATGCCTGCACTATCTTGTGTGCATGTGTGACTTTGCATGCCTGTGTCACCTTGCTCATCTGGCTTCTGCAGGATCTGGAGAGTTGAACCTGGGTCCTTGGGCTTCACAAGCAAGTGCCTTAATTGCTAAGCCATCTCCCCAGTCCATTGATCTTTTTTTTTTTTTTTTTTTTTTTTGAGAGAGAGAGAGAATGGGTGCACTAGGGCCTTCACAGCGGCAAACAAACTCCAGATGCGTGTGCCCCTGTGGTACATACACAGCACTGTGTGCTGACGTCACTGCGTCTGGCTATGTGGGACCTGGAGATTCCAACATGAGTTCTTAGGCTTCACAGGCAAGGGCCTTAACCACTAAGCTATCTCTCCAGCCTCCAGTGATCTTGTTAAAAAAGTTATTTATTTATTTGCAAGAGATGGTTTGCAGCCACAAGAGGACCTGGCATGCCCATTTTCTCCCCCATCTCTTTCTCTTAAATAAATTTTTGAAAATAATATGATAAGGAGTGGTTCTTTTTTGTTCCTGCCTGTTGGTGTTCTAAATGCCTCCTGTATCTGTATTGACATCTCTTTTCTTAACTTTGTGAAATTTTCTTCTATGATTTTGCTGAAAATACCATGGCTTTATATTGAAATTCTTCTTTTTCTATACCCACAATTCTTAAAATTGATCTCTTCATAATGTTCTAGATTTCCCACCTTGTCTTCTAGCTCAAATCTCTCTCCTCTCCTAGATCCAGTCTAGTGGTGTTTTTAAATTTTAACTTACTGTATTTTTCATTTATAGTATTTCAGATTGGTATTTCCTCAGTATTTCTATTTTCTTACCCATATCTTATGTTGACCTCCTTATTTCAGTAAGTTGATTTCTTGTGTTCTCTTGGGATTTCTCCAGGAATTTATTTTCTTCTTTGATTATTTTGATTTCTTTGAGCATACTTAAAATCATTCTTTTGAATTCTCTGTCTGGCATTTCATCTAATTCAGTCTCTCTAGAGGTCATTGCTGTTAGATTCATAATTTTTTTTTTTCATATTCTAGCCCAGGCTGAACTGGAACTCACTCTGTAGTTCTAGGCTGGCCTCAAACTCGCAGTGTTCCTCCTACTTCTGCCTCCTGAGTGCTGGGAATATAATTTCTTAGAGAAGTTATATTGCCCTGATTTTTTGTGTATCCTATATTATTGCATTGAGAGTTTTGTATCTCAGATTTATTTCGTCACACGAGTTTTCTGTTTACCAGTGACACTCTTAGATGTGTGTGTGTAGAAGGGTCATCTTCGGGGAGGAGCTCCAGGTGCTCCAGGTGCCCAGTGTGGCCTGCGTCACTCCAGAGCCACGGTGGGAACGGCCCGAGCTGGTGGGCACACCTGCTAGGTGAGTGTCCTAGTAGTGAGTTAATGGCAATGTTCCTTTTCACATCAATAATTGCTAGTGGGGCCGGGCGTAGTGGTGCAGGCCTTTAATCCCAGCACTCAGGAGGCAGAGGTAGGAGGATCGCCATGAGTTCGAGGCCACCCTGAGATTCCATAGTGAATTTCAGGTCAGCCTGGGCTAGAGTGAGAGCCTACCTTGAAAAAAAAACAAACAATAATAATAATAATAATTGCTAGTGGGTAAACAAGAAAGGCTGGCTTGAAGTATGCTAGGGCTTTGCTGACTTAGAAGCGGAAGCAGTGTAGAGTGGGTTAGAGGGAGGACTATTATTTCCTTTGCAAAAAGATGGAGGTGGCCCAAGTATCTGGGGGAGGGAGGCTGGGGTATTGATAGTTCCCACAGATTTTAGAGGTGGTGAGGGAATGGAAGTTTGCATATGGAGAATAAAGAAGAAGGGATAAGTAGGAGAGATTGCTTAAAAGAGGCTGGAAAGAGGGGAAATATACCAGTTGAGTACTAGACAGATCCCAATAGTAGACTGGGTGGGAAAAACACAAACTTAAAGTCCAACTGAGCAATATACAAACACACCAGCATGGAGTATATATGCATGAGTGGATATTTCAAAACTGGCCCAAAGCCAAGCGTGGCAGCTCATGCCCTTAACCCCCCGTCACGTGGGAGGCTGAGGTAGGAGGATTGCTGTGAGCTCAAGGCTGGCCTGGGCTACAGTGAGTTTCAGGCTGGCCTGGGTTAGAGTGAGACCCTGCCTCAGAAAAAGGGGTACACCTGCATATTAAGGAATACCAAAAGTGATTAATGTTGACCCCGACACGCAAATTATTTTAAGTGGAAAAGTACACTAAATACACATCAGATATAACAAGCCAGCATTTTACCTTAATAGGCTGTGTTTTGAATTGTCTTCCTCTCTGGGAACTTTTATTTAGCAACCTGCCCTGATAAGGAAGGTGGGATTGGCACTTCCAGTTCAAACCTGCGTGCCCAGCTTTGGGACATGTACTGCCCTAGTGTAAACCAGCCCAGTGACCCTCGGGGGTGATGTTCTCTCTCACGTACATTGAGTTGTGAAGCTGGTTCCCCCTTTGGTGCACTATGGGCTCGGGCTCACCTCAGCTGGTGAGGTCGGTGGCTGCTTTGGTCAGCTGGCCTGGGCGCTGTGGTGGGTGGGGGTGGCTGGAACCTTGGGTATCCTGCAGTCTCCAGTGGTGCTCCTGTGCTGGTGCATGGGGAAGGGGGTCGTGGGATGCTGCCTGCAGGTGTTCTGGAGTGGTCAGCTGGCCCCTGCTGTCTTCTGCTCCAGGTTCTCCTGATTCCGCAGGGCTGGTGAGTGGGAGAATCTCTTCCCAGTGGTTCCCAGTATTCTTGCTGCCTCGGTCAGGGCAGGGGGAGGAGAAGCGCTTTCCAGCAGCTGCCGGCTGGAGCCCGAGCCTCGCTGATTACCTGACTGCAAGAACCTTTCTGCAGGGGTCCTACCTACTTAATCAGCTCCCCACGCACCTTGGCTTTTCCTGAGGAAGAGCATCTTGTGTGTTGTCTTGTCCTTTTCCCTCAAGTTTCTTCAGTGAAGCTCCTATTCCACCATCGTAACTGGAAATCCTATAATCATTTTTGAATACACTACATTTTGGAGTAACTTGTTATGCAGTCTTAGGTAGCTAATGGAATGATTTTTATTTATTTATTTAGTTAATTTTTAAAAATATTTTATTTATTTTGTTTATCTGATAGAGCATCTGATAGAGAGAAAGAGGGAGAGAAAGAGAAAGAGAGAGAGAGAGGGAATGGGCACACCAGGGCCTCCAGCTGCTGCAAACGAACTCCAGATGCATGCGCCACCATGTGCATCTGGCTTACATGGGTCCTGGGGAATGGAACCAGGTTCCTTTGGCTTTGCAAGCAAACGCCTTAACCGCTAAGCCATTTCCCCAGCCCTAGTTAGTTAATTTTTAAAGACAAAGTCTCACCGTGTGGCCAGTCTGGCCTTGAACTCAGTAGGTATTCCAGGCTGGCTTTGAATTCAATAAGCAGCCGAGGCTACCCCTTAACTCAAGGTTCTCCTGTCTTAGCCTGCCCAGTCTACCTAGTGTTGGGATTACAGGCATGTTCCATCATACCTGGATTCTAATGAAGTTTGTGTGTGTGTAGTTTGGGTGTGTAGAGGTGTGCATGCATATGTATTTGTATGTGTCAAAGCCAAAGTTCAACCTCAGGTATTCTTTAGACACTAACCACCTTTTTTGAGACACAGTCTCTCACTGAAACCCACAAAGTAGGTTAGAATGGCTGGCCAGCAAGTCCCAGGCCTTCAGCTGCCTTCTGACTCTCCATGATGCCTTTTTTTTTTTTTTTTTTTTAATGTGGGTTCTGGCGCTTGAACTCAGGTCCTCATGCCTGCAAGGCAAATACTTTACTGAACTGAGCTATCTCCCCAGCCCCAAAGCCAGTTATTTGTATGCATGAAGATAACAGAATGACTGATATATAAAAGTTCCGAAATATATACCAATCCCATCTACTTCTCAGGGGTAAGAGTCCTGTGGACATATATCATTTATCTCTGCATTCCTTCGAGAGCGTCTCACATGCCCAGGCATATGCTAGATAGGGACTAGAGCTTAAACTGCTCAGGAAGAAGGAATGTAAGGACTTGAGTATAGGAGAGTCATGCGTGGAATGGAGGGCTGGGGTGGTGAGCCAGAGCCAGTGACACACAGCAAGCAGTCAAAGCCATCTTCATCCACCCACTCATACGCCAGCCAGGTCTGGACGTTATTCCCAGGCAGCCCTTGCCTTCCTCTCCTTTGGAGCTACCTGGTTCGAGGTGGGGGTGGTGAGCTAAGAGGCTGTGATATGGGCTTGGGCTGGAAACGTGGAGAAGAAAAGACCACCAGGCAAAGCGCACCCCTGCAGCTGGACGAGCAGCAGGAGGGGGGCGGGGAGTGGGGGAATTACTGTGCAAAGGGGGTGATGACATAGGTGAGAGAGTGGGCCAACAGAGCCGGTAGGTAGATGGGTTTTCTAGAAGCTTCTCACCCTCTTCTAGGGATGGGACTAGGGCTGCAAAGAGGCATTAATGGAGCTGTGGAGGTGGGCACCGGTGATGTGAGATGGGGCTCTGCAGTCTTTGGCCTGCCCCACTCTTCTTCCACTAGGAACTCTTGGGTCCCTGAGTGTAGAATTCCTCATATACAGGGTCATCTTTCTGAGGAGCACCACATTGGCCCAACAGTGGGAAGTACCCAGGACTAGGCTAGAAGGCTCCACCATGCCACCTCCTGTCCCCTTCTACTCGGTAGACTCAGGAGGCCCTGAGTGGTTCTGCTCTTCCTGGCTGGCATAATCTATACCTCAGAGAGGCCATTGGCTCTGGATGACCTGGGAGGTCTCCCCTTGGATGCCTCCTGGGGCACTCATCAGTAGTACTCAGAAGCTTGGCACCACTGCCAGCTAGAGGCAGGGACATTTCCTACAGGATGCTCTGGAAAGGAACGAGAAGCAGCTCAGGAGTAGCTGGTCACTTGGGACAAGGAAGAAAGAGCACTCATTCTAGAGACAACATACCATGCTTATTTCTCTTGGACCAATAGGATCTCATGTAGGCCAGGCTGGCATCAAACTCACTATGTAGCTAAAGACTGACCTTGAAATTCTGATTCTCCTGCATGTACTTCCCAAATGCTGGGATGTGTGTGCCAACAACTCACTCTCACTTTGTGGGGTGCTAGGGATTAAACCCAGGGCCTCATACATATGAGGCAAACACTTTCCCAACCCTGAAGGAACCAGATTTAACAGAAGCTACCACGCTCTCCACAGATCAAACCTGTGGGCTTCGTCTGGCAAGCTGCTTCCTTTGTTCTGCAGCTCTGGCCCACCCCTGCAAGCCGACCCTCCGGCCAGCTTCATATCTTTACCTATTTTCTTTATTACTTCTTTCAAGAAATGCCATAGAGCCAGGCGTGGTGGCACACACCTTTAATCCCAGCACTCAGGAGGCAGAGGTAGGAGGATTGCCGTGAGTTCAAGGCCACCCTGAGACTGCATAGTGAATTCTAGGTCAGCCTGGGATAGAGTGAGACCCTACCTCGAAAAACCAAAAAAAAAAAAAAAAAAAAAAAAAAAGAAAGAAATACCACAGAGATAGTTGGGACCCCATAACTCTTTGTGTCTCTCATCTGAGCCAGGCTCTGAATTTCCAGTCTGTCTTGTTCTCTCCAGCTCTCTAAGAGATTTTCTTTTTTCCACTTTTTGGATCCTGTGTGAAAGGAGAGCTGGACCAGGTGTCAGAGTGTTTGTGCTCTTAACATGCTGGGTAACCTGGGGTGTCCTCTAACTCCTCTGGTTTTCTGTAATGTTCACATCTTAAGCCATATCTCCTACCCATGTGGGTATTGTGTGGATGGGACGGAGACAGGATTTAGTATCTTTCCCAAAGTGTGAATGATTTGCTTTGTGTCCACCCCTGCCTTCAGGCTGGGGTGTGTCCAATCCAGTAGTGACTGGTCTGCAATACATTTATTTCTTTTCTCATTGTTGTGACAAAATATCTGATGTGATGGGTTAATCTCAACTAGATTGTCAACTTGATTGGATCTGAAACCACCTAGGGGTTCCCAGATTAGGTTAATGGAAATGGGAAGACACACCCTAACTGTGGTGGGGGGCACCATTCCATGGCTGGGGTCTCTGACTGAATAGAAAGGGGAAAGTAAGCTTAGCACAAACACTTGCCACTCTCTGCTCTCTGAGCGTGGGTGCACCGCGACCATCTTCTTCTTGTTCCTGCTGCCATGGCTCTCCTGCCAGGGTGGACTGTCCACTCTCAAACCGTAAGCTGAAACAAGCCCTTCCTTCCTGTGACAATTACCTTCTCACTGCTGTGACCAGACACCCAACCAGAAGCAGTTTATGGAAGGAAAGATTTGTTTTGGCTTATAGTTTTTTTTTAAATTTTTAGTTTAATTTTTTTTTTTGGCTTGTAGTTTTGAGGGGAAGTTTCACCATGGTAGGGAAAGCATGGCAGAGGCAGACAGCTGGGCGTCACATCGCCCCAGGAAGCAGCGAGGAAGTAGTGAGCGTGAGCGGACCAGTGTGCCTACACTAATAACCCTGAAGGCTTGCTCCCAGTGACTCACCGCCTCCAACAAGGCTCCACTACTAGGGGATTAAGCATGAGGCTAAGCCACAGACACAAGAGGCTATGGGGGACACATGACATGCAGGCACCACATTCCCTTAGGTTGCTTTTTGTCAAATATTTGGCCACAGCAACAAGAAAAGTAACTGATATACCTGAGCAGTGCTACTCACCGTTAGAGTGGGTCTTCCTACCTCAGTTAGCACGATCAAGAAAATTCCTCCCAGGGCTGGAGGGATGGCTTAGAAGTTAAGGCGTTTGCCTGCAGAGCCAAAGGACCCAGCTTCGATTCCCCGGGAACCATGTTAGCCAGATGCACAAGGCGGAGCACGCACCTGCAGTTTGTTCGTAGTGGCTGGAGGCCCTGTCGCACCCATTTTTTTCTCTCTCTGTCCCTCTTTCTCTCTGTCAACTAAATAAATAAATAATAAAATATTTAAAGAAAATTCCTCCCAGACATGTTTTTGTCCAGTTGACAGTCAAATGTCAAACATCACTCTCTTATTGGAGGTTCAGTGAACACAGATGGCTTGGTCTTTACCTCCCTGAGAGAGCGTCCTGGAGTATTGAGTGAGACATGCCACCCTAAGTGGTCCCTGGTCTTTGGCCTTCTGTCTGCTGCTGATGGAAAGGAACTATGAGTCAGCTCTGTGCCTGCCCCATGCATCCCAGCCTGGGAGTTCTGATCCAGTCCAGGAAGCGCTTGCCCCTAGAGTGTCCTGGTTGGGTGAAGGGCTTACCCTCCCCAGGGGCCACCTCCTTCTCTTCCCTCAGACACACCCACAGCATTGAGCCTCCACTTATCGGTCTCATCTCTTAACCCTTTGTGTGTGTGTTCCATTTTCTGCCCTTCAAGTTCTACTGTCTCTCTGATTGCTTCAGAAGCTGGACAGATGGGCTGGTTTCTTTAGCCAAGATGGACTCTAAAGATCATCTCACCATCGACAGGAGGGTCGGATGCGTCAGTTAACGGGCAGGCTTCTCCATGATGGCTGCCTCACTTTCACAAGAACTTTCTGTTCCTAACAACCCCTGTGGGTCTGACTTCACTTCCTCGCAGACAGTGTCTAGCAGCTCTGTTGGACATGACGCTGTGGCCCAGAAGTGGTGCCAGACTGTGTGTTCTCATGCCTTGTGCAGAATCAGGGTGACTCCAGCCTGGTGAGGGAGGCCAGGTCATCCTGCCCCACACCTGCATTTCACGGAAGGGGAGCCCGGGGCCTTGGGCAGGAAAGGGAGTCTTGGTGAGGAGGGGCAAGTCTGGAGTCAGGAACTCTTACTTCTTGGAACTTTGCAGTCACTGCCCATGAGAAGAGAAGCCGGTCAGGTTCTATCTTCCTGCACCCTATCAACACCAGTCAGTCCTGGGCCCCAGGGCCTCCGTCTGTTTGTGGGAGGGGACTCCATTGCCAAGAAAGCTGGCTGCAGCCCAGCTACCCGCCCATTAACTTCATTCACAGTCAGTTTTCCAGCCCCAAGTGGACCATTGGTTTGTTTACCAGGCAGCCAGGTGCTGTGCCGTCTAAACCACGGAATCACAGTGTTTGGTTTGGGTATGAAGTGATCCTCCTCTCCCGCCAGAAGGTACCTGTGTTGGGGGCTTGATCGTCAGCTGGTGGCACTGTCTGGGAAGGCTCTGGAAACTCCAGGAGGAGGATCTTACTGGAGAAGCTTGTCGCTATCCCTGGTCTTTCTCCGTCTTGGTCTCTCCTCTCCCCTCTTCTTTCCTCCACCTTCCATCTTCTCTCCTTTCCTCTCTCTCTCTCTTCTAACCTTTGTCCTCCTCCTTTTCTCTTCCTCTTCCCCTCCCCTCCTCTTCCTTTTTCCTTCCTCCTCTCCCTTCCCCTTCCCTCCTGGAAGTAATTCTCTCAGGTGTTTTGGTCAAAGCAACAAGAAGGCTAATTGATTCACACAGTAGTGGTGAGACGGCGGTCTGGTGGGCCACCATTGAGAGTGGGAGGGATGAGTGTGCTAAGGGACACTCCTGAGTTCTCCCCCTTGATCCTGAACCTTCTGTAGCCCGGAACCAGGCCTTGCTTCTCCCGACTAGAAACAAGGAAATAAGAAGGTAAGGGCTCTGTCTCCTTTCTTTGAAAATCATGTGAACTTGAGTTTTCCTTCTTTCCCCTCCTCCCCTCATTTAGTCGGATGTGTTGGTGGTGGGTAAATTTACCAGTTAGTCTGTAGGTGGTAGAATATTGAGGTGGGAGGAATGAACATTATTCAGAGATTTGGGGCTTTCAGTTGGATGCAGCAACTAGAAAAGACTTGGGGTGGTTTCTTTTTGGGAAGGGTGGAGATGCTAATGTTAGGTGGGGGATTGAATTTTTTAATCTTATTTTCGATAATTTCATACATGTATACAATGTATTTGATCATTTCGCTCCCATCACCCTTTCTTATTTCCCTCCCACTCCCACTAAGCCCTTCTTCCCAATTAGTCCTCTGACCGCTTTCATGTCTTCTCCCTCTTTGTGACGCACTGAGTTTAGTTAGGGCTTCCTGCATGGGCATGGGTCGGGCACTATTTACCGCAGCTCAGGCAACTCACCAGTGGCTACGCCCGCCCATGAAGAACGGGACCCCATCCTCCAGAAACTGTTCACTGTCAATAGATCCTCAGGGAGGTGGGGGTCAGTGGGGGATTCTAAAAGGTCTGTGTAGGAAACCTCTAAAAGTACCATTGGGTTCTTATTGGGTGCCGGGCGCTGTGAAGAAATTCATGTGCATTACTGACTTAATCTTCCCCACACTCTAATAGGGATATTAGCCTGTTTCACAAATGAGGGAACACTTGTACAAAGTTTAAATAGCTCTCCCAAGGGCATGGGCTAGTCAAGCCAGCATTCAAACTTTGATTCTATGGCTTCAAAGCCCTGAAGTTATAAGGTTGTCTAGGTAGGAGTGGTGTGTGTGTGTGTGTGTGTGTGTGTGTGTGTGTGTGTGTGTGGTGTGTCCCTTGCTCAGTATGCTCCTGGAATCTGTAAGCGTGTTGGGGTCAGGCAGCCAAGGATTGCATGTGATAGGTTCTTTATTTTGGGCAAGAGAATCCCTCTTATCTCTTAGAGACCTTTCCCTGCCAGATTCCAGGAACCACCGCTCATGTCTGTCACACGTGGCTAGCTGGGGCTGACAGACATTGTCTCTGGACTTGAAATCCAGGATGCAGCTATCCTGAGGGCCGTGCCTGTGAGGGTGGCCCATGAACGCCTACAGAGCAGTTCCTAGACTGCTTTGATTCTTGTCTTTTCCAAGAACTCTGCTGTCCTACTTCCTCTGCTGTGCCCTGTCTGTGGTCCTCTGGTCTAAGCCTTATCCCAATAAATTCTTCTTTTCTTTTTCCCTTTTTCTTTTAACATTCCCTTATGTCTTTTCTTCCTATTTCTCTCCCTTGTTTTAAATTATTAAAAATATTTCTCTCTCTCTCTCTCTCTCTCTCTCTCTCTCTGTGTGTGTGAGACAGAGAGAGAGAGAGAGAGAGAGAGAGGGAGCGAGAGAGAGCATGCCAGGGTCTCCTGCCGCAGCAATGAATTCCTGGCTTTACATGGGCCCTAGGGAATTGAATTTGGATTGGCAGGCTTTGCACACAAGTGCCTTTAACCACTAAGCTGCCTCCCCAGCCCCTTTCCTGCCTTGCTTTTGCTATACATGGCCTGCAATTAAAGAATGTTATCCAACATCCTCACCATCTCTTTTTTTGTTTTCTCCAGTTGGCTGGTTATAGACTACTGTGTCTCTAAGTCATATCATACCATCTTGTCATCTCCAGACTTGCCACAGGAAAGTAGAGCCAGATGCACAAGGGGGCGCATGCACCTGGAGTTCCTTTGCAGTGGCTGGAGTCCATGGTGTGCCCATTCTCTCTCTCTCTCTCTCTGCTTACAATTAAATAAATAATTTTTTTTAAAAAAAGGAGCGACAAAACCTCCATGTGCATGACCGTTGCCCCCTCTTCCCACCTTCCCCACGAGCTCCTTGAGGTCTGGTGGGGGTTTCCCTTCTCCCATACTTCTGTGTCTGCCTGCAGCGCAGGGGTCACAGGCGCCCAGCACCACCCTCAGCTTTGACGTGAGCTCTGGGGACCCGTGCTCCAGTTGCTAGCTGTATAGCAGGCACTTTTAACCACGGGTCCCCCATCCCAAGACTCTTGGAGAGATTATCCATGCAAGTGTTCCCTTCCCTTCTCACCAGCCTCACATACTGCAGCCCTTGGTGACTGACCCAGTAAGGAGCTGGTGAGGTTCCCCTCCAGTCTTAAGAATGTGTTGACTGCATAGATACAGCTGTGGCCTCAGCAAAGTGACAGTGGAAGAGGAGAGAGAGAGAGAGAGAGAGAATGATTTAAACTAGTGTAGTGTTCTGGTCTGTCTGCTCTAAATTCCTTCACTCCACAGGTCGTCTCCGTCTCCATTTCGGCTTCTGCAAGGATCCAGCTAGATCTCCTTGGGGTGGTTACAAAGCCTTTTGTTGTGGCCGAGTTTTGCTGCCTGCTGGAGCTTTTTCCATTTCATTTTCCGTCCTGCTACTCCTGAAAGTTGATGGCTCTCCGGGCCCCTAAATCTACTCTTTGTCCAAGATCTAGTTATCTCTGGATGTGAGCTGTGCTTTGTATAATGTGAAGACATGGCTGAGAACAAAGTGATGCGTCCCCACCTGCCACCTGGCTCTGGGAGGCAGAGTTAACGTGCTCACGTGCCCCTGGCTTCAATTTGCAGCTTGGGAGTAATTCAAACGTTAACCCGGGAGACTGCAGACTTTGAAGAGAACCGTACTGCTTTCACTTGAAAGTGACTCAGCTCGCGCGGAAGGGGACGTGGGCCTTTCTTAATTTCATCCAGCGAAGGATGGAGGCAAAGGAAAGAATTAGTTCAAACTGGTTTTCTTTTCAGCATTTGTAGTCTGATTGGTTGTTACCAGTTCCCTTCATAAGCGTGTGTACATATGTCTGCATGGTGTGTGTGTGTGCGCGCGGGCATACGGGGATGTGCTACGTGGGTGCGCGTGCACGTCTGTGCGCAGTGCGTAGAAGGCAGAGGTTGACATCAAGTGTCTTCCTCAGTCGCTCGCCACCTCAGCTCACGGAGACAGGGTGTCTCACTGGATGTGGGGCTCACTGCTGCGGCTCAGCTGGCCTGCACAAAGCCCTGGGGGCGCTCCATGCCTGCTTTTACATGTGTGCTGGGAACGCACACCCAGGTCCTCACGCTGGCCCAGCAAGTGCTCACCCATGAGCCGTCTCCCCGCCACCCTTCATCTGTCCGGTAGCCGACGGAGTGTTATTCGTGCTGGCCAGTTGCGCTGCCTCTCCTGAGCCCAGCCTTCATCATTTCAGCTCACACAGAACGAAATGCGCTGAAGCCCACGACTGCAGGGGCGCCTGGAAAGAATGGCCTCCTAGGGCCACAGAAGAAGGGCTTCCATCTCCTCCTGGCTCACGCATGGTGGGTGACACGGGCAGAGAGGACGGCTGTGCCGGGACGGCGGGGCGCTCCCTCTGGGCGACGTGGATGGAGACGCACCCTTCCCAAGCCTGGACACTCACCAGTGTCAGGCCCATCTTGGCTGAAGGGACATTTGTGCTGCCTGTCAGCTGTGCTGTGCTCTGAGGTAGATGACATCCTCTATGCCATGTGCGTCCCTGCCTCCTGGCACAGCTGAGTCTGCCAGTGTCTCAGTAAAGCCTTGGTGAGTGACATGGCTGAAGTGGGTCACGGCCACGTTTAGCCTGGTGTCCTTCTTGCATGGGTGGGCGAGGGGGGCTCAGGCTCAGGCCCAGGCGTCAGGCAGAACAACCTTGACTTGCTCATATGGGTTTCACTGCTACATGGGGGAGATGACATTAGCTCCCCCAGATATGTTTTTTTTTTTTTTCAGTTAACAATGAGCAGAGGAGTTTAGCTTCTGGAGAAGGAAAATTCATCTGGGCCATCTGATGATAACATTGTGCATAGCTGGCATGGTCTGTCCCCTGTGCTTTGGAGCAAAGAGTGAGACTGAGAAATGACAGGGTGTGAGTTCATTTGAAATTTCCTCAGCGGTAATACCGGTGCTAGCAGAATTCCTGATCTAGACCTCTTGATTTATTTTTTCCGTACCGGCTGTGTCAATGTCAACAAATGGATGTCTACTTGATGCCCAGCATACAGTCTGCGTCTCCTTTCACAAAACTGACTACAGTTTTGGAGTCACCGAGATCGCTTCGGGCTCATACAATTCTCCTCCGTCTTATGAAGGTTGCTATTAATAACAGACCCTGACATGGGCCTCGAGCGTCCTCTCTTCCATCTCCACATCCACTGTAGTGTTTGATTATCACTCTGCACATCCCAGTGTGTGGGCCAGGCCACCTCACCCAGACTTGAGACGACTCCAGCTGGGCACCGAGGCTGGGAGCCAGGATTGGTAAGGGGCAGTGGAAGGTCTTTGAAGGGTGATTGCCTCTTCGATTAACAATTCAAACTCATGACATGTGTGTCTGCAAGACACTCCTCTCCCAAACTAAACAAACCACAGATCCAGGAGTGGGAGGCTCACAGAGACACAGCTCCGTGCGAACAGTCATTTACTGGCAGAGCCACGCCGTGTCTCCGTAATAGGCCATTTTCTCCATCGCTGCACAGAGCTAACCAACCTCCAGCTCGCATCTAAGCTTTCATCTCTGGATCTAGTCTGAGCTTTTTTTTTTTCCTGGCAAAGTCAACATAGCGAAACGTATCACACTTCCAAATACCGTCTAATATGGTACTCTAAATTTTATATAAAGAAGAAGGAATGAGAGTAGCTAAAACAATTGAAAACGGGTTGGAACATGTTGGAGGGGGCTCACTACCTGGTTATGAAACTTACTATCAAGCTACAGTCGTGAGGATGATGAGGCCTTGGCGTCAGTAGAGATGTATAGATGACCAAAACAAAATAGAGTCCAAAACAGACCCTCGCATATGTGGTCAATTGATTCTTTACAACGATGCCAAGGCAATTCGATTGAGGAAGAACAGTCTCGACAAATGGTGTCAGAACAGCTGAATGCTCATATGGAGGGGAAAAGAAAGCCAATCATTACCACAGAAAAATTAAACGGAATCATCAACCCAAAGGCAAATGCTGCAGCTACGAAACCTGTAGGAAAAACCCAATGTGAGATGATCATCATGCGTTAGGATGGGCAAAGAAATCATAAACCAGGAAAAGACAAAATCAATAAGTTTGACTTCATCAAGATTAAAATGAGCTGTTCTTTTAAAGACACTGTTACTGAAATAAACAAGTGACCGATTGAGCAAAAATATTTTTAATATATATTTCTTTTTCAGGGTCAGTGTGTGTGCTCTGTATGGTGTGTGTCCATACATGTGTATGCAGATGTGTGTACCCCTTGTGCACACATGTAAGGGCCAGAGGAAGATGTTGAGCATCCTCCTCTATCATGCGCCCACTGTATTTCCTCGAGACAAGGTCTCTAGGGCTCTGTGCTTAGTTAGGATGTCCGTTCAACAAGCCCCAGCAATCCTCCTCCATTTAACATTCGTGGTCGCATCCAGCTCTTTACGTGGGAGCTAGGGATTGAACTCAGGCCGTGAAGCTTGCATGGCAAGTACTCCCTTACCCATGAAGCCATCTTCCTAGCCCCTCAATATATATTTCCGACAAAGGCTTTTGTATTCATAATGTAACAAAAAAAATCCAAAACCCAATCATACAAAGCCATTGTAAAGAAAATAGGGCAAAAGATTTGAACAGATACTGGGTATACAAGAAAAATATATGCGTGGACAGTGAGCACATTAAAGATGTCCAGCATAGTTAGCCACCAGATACGTGGAAAGTCATGCAGCCACACATTGACTAGGATGGCTGTGAATGCCGAGAGTCTTAGAGGCCGTGGAAGCTGAGACTGCTCAGTGGTACAAACACACCCTGACACACTTTGGCTGTTTCTTATCAAGTTAAAAATGCACTTCAAGTAAGGGCCATCAGTTTTGCCCTTGGTTAGTTAGCCAAGTGAAATGAACTTATATGTGAATGTTCACGATAGATTCCCTCATAATTAAAAGCTGGAAGCAGTCCTCATGTCTGTAAACGTGGATAAACAGACTGTGCTCTGTCCATTCATGGGCAACAAGACAGAATTATCAATGCATGGAGTGGCATGGGTGACATTTTGAAACATTGTGCTGAATGAAAGGAACCAGACAGAGTGTTTGATTTTATTTATCCAAAAATTCTAGAAAAGACAAATCTAATCTAAGTGCTCAGAAATAGATCAGTGTTGGCCCAGGGCTGGAAAGATTGACTGAGATGGGGAACTAGGGAAATTTTTACTCATGGTGGAAACTTTTTATGCTTTTGCTATAGTTGGTGATTATATAAATGAACAAGTTTGTCAAAATTCATTAAAATATATGCTGGATTAAGGTACTATGTATGTCATAACTCAAAAGGTTAATTTATAAAAGTTCTTTAAAAATCCTAATAGCATAAAGTGTATTCAAAAACAACTATATCTTGGTGCTATCCTAATGAAATATTAGAATTGTTCTGAAGCAAGTATTTTTCCTACAGTCCTCTTTTGAACTTCCATAGTTAGGTCACTATAAATAGTTTTAAGAGCCCTTTTATTGCTGAGTAATCTTTCGGTGTTTGGATATACCACATTTCATCCATTCTCCTGCTGATGGATGCTTGCGTTTTCACCAGCTCTTAATTATTCTGAGTATCTATCCATGACAATGAAATCCTAGAGCTTTCTTTGCAGATGGAAGCCAGGAGAGCCCATTTGTAGGCTAGAGAGTGGATGTCTGAAGGGACACTCTGGCTCTAGATAAATTCTGATTTTCAGGAACCAGGAAGAGGACTTGCCAAAAGTCTAACTGGCTACTGGCCAGTTTGTAGTTAGTAGGATGAATGAGACACTGGTTTGGGCGATATTATCCAATTTAGTAATTTAAAAGTGCTGCATCTTGAGTGTCCAATTTTTAAAAACTGAAATTTGATTCTGTGATTCTTAAAAGTTAACATTCAGGGCTGGGAAGACAGCTCAGCTGGTAAAACTCCTGCCTTGCGAGCATGAGGGTCTGAGCTCCATCCAGGAACCCGTGAGAATACCAGGCGTGTTGGTACATGTCTGTGATCCCAGGACTGGGGACTCCGACACAGGAGGATCTGTGGGGCTCAATGGGTAGCCAGTCTAGCCGAGTTGGTGAGCTCCAAGCCAAGTGAGAGAGCCTGTCTCTAAAAGAGACGGAGAGTGTTCCCGAGGATAATACCCAAGATTGCCCTCTGGCCTCCATATGCACACACACAATATAATAACATTCAGGGTTAATTTCCAGTTGTCTACAGTCTCAGGAGGACAAAGACTTGCTTCTGCTCTGTCCTGGGGTCCAGTGCCTCACGTAAGGACTTCAGATAGTGGCCTTGGAGTCAGACTTTCTGAATTGATAGCGTGAACGTGTGAAGCCAGGATTCAAGTAACACGTATGCCTAAGCCTAGCCAAGATAAAGTAGATTCTGCTGCAACGACAAACATCCTCCCAAATTTAGTGCAATCAAAGGACACGACTTGATCTTGCTCGTAGAATTAGTTCCACAGAATAGTCCTGCCTGGTCGCAGGGGCGGGGCCTGGAAATACAGTTTTCGATGTTTCTAGGAAATGGGGGACGTGAAACGAGATGTGGTGAACACCAAGCACTGATTCTGACACACTGCCTGCGGCCCATGTCTTCAGGTGGGCTGAGGGTTTTGGGAAAACGAGCCTTGCCTGGAATGAGCACAGGTCTTCCTGATGATCTGCGTGGATGCTGTGCTCCCAGGGCCGTAGCGTTTGCTTATGTCATCCCTCCCATCTGGAAAACCCTCCATATCCTTGTGGGATAAACCAAAACTAACATCTACTCCTAGATACTTAGTTAAGAGTTATTTTTTTTCCCAGTGATCCATGGCCTGATCACCTATACAGACATTAAAATTCCTGAGACCAGGAAACTTAGAAAGAATAGAAGTCGACTTGGTCCGTGAGTCTGGAGTGTGGGACATCCAAGATGACAGCAGCGGCATCTGTTGAAGGCTTTCGCATTGAGTCATGCTGATGCCATCGACTCTTCCGCTGGGCTGTGGTCTCTCCACCTCGAACAGTGAGGCCGACAGACGGTAGTGAAGGGCAAGCCGACGACAAGGGTCATGCACACTGATACAACACCCAGAAGCAGCAGTGAGGGCTTGAACTCCTGCTGGTGGTGGGGTGTCTATAAGGAGGGATTTTGGGTGGATTTGCAGATTTGATCCCTGAAGGGTCTCAGGATGCTAGATGAGAGGGGCCCTATTGAGTGATATGGCTCGAAGCCCTTGGTGGGCTTCAGGGTTAGAGCCAAGAGGGGTCCTGTGGCAGCAGGAATCAGCCATGGGCCTTGGGGGCAGGGGCAGGTGTCTTCCTCCAGTGAGCAAGCCTGCCCGAGGCAACGCAGTGCTTCCTCTGAGCGTCAGGGGAATGTATGATGGAGACACTATGGTTGACATAGACCCAGGTAGACCCTGAGTTACTGAGAGCATGCAAATGCGGTTAATCAGGAGAGAGACGGCCAGCCCAGGAAAGGGAGGCAGGTCTTCCAAAAGATGGTCGCTCTGTTTCCATGGGGGATGAATCAGGAGAAAGACGGCCAGCCCAGGAAAGGGAGGCAGGTCTTCCGAAAGATGGTCGCTCTGTTTCCATGGGGGATGAATCAGGAGAGAGACGGCCAGCCCAGGAAAGGGAGGCAGGTCTGCCAAAAGATGGTCGCTCTGTTTCCATGGGGGATGAATCAGGAGAGAGACGGCCAGCCCAGGAAAGGGAGGCAGGTCTTCCGAAAGATGGTCGCTCTGTTTCCATGGGGGATGAATCAGGAGAGAGACGGCCAGCCCAGGAAAGGGAGGCAGGTCTTCCGAAAGATGGTCGCTCTGTTTCCATGGGGGATGAATCAGGAGAGAGACGGCCAGCCCAGGAAAGGGAGGCAGGTCTTCCGAAAGACGGTGGCTCCATCTCCCTGGCTGCCATGGCAGTGGTGGCAAAGTGGCACTTGGATGCAACGAGACAGTTGTGACTAGGGCTTTGGAGTTCTGCCTGCTGCCTCCTGCAGGCTCCAACCCCTGCCTGGCCCCTCTTTCCCCTCTTAGTAGTATAGTCGGGGGTATCATGTGTTGAGTCACAGCAAATGTGCTAACTCTGATCTCTCGTCCTCCTCTTCTCAAGGAATTAGTGCCCCCACAGAGGGCCCACTTTCATGATCCTATGTAATCCTAATTACCACCGGAAAGACACATCTTCAAGTACCATTAGCGTAGAAATTTGGGGAATAAGTTTCCAACACATGGACTTTTGAAGGCCACGTTGAAGCCATAATAGACATGTAGTGGTTGTGTTTCTCCCTGCGTGCTCACGTTGAGACTGACAAGACTTGTTCACAGCTCAAGTACCGTCCACCACGGCTTGGGGCAGCCGGCCACATTGCGTCTGCAGTCAGAGGGGGGAATGCTGGGGGTGCTCAGCTCACTTTCTGCCCCCTCCCCTTTCCCGTTTTTAAAAATATTTTTATTTTATTTATTTGAGAAAGATAGATAGAGAGAGAGAGGGAGAGAGAGAGAGAATGGGTGCGCCAGGGCCTCCAGCCACTGCAAATGAACTTCAGATGCCTGCACCCCCTTGTGCATCTGGCTTATGTGGATCCTGGGGATCAAACCTGGGTCCTTCGGCTTTGCAGGCTGTACCTTAACCTCTAAGCCATCTCTCCAGCCCCCTTCTCCCTTTTTATTCAGTCCAGGGGCCTCTTTCCATGGGATGGTGAAGCCTACATTCAGGACGGGTCTTTTACCCTCAGTTAAGCCACTCTGAAAACACCTCACAGGCACATCCAGAGAGGTGTGTCTCCTAGGCGACTCCAAGTCCAGTCAACCAGGCAATGAAAAGGAGTTACCAGGAGACATCTAACTTTTTTTCCTTGTATATAATCTTTGAAGGGTTGACTTAATGACTGCTCTTTCACCTGGCAAAGGACAAGGCATAGAAGGGATACTCAAAGCACATATATTTTCTGTAAGCATTACTTGAACAAACCAGGGGCTGAAAGTGAGCAGTGGAGGGGCCAAGCTGGGAAAACACAACAGCCCAGATTTAGCAGGGATGGACTGCGTACAAGCTTCTCCTGGTCATTCTTCTAGAATCTCATACGTTAGGGCCAATTTCTTTCTTTCTTTTTCAAAGACTTATTTTATTTATTTATTTATTTATTTATTTATTTGCAAGCAGAGATATAGAGAGAGGAGACAGAGAGAGAATGGGCACACCAGGGCCTCTAGCCACTGCAAAAAACGTCCAGATATTTGCACACCCTTGTGCATCTGGCTTACGTGGGTACTGGGGAATTGAACCTGGGTCCTTTGACTTTGTAGGCAAATGCCTTAACCACTGAGCTATCTCTCCAGCCCTGTTAGGGCCAATTTCACAAGACCTTCCATGATAGGCTCCAGGGTGGATAATTATTGACCTGTTCCGTAACCCTAGTTCCCACTGATCAGAAACAAGCCAGGTAAGTCCTGAAAAGTCAGGTTTCGTGGGCTGTGTTGAGAGCCCATGTGTGTTGCCCCTAATCACCTGCGAGGAGAAGCAAGTCTGCCCTCATCCTCCTGAGTCTGAGCTGGAGCACGGTGAGCAAAAGCCCCGACGCCCCACTATCGAGACCTGTCTCCCTCAGTGCAAATGTTCTTGGGTGTGTAATGCGAGCATGCTGCTCTCATTTGGAGCCATTGTTCTCTCTAAATGAGAAAATGCAAATGAAGCACTCAGAGTATCGCGCCATAACTCGCTGCATAAAATTCTTGACATCAACATGAAGCTACTTAGCATAATTTTCCTGTTAATAAACTGCCAATTTAGTCATTTAGGTCTCAGCTTTTAAAGAATGCAACAGCATCAGCCTGTGGATTTTTTTTCCCTCCCCATACATGCCTGAGTTTATTATTTTGATGTTTATGTTAAAACATAGGAAATTGGAGTCTATGTGATTATTTGGAGATCTTCTACCCTAATATGTTTGCTTTCAGAGTTCCGGAAATCTTTGCTCATTTGAGACGCAAAAACATATTTTGTTCAGAGCATTTTCTTCAGTTTCGGATAAAATTGCCATATTTAAAATGACTGGGGAACATTCTGAGGATGTGACTGCATGCAGTCTGTGCTGAAGTCACATAACCCTGGGCCATGCTTGTCCTGACCGCACACAGAGACCACGAAGGACACAGGTCACCCCGAGGGTGTGAGGAAGGGAGGGGCAGAGCAGAGGTCTTTTTGTTGGGGCTTCACTCCTTCCTCACCACGGCCCCTCCCCGACAGCCCCCATCCCAGCCTGCCCTGCCCCCTTCCCAAAAGCCCCCATCTGGGCCAATCAGCCCATCTCTTCAACAGTCTCTACTAGGAGATTGCTACGTGTCAATCACTGAGCGAACGCTGGAGTGACACGGCGCGTAATGGGGAGGCAGACATGACTCGGTGAGTCACACAGCACAGCTGAGTACGACACCGGGGTGCTCCCCGAGGGGAAAGCAAGGTTCTGACTCAGTTCCTGCCTTCAAGCGCTGCCAACAGCCAAGATTTACTCACAGACCGAAGCTTGGCAGAAGTTTTATGAAGTCTAAATTAACTGCCACATGTTCCCGATTCTCTACGTTGTGTGTGCACACACCCTAACCGTGTGCGTGTATGTGGTTGTGTTTTCATGTGCGTGCATGTATGCGTGCAAGTATTTGCATGTGCAGGTGAAGGTCAGAGAACAAGCTTGGATGGCATCCTCAGGAAGGCTGGTCACCTGTTCCTCGCTCCCTCCCTGCCTGCCTGCCTCCCTCCCTTCCTTCTTGCACAGGGCTCCCATTGGCCTGGAACTCACCGATTAGGCCACACTGGCTGTCCAGTGAGCTCCAGTGATCTGTCTGTCTCCACCTCTCCAGCATCAGGATCACAAGCACACAACCACCACTGCCTGGCTTTTCTGTGTGGGTTCTGGGCATCAAACTCAGGTCGTCATGCTTGCGTGGCAAGTACTTTACCCACTGAGCCGTTTCCCAGCCCATTGTGTGGTATTTTTTTCAGCAGCTATTCCGTGCCAGACACTGTCCCAGCCACCAGATATGCATGCAAAGTGCTCAGCTTCCAGCTGAGATAATGGGACTTCTGAGTCAGGCAGACACACCTTTAGTAGTTGGAGCTACAGCACTTACTGGCCTGCATCTTGTCTTTCCCAAAGTAGAATGGGTAACTGAGTCAGAGTTGTTGAGAGGATTAAAGGGATGGTGGAGCATGGGAACAACTTGATAAACAAAGTGTATGTCACGTGGCTGAAGAGGAGGGTTCATAGTAGATGGTAGCTGCGGCTGGTGCAGTTTTCATGTCATTACAGTGTGCCTGAAACCTGAAGTCTTGCTGGGCCCCTGGTACTGCGCCCACTTCTTACTGCTTCCCTGGGTTGATGGGTTAGTAGGCAAGAGTCTGAGAAGCAAGGCATTTGATTCTCTGCTGTCTCTAGTGTTCTAGCTGTTAAGGTGTGTCTCTGTGTGTGTATGTGGAGGGGGGGAGAGGGTCTGCATCTGGCACCTTGGAACTAGACTGTAGGAGATCCCATGCCAATGAGCTTGCACTGTCTGCAGTAATGTCAGAAGGATGTGCTAGTCACTTTCCCTGCCACTGTGACCAAATACCTGGAAGGAACAACTTGGGGAGGAAGGGATTTCTTTGGCTTACAGTTGGAGGAGACACAGTCCATCATGGTGGCAGGAGTGTGGAGTCAGACTCCTAATCTCACATCTCGGAGGAGTATGGACAGGAAGTGAAGCTGGGTTCCAAAACCTCAAGCTCCCTCCTTCCACCATCCCCCCAGTGACTACTTCTCCCAGCAAGACTCCACCTCTTAAAGGATCCACAGCTTTCCAAGAACAGTGTCACCCTCTGGGGACCGAGTGTTCAAACACGTGGGCCCGTGGGAGACACTTCCCGTTCCCACCTGTGCCCTGACTCCTCTCCTGACTTCACTGTTGGAAGGAAGAGAGTCGGCTTCCCATCTTGGAGACAAAATGCCTGACAAAGATCATCTGAAGGGAGGAAGGCTTTGTTTGGCTTGCAGTTCTGTGTCACAGTCCATCGTGGGCAAGGTGCAGTAGTGGAGCTGCGGCAGCTGCCCACATTCAGCCCCGGGAGAGAGATGCCTGCTGCTGCTCAGCCAGCTCGCGCCTTTTCACGTAGTTCAGGATCCCACCCACAGTTAAGGTGGGTCTTCCCACCTTAATTCACCTGATCAAGATAATCCCTCCCACACTGGCCCAGAGGCTGACCTGATCTACTTGATCCCTGATTCCAGATTCCAGGGTCCTGTCAAGGTGACGAGCAATATGAATGATCACAAAGCCTGATCCCTCTTCGTGGAGTTTGGTTGTTTCTCTTCTTTGAAGTCCTCAGATCTCCCTCAGGCAGAGATGGCCCATGCAGCCCTCTGTAGCACCTCCCATTAGACCCTGGCTGGTTGGGTCACACAGCAAGATTAAAGCCCCTTCAATGAGGACCACATCGCACCAGCCAGGGGTGGCCTACAAAATGGAAGCTTTCTCCTGAAGCTGTCTGATAGCTCCCGTTAGCTTGTGGTGCCATGATTCAGAGCAGATGTTCGAACGTCTTGGAAATTCTGTGGGATTTGGTTTCTCTTCCTCTCCTGGGCTCTCTGCATCTGTATTTTTGGGCAGTTTTCTGTTTTGTGAAGTGGCATGAGTGAGTGCCAGGTCGCATGAGGGGCCGCTGAGGCCAGGCAAGCGTGGGAGGGGGGGTCCTGAGCTGCTTCAGTCCCTTGCTTATAGGTTTGTCCAAAGTAATATTTGAAGGGTTCTGCTAACCCATAATTTATCCTTTGTCAATTTTGATAATTAGCAGTGCTGAAATAATCATATGAGTTAAAAAATGTAAGCTAAACATGACTATTTCTTTATAACTTTTAGTTTTAATGACTAAGGTCTAATTAATGTTTGTCTTCATTGTTGATTTTGTTTTGAGTAGATTCACTTAGTATCCATTGTTCTTGGATAAGGAGGCTCTCATTATTGCTCCCTTTCTTCCTCCTTCCCCTTTCCCTCTCTCTCTCCTTCCCTTCCTTCTTCACTCCCTCTCTCCCTCTCCCTTCTTTTCTTCTCTTTTATTTATCAGAATTTCATTTACCCTAGGTGGCCCTTGGACCCACTATGTAGCTCAGGATGACTTAGCTGTTTGGGTCCTCCTGTCATTACCTCTTGAGTGCTGGGATTACAGACATAAGATGCAGCACTCAGTTTTATGTGATACTAGACATTAAACCCAGGATTTTGTGCTAGGCAAGCACTCTACCAAATGAACTGCATCCCCAGCCCTGAAGATTTCTTCTTAAAATATTCAAACACTGGTTTGGGTCTGATGCCAAGAGTAGGATGTCGCCAAGCGTGGTGGCACATGCCTTTAATCCTAGCACTTGGGAGGCCGAGGTAGGAGAATCACCGTGAGTTCGAGGCCAGCCTGAGACTACATAGTGAATTCCAGGTCAGCCTGAGCTAGAGTGAGACCCTACCTCGGAAAATCAAAAACCAAACCAAACCAAACAAACAAAAAAATCATCCCCCAAAAGAGCAGGATGTCTGTCATTCTAGTCTTCCTGTGAATCCCAGCACCCGGGTCTCATCCAGTCCATCCACCTGATCTGCAGCATGGGAAAAGAAGGGAACTGTAAGAGCCACGTGCAGCCCATGTGCCCTGCAGGGGGTTGAGCCAAGTGCCTGGTCACTGTGGTCACTTCCCACTTGACGGTCCAGACACTGAACAGCCTCATGAGCAATGACCTTCGAAGTGACCCCACTGCAGTCCTGGCCCTTATGCCAGCTGGGTGTTGGTGTTGAAGTCCATCTGCAGGGTGAATCCCATGCCAACCTAATGATTGCCAGGGTCAGCTGTGCTTGTCACCAGAGCGGTTCTCGGGCAAACGTTTTTCCAAGTTTCTCCTCGAAGCCCAGTAGTGTTCTCAGCAATTCCTTTGACCCTCATCTTACAGATGTTAAGGCTGGGTCTCAGGGTGGTTCATCAGCTCACTGGGTCATACTGCGGGCGAGAGTCAGGGCAGAGATTTGAACCAGGCCCTGGAACAGCACTCCCAGGCCAGCCCTGTAGCCTGACTATCTCTGGGTACATCCCCTCAGCAAGGGCAGTACAGACCCGACACGGGCTTAGCAACCCCACCAGGCCTGTTGACAAAGTACCACAACTGCCCTATCAATAGTGGGATGATGCCGCCGATTTTAGTGGCATTTAGATCACAAGAGCCTGTCTGGAGCTGTGCCCCAAGATTTATGCTCCCCACATCCATTAGAGCTAATGGGAAATGCCTGTGTAAATCAAGAATGTCAGTGGGGCGTTACAGCTCCGGGTCGTCCTTGGCGTATTTTAAACTCTCTGTGCTTTATTGAAATGCTCATCCTCTGTAGCTATCGTGCATCCTATTGTTGGTTTCCTTGGGGAAGCTGGAGGCTGGAGGGAAAAGTCCAAAACCCTAGACTGGGTATTTTGTAGCTGTGTGCCCTTGGGTAAGTGGCATCACTTCTCTGAGCTATACTCGGTCTTTAACCGTTGAGCCATCTCCCCGGTCCTATACTCAAAGTCTTCTCATCTGAGATCACCGTTGCCCGGAGAGTTAAAGCCCTGAGCCCAGCAAATGAGACTCTGGCTCTTGAAGTCAGAGCTTCATCCGTGGTTGTTGCCCCGGTTGCTTTGGGGCCCAGATGAGGCAGAATAACAGGGCAGAGATCACGTGATGCAGCAAAGCCACTCACCTCACGACAGCTGGGAGCAGAGAGATGAGAGGAGCCAGGGTCCTCCCGCTGCCCTCAAGGGCTCACCCCAGTGACCTAACTTCCCTCCACCAGGTCCATCTCCTAAAGGTCCCGCCATCTCCCAACAGTGCCACATGCTGGCTACCGTTGTCATGGCGAGGCCCTCAGAGAGTCCGCGTTTCTGTGAGGGCCACAGCACTTGTGTGAAGGTCAGAGGACAGCCTCGGGTGTCAGTCCTCCCTTCCACCTTGTCTGAGACACAGTCTCTCTTGTTTGTTGCTGTGCACACCGGACTAGCCGCTCCACACGTTTCCGGATTCTTCTGACTCCACATCCTTTTGCCGTAGGCAGGTTGGGATTACAGACGTGTGCACTGCTGCGTCCGCCTTTGTGTGAGTATGGGGCACCCGAACTCCAGCGGTCAGGCTTGCACAGCAAGTGCTTTTCACCAGCGAGCAATCTTCCTAACCCTACAGAGTCCTTCTTACCAAGGGCCAGGCATGTTGGAGGACTGACGGCTGATGTTGGGGGCCACATCTACATAGTGGGTTGAAGCATTGGCCCTTGCCTCCTGCAGCTCCTCCCCGGGCTCACCATGCAAGCCTCAGTTCCGCAGAGCCCCGCTCTATGCAGTTCTTCCTGGGCTGGGGAGTAGGGCAAGAGGCTCCCGGGTTCTACAGAATAGGTTCCTAAAGCCCATGTCTGCACGCCCCAGCGAGAGCACTTTGGGCTCCCACAGATTTACAGAGATGTGTCAAAGCCCCTTCATCTCCAAGCCAATAAAAATAAAATTAATGGACCTCATAAAAGCGATAGCTCTGCTCTCAGGTGACTCCTTTATTGCTGGCTGGGGACATGGGTAGAATGGACCGAGCCTCTGGGTCTGGAAGCTGCTCACCGTGGGCTCTCTGGGCCCTTCAGGTGGCTCCAGATGGAAGTCGGGACAATGAGGGAGAAGCGGGATGGAAAGAGGGCAAGTCGCGGTGCCACGAAGGTGGGCAAAGGTGCTTCAGGCTGAGGTGCTCCGGCGTGGCCCAAGTGCAGTGCCAACACTGCGGACAGCTGTGTCACTGCACTTCATCGGGAAGATGCACATCTACGGAAGAGCTCTTCCTGCTGCCACAGCAGGTCAGCTACGCTGCGGCGTTCCGGAGTCAGGGAACCCCTGGCAGAGCTCGTGTATCAAGCGGAAGTCAAATAGGAGGTTTGCATATGGCAGAGTATGTGGTGGACCAGCTGGTTCTCGAGACAAGCTGATTCTGGTGAAGAGGTGGGCTCTCGTGTGGGATGAACACTTGGTCCAACTGCTGTCAAAGCCTCCTTTCCTGCTGTCTTATCAGACCCTCTAAAGTGGTCAGAGTGACTTCGGTGTGGGTGACAGAAAGATGTCCTCCCTGCCCCCTGGTCACCGCCACACCGCATGTTCAGATTGGCCATGTGACTTAACATTTTGTATGTACAATATTTGTGAGTGGAATCCTTCTGAACACTCTGGGAAGGTTGTTGTGGATTGACGTCGTGATCAGTGATGAGAGGTGATATTTACTAGATGTCTGTTATGTGTCAGAGACGGCCTGGCATAGACCTCCTAGTGACTAGGAACCTCACGTTCTCATGAGTCTGCCCCAGAAACTCCACCCGTTTCTCGTCCCCGTGGAAATGAAGGCCAGCTCTGGCTTCCCCCAGCCCCATCCTTAGGAGATCCTTACAGTAGAGTGTGGCTTGAATCTTGAGGGTCCACGGGTGGATCCCTACTGGTGAAGAGATGTGTCCCTGGGGGCGGGTCTTGGAGCCCAGCCCTAAGGTGGGTCTGGGGGCAGATCGTAAGTCCAGCCCTATGGGGTGTGGAGAGTATCTGGAGCTCCGGTGGTTTTTTGGTTCAGGCTGTGGGCGGTGTCTCTCTGTTTGGTCTATGGAAATGAGCCAGCTTCTTCTGCCATTGATGGAGAGCCCCTGGGGTCTGTTAGCCTAAAACAAACCCCTTTCCACCTGTCAGCTGCTTTTCCTCGGGGGGTTGCCCAGCAACAGGAAGCTGACGATGGCACTCACCACAGTGGCATCTGTACATCATAGATGCTCCCCCATCCCCACCCACAGCTGGGCCCCAAACTGGTCAGTTCTCCCATTTGTAGGGGAGCAAGTGGCCAGGTCCCCGACAGCCCGTGCTCTGGGGTCCCACTGAGGCGCTCCCACACAGGGCCACTCGGAGTCCAGGAGGTAGGTGTGTGCATTCCAGCCGAGCAGGGCCATGCCAGGATGTAGGGCAAGCAATGGTCAGGGGCCAGGGGTCAGAGGAGCGGGCCCTGCAAGTCTGGTTCCGTGCCTCAGGCCCAGCAGTAGGCTGGCTGCAAGGTACTCAGGTCACACGTTTGAGCGCAGAGGCCACCGGCTCACTCCAAGAAAGGACAGAGAGGTCTGGGCAGACAGCTTGGTCAGTAAAGCGCTTGTCTTGCATGCATTAAGCCTTACTTCAATCCCCGGGACCCAGGCATGGTGGCAAGTACTTGAATCCAGCCTCTGAGGAGGTGGGGACAGGAGGGTCTCCGGCGCTCGCCTGCCAGCCAGTTCAGCCTGCTTGATGAGCCTCAGCCAAGTGAGGGGCTGTCTCAAAGAACGCCCCAAGTGTTTCCTGGCCTCCGTGAGCAAGTGCATGAGTGTGCGCGTGAGCATACACACACACACACACACACACCACACACACACGACAGAGACCTTCCCACAGGTCGGGCAGAGGACGGGAAAAGGATCCAGGAAGAAGCCACCTCTCATTAAAGGGGTGAGGCCACCTGCACTGGAACCCTAACTTTAATAAATTGAGCTCCCCACCCCCAGCCTTCCCCCTCTGTGTTCCTTCTACCTCACCACACCACCAGTTTCCGTCAATGGCACACAGCAGGCGCAGGTTCAGCCTTGAGGATTCACATTCTCAGCTTCACGCCCTGGACCAGCTTCCCGGCCTCCCAGGAGCACACACCCAGAGACCCACTGAAGGAGGGGCAGGGCGGGTGCAGGGCAGCCTCTCCAGGGCACCCCGCTGGGGGTTGAGGGCTGCAAGGGAAGGAGAAGCTCCCGGCAAGCGAGCACATGAGCCCGTTGTGTATCCCAGCAGACCACGGCCTGGCCGCGGCCCAGCCGGAGGCCGTAGTACTCCTGGGGGCTTTGCAGCCACTGGGGCCTGGGCTACACACGACGATGCTGCTGGGATCCACATGGGATGAAGCATGAACAGGGGGCTTTCCGAACACTGCAGGGCATCCCAACCGGTCCCGGGAGGAGAGAGGTGACTCTGAAAGTCCCTGCTTTGGGAGAGAGTGAGTGGGGTGTGGGAGAATGAAAGACCTGAAATAGAGGGACCAGAAGCTCCAGCCTATGAAGTGTGTCCTGCCAGGTAAGAGGATGGCAATGAAGTCTCAGTGCCACCCAAGGGGAGGAAGGTGGTACAGCAGGATCAAGGAGGAGGGAGGGCCGTCCATGGCTAGAAGCCGAGGTCAGCTGGAGGAGGCCGCTGGGGTGCTGTGGCCAGACCCCTTGGAGAACATCAGGTTGTTAGGTGGTCTGATGAGGGTCAGACATATGCGTGGGAGCCCCTTGCTACAGAGCCACTCCAGGCCAAAGGCCATGCTATCTCTCCTTAACACCTGAGTAGAAGGGAGGAAGCAGGCGGTGCAGTGGCAGCTGTAGTTCCAGGAAGTGAACAACTGGTTGAAAAAAGGTTGACTAAACACAGGGCCCCCAAGCATCTCTGAATAGTAGGACCAGACAGCCACTTGTGTGGGGAAGAACTGGGTGCGAGAGAGCTTGGAACACGCTTAAAGGGCACCCCACTAGAGCCATGTTACCGCCTAGGGGTCAAGTTCCTTTTGTTTGCCAAATAAAGAGAAAAATTTAAAGATTTTATTCATTTATTTAGAAGCAAAAGTAAAGAGGCAGAGAGGAGATTCAGGTCCTGTCACCCCAGTGGGACCTAGGCTTTTCTAAAAAATATATATATATATATTTATTTGCAAGGAGACAGAGAGAGAGAGAATGAATGAGTATGGGTATGCCAGGGCCTCATGCCACTGCAAACAAACTCCAAAGACATGTTTCACTTTGTGCATGTGACTTAAAGTGGGTACTGGGGGATTGAACCCAGGCTGGCAGGCTCAGCACATGAGCTCTTTTAACAGCTGAGCCATCTCCCCAGCCTACTGAGAGTCAGGCTTCTATTGAAGGAGGGAAGGCCTCCACGCCAGAGTCTGTGATTGGTCAGCTTAAACTAAGACAGAAGCAGTGGTTGGCCCACAATGCATCTAACACGGTGTGTGTTCCAGACGAGCCCACCAGGTGAGCTGCGTGCTCCCCCCTCTCCTCCCCCCCCAGGGAAGAACAAGTGGGAGGTCAGCGGCACTCTCTGCCTTTGTGGGTCCCCATTTTGGAACACTTCAGAGCACAGCAGCCTGACAAAGCTCCTTTTCCCTATCTGTCTACCTAGCGTAGGAAACAATTGACTATGGTCGCTCAGCCATACCCAGGCAGAGAGGCAGGACCAGTACTGGATGTCCGAGTATCAATCCAAAGAGGTCACAGGGTGAACAGGAAGGAGGTAATAGGAGACAACCAGGTATGGTGTGTGATCGAGTGTATAGCAGGCATAGATGGTTCTAGAAGACCCATGAAGGAGGAGCGAGCATTCCTTGGCATGGGGAGGTGGTTGGGAGGCTAGTGGCTCCCTTGAGCTGGAACACACCTGTGTAGGTGTGAGAGCCAAAGGGGGGCAGGAGCCCCCCTCTCCTCCTGCGCTGGCCTTCTTCTGTAGAGGAGCCATGGGACCTTTTCCATGTTGGCTTGTCCCAAGCAGACACACGTCCCCCGCGATTTGCATCAAGCATGATGAGGCTCAGGGGCTCCTTCCTGGGTCACGCCTCTAGATATGGCCTTTCTAGAATTCCTCCTGCTTCTCCCTTTGGAGAAACTTCTGTCCAGTCCCCAGAATGCAGCATCCTGAAGCTCACCTCACCGTTGGGGCACAGAGAGAGATAGGCCTCCTCAGAGGCAAATCCAGAAGCCGGGTTCCAGCCCAGAGATCTGGGCTCCAGGGCCTTTCTGCGTGCGCCGGACCGTGGGGATGTTTTTCTAAGCCGACTGTAACCTTCCCGCGTGTGCGTCATTCGTCCCCCCCCCCCACCACCAATTATTTGGCTCTGTTTGGTTTTATTGTTGCGTTTCGGCCCTGGGAGATGATTCTGGTCCGTGAAATGGAGTGATTGATTGACCTTTTGAAATGTCAGCAGCCGCTTCCGGGCTCCGGGGGATTCTGTGAGCCTCCCGCGCCCACGTGAGCACATGGGCAGGACCCCAGCGAGGGGCGCGCGCGGTGGGCCGAGGCGCTTGGCAGCTGCTTTCAGGAAACAAGGGTCCTGGGGGAGTAGGATACCGAATGGTCGCTGTGGTTTAGACACACCCTGCTGGAAGAGAGGGCGTCAGGAACCGGCTGTGCAGACCCGTGTCAGAGCTGAGCGCCACTGTGTCTCCCAGCACCTTCCTTGCAGAAAAGGGAAACTCGCCCTCCCCTGGGAGTCATTAGCAATGCGTAGTCTGCTGAAGCCGCGGCCCCGTGATCACTTTCCGCTGATGCACCCTTAACAAAGCCCCTTCCCTGTCCGGCTTGGTTGCTCCCAGGCCTCCCAGTCTGCTGCCCAGGTGGGGTGTGGCAAGAGCCCAGTGGAAACATGATGGGCTTCCCGAGAATCACTGCTCTGCGCTCACTCCTTCCATCACCCTTCCCTGAGAGCACCTGCTGGCCACACCAAGTGAGAGGGAGATGGGGGGAAACCCGCCCGCTTTCTGTCAGGTGGCAGGGGCTGGCCAGGCCTCACCAGTTTCTGTGCGTGCAAGCCCGTCATTCACACAGGAAAGGCTGGGTGACATATCCTTCTAGCAGTTGGAAAGCTCCGTTAAGTGGCATTTGAAATCTCCTAGCGCAGCAGATGGTCAGGACTGTGGTTCAGAGGAGGCCTGCGAGTTGGTCTCCTCGCCCCCCAAGGCTCAAATGCTGGAAGTTTGGTCCCCAGTGTTGTGTGTGGAGGCGGTGGGACCTTGAGGAACTGGGGCCAGTGGAGTATGAGTAGGTCACTGAGGGAATCCCCCTTTGGATGGGATTAACGTAGATTGTGAGGGAACTCCATACTTCCGTAAGAGGAGGTTGTCATAAAGAGAACGAGTCTGGTCCTTCAATCTCTGTCTTGCCGTCTCTTCACGTGATGGCTTTAACATACACTCCACCTTTGGGTATCACCCACTGTGAAGCCCTCAACACAGACCAAACAGATAAGGCCGCCTTACCCTGGAACCTCCCATCCAAAACCACGGTTTCACTGTGAGCTTTCCATGCATGCGCAGAATGTACTTTGATACTGTTTCCCTCTGCTACTCCTCCTCTTCCCCGTCAGTCCTTATTTGTTCATGTTTTGTTTTTGTTCCCTAGAATTTATGTACTTGGGAAAACATGGGATACTTGTCTTTGTGAGTCTGGGTTACTTTGCTTAACATGATGAGCTCCAGTCTTGTCCATTTTCCCTGCAAATGACATGACTTTTGTTATTTATGATTGAATAATACTCTAATTTTGTGTGCAATGTCTTTATGTTTCAGATTTTCTTTATCCATTCATCTGTGGAAGGGCCCTGGGCTATTTCTATAATTTGGCTATTACAAATTGCACCAAGGTCAACATGAGTATGCAAATATCTCTTTTGTACACTGATTTTGCTTCCTTTGGGTACATAACCAAGAATGGTATGGTTAGGTAATATGGTAGTTTTATTTTTAGTGTTTTAAGGTGCCTCCATGTTTATTTCCATAGCTGCTAGACTAATTTATGACCACACCCACATCATGTAAATTCTATCTACCCACATACTCACTAGCATTTGGGGGATTTATTTTCTTGGTAGCTGTTCTTACTGAGATGAGATGGACTTTCAATACAGACTTTTTTTCTAGGTCAGAAAAGATTTATTTTCAATATAAATTACAAATGAGACAGTTAATCATGGAATCACGATAAGATCTAGAATGGGTTATAAGAATCAGCTCTTGGGCTGGGCAGATCACTCAGTGAGTAAAGTGCTTCCCCATAAGCATGAGGTTCCGAGTTCTGTCCCCAGCACCCATAAAAAGCCATGCATGGAGGTGCATTCCTATAACCCCAGGGGTGAGTAATATGGAGACAAGGAGATTTCTGGGTCTCACTGATTAGCACGATGGGTATGTGCAGGCCAGTGAGAGAACTGTCACAAAAATGGTGGATGACATGCATAAGGAACAGCAACTTAGGTAATCTTGCTTGTCTTCTCACCTCCACACACACATACACATGTACATACACACACACACACACACACACACACACACACACAGCTGCATGCACACATAAGCACAAGTAAAAATGTTAAAAGCAAAAATAAAATAAGAAAAAATATAATGAAAAGTCAACTCTGCTTGGATTTTTCTCAGTTGGAAGTTTTAAAATAATTCATTCAATTCTCTGAAGTATTCAGAGATTCTCATAGTATTTGTCTTTAATTAACAAGTGCAATGTCTTTATGTTTTATTTATTTATTTGAGAGAGAGAAAAAGAGGCGGTGGGGGGAGAGAGAGGGAGAGAATGGGTGTGCCAGTACCTCCAGCCTCTGCAAACAAGTTCCAGATGCATGTGTCATCTTAAACATCTGGCTTATGTGGGTACTGGGGAATCAAACCTGGGTCCTTAGGCTTCACAGGCAAGTGCCTTAACCGCTAAGCTATCTTTCCAACTCACAAGTGTAGTTTTAATTTCATTTTTTTGTGGATAAAGATGTTGAACATTTTTTCACAAATTTGTTGGTAATTTAAACTTCTTTTGAAAAGTGTTGTTTCAGCTAATTTGCCAGTGTTTTGACTAGATTGCTTGGTATTTGCTCTTTAATATTTTTGTGTGTTCTTTGTATATTCTGGATATTAATTCACTGTCTGATGAATAGCTGGCAAAGATTTTCTCCCATTCTCTGGGCCATCTCTTCAGTTTGTTAATTGCTTTCTTTGCTGTACAGAAGTATTTCAATTTTTTACTATTTTATTTTTATTTATTTGAGAGAGACACACAGAGAAAGAGGCAGATAGAGTGAGAGAGAATGAGTACACCAGGGCCTCCAGCCACAACAAACAAACTCCAGGTTCATGTGCCACTTTGTGCAGCTGGCTTATGTGGGCACTGGGGAATAGAAGCTGGGTCTTTAGGCTTTGCAGGCAAGTGACTTAACCACCAAGCAATCTCTCCATACCCAGAAGCATTTTAATTTTATGCACTCAAATTTGTCAATCTTTGTTCTCCTTTCCTGAGTTATTGGAGACCTATTCAGAAAGCCATTGTTTATGCATATGTCTTCAAGTGTTTCCCTAATGTTTTACTTTAGTAGTTGCAAAGACTCAGGTCTTCTGGGCATGGTGGTGAGTGCTGTTCTCCCAGCACTTGGGGGCAGGAGCTTGGGAGTTGAGGTTGTCCTTTGTTACGTAGTGAGTGAGAGCCTGACCTGGACTAGTGAGACCCTGTCTCAAACAGCTCCCCGCCTCCAACACACACACACACACACACACACACACACACACACGTACACGCACACGCACACACGCACAAAGATTGAGGTCTTGTGTTAATGACTTTGTTCCATCTTAAGTTAATGTTGCAGTCAGGTTCGCAGTGCTGGCAGAAATCACCCAACCAAGAGCAGCTTTGGGGGAAAAAAGGGTTTATTCTGGCTTACATACTCCAGGGAAAGCTCCACGATGACAGGGGAAAATGATGACATCAGCCGCTGGCCAACATCAGGTGGACCACAGCAACAGGAGAGTGTGCTAAACACTGGCACGGGAAAAGCGGCTCTAACACCCACAAGCCCACCCCCAACAATACACCGCCTCCAAGAGGCTTCAATTTCCAATTGCCATCAGCTGGGGAGACTAGCACTCAGAATACCTAAGTTCATGGGGGACACCTGAATCAAGCTACTACATTCTACCCCTTGGCCCCTATAAACTGATAACCATCTGTGATGTAAAATGCAATGCATTCATTCAAATTTAAAAGTCCCCATAGTTTTTATCAAGCCTAATGATGTTCAAAAACATACCCGTAGTCCAAGATCTTTTAGCTGAGCCATAATACCAAAAATATCCCCCCCAAACCCATAATGGCACAGAATAAACACTCACATGCAAAAGATGACATTAGGCATAGCAAAGGAATATTCAATCAATACAAGACTTAAATATGGCAAACATCAAACTCTGTAGTTCCAAGTCCAATAACTCTAGTCAGTGACAAATCTCCAAATCCAATCATTCTAACCAGCAACAAGTCTCTGGAGTTCCAATTCTATCCCTCCAGCTAGGCTACTCACAGTCCTGGAAACCTTCATCTGGAGCCAGCAGCTTTCCTTAGCAGCCATCTCGTGGTCCCGGCATCTCCACTGTCACCCACGGTTCATCCTCATGGATCCGTTGGGTCTCCATGCAGACAGTCCTGCTTCACACTGCCCATGGCCATTTCCAAAATACAAGGCTGCATTGCAAACTTGATGACCCTCTCTTTCTTGCATTTCTTATACTCCATGATTCCAGGTAGGGTGCCAATTTGTTAATCCTGGGGGGAATAAAGCAGACTTTGAAGAGCAGGACACTCCTTCAGCATTCAGGCTCTTTCAAAATACTGCATTCTTTCTGTTGTCCTAATGCATGTCAGCTGGCCCAATCTCAATGGCTGTAATCTCTCAATTGCAGCTGAATGGGCAGCAGTTTCGGCCTAAAGATTTCTTTCTGTGCCATGACCCTCTGCTCATACCAGTTCATTTCTACGCAATGCAGCCCTACACAAATTCTCAGGACATGAGCATAACAGCAAGCCTCTCACACAAACTGCTTCTAACCCAGTCCAGGCAAAGCTCGTTCTCACCCTCATAAGCTAAACCTCATAGTCCATAGTTCTTACTGCATTCAAGTCTTTCAACTCTGATCAGAATAGTCCATCAAGCTGCACTTACAGCACTGCAAGGCATCTCTTAGGCCAAGGTTTCGAATCCTTCCACATTCCTCTTGAAAATCAGCTCCAAAAGGCCAAAGCCACACAGTCAGGTGTCTAGCAGCAAATGACACCACTCCTTGGTACCCACATTACTGTTGCAGTCAGGTTCCCATTGCTGGTAGAAATCATCTGACCAAGAGCAGCTTTTGGGAAAAAAGGGTTTATTTTGGCTTATAGACTTGAGGGGAAGCTCCATGATGGTAGGGGAAACAGATGGCATGAGCAGAGGGTGGACATCACCCCCTGGCCAACATAAGGTGGACAATAGCAACAGGAGAGTGTGCCAAACACTGGCAAGGGGACACTGGCTATAACACCCATAAGCCTTCCCCCAACAATATACTGCCTCCAGGAGGCTTTAATTTCCAATTGCCATGAGCTGGGGAGACTAGCATTCAGAATACCTAAGTTTATGGGGGACACCTGAATCAAACCACCACAGTTAATTTTGGAATAGGCCAACAGACAGGGGTCTAGTTTTAATCTCTCACCTCTGGATATCCAGTTTTCCTACCACCATATTTATAAGGAGGCTATCTTTTTTCCAAAAGTATGTTTTTGATGCCTTTGTCATAAATTAGGTAGCTATAGTTGAGTGGGCTATTTCAGGGTTTTCTCTTCTATTCCACTCTCAAGTGTCAGGTTTTGTGGCAGCCCCATGCTGGTTGGGCACTATGGCTCTGTCGTACACTTTAAAATCAGGTGTGGTAGTAAGTCCATTGGTGCTCTTTTGGCTCAGGATTGAGAGAGAGTATGCAGTTCAGGTGACTGGACTCCTGAAAATAAAAAGGACAGGAAAATCTGCACTCGCTCTATAGAAATCAAGGATGTTCTGACTTATCTCTTGCCTAGTTCTCTAGATGTATTTTTCCACAAACAACCAAGGACCCCTCCTGGGAAGGAGATCTTTTATAGGATTTAAACATTGTGGTTAAGCTGGACATGGTGGTGCACATCTTTAATCCTAGCACTAGGGAGGCAGAGGTAGGAGGCTCACTGTGAGTTCAAGGCCACCCTGAGACTACAGAATGAATTCCAGGTCAGCCTGAGCTAGAGTGAGACCCTACCTCAAAATCAATCAAACAAACAAACAAAAACCATTGTGGTTAGTCAACAAATTTCACCCCTGGAACTTGGTGTCAGGGTTAACCTGTTCCTGAGAGAGCCCCCAGCCCCAACCAACAATCTGTCCCTGTGGTTCACCTGAGCCAGAAGACAGGGCCCACCACTATAAGGTTATAAATACCTTTGCAAGGGAGGGCATGCTCTCTGACCACTTGGGGACTTCCAGCTGTGGGTGAATTTTCCAGGCTGAGCCAAGGGAAGAGGCCCCCAGCCCCTACTCTGGATAAAGAGCACATGGGCTCTTTATCCCATCCAGCTTCCCAGAGGGCAGGAGCTCTTTGAACTTTCTTGTCTCTCTTTCCTTTCTGTGGTTTTCCCAGGCCCTCCGTGTGGGATCTCTAGCCACATGGGTGTCTCTCTTTGGCTCTGTACTTCCCTCAATTAATAAAATAATTTCATAATTATCCTCCTCAGTCTTTTTATTCAATTCTTTAATTGAAATTAGAAAGGAACCTAGGGTTTGGGGTTCAAGGACTTTCTGGACCCCTGAGCACCCCATTATAGGATCACTCAGGTATTCTGGGTCTTGTAATTCCATATGAATTTTAGGATTTTTTTTTCTTGTTTGGCCACCAATTTAATTGGTATTCTGATGAGAATCGCACTGTTGTAGACCACTTTTGGCCGAGTGTTAATTCTGCTGATCCATGAACACCCATCTTCTATTGTGTCTTCAGTGGGACCTGCAGGTAGCTGACCCGTCCCTCCGTGAGCAGTGTTTCCTGCTTCTAAAACCTTCCGGGGGGGGGGGGGGGGAGAATGTCGTTGCCTTTTAACTCAGTTTTCCCAGACCTGTTTACCTCGTGAGTCTCCTGACCCTCCATCTCCCTCCAGGAGGGAATGCTTCAGTTTTTCTATCCTTTCACATTTAGTCTGTGTATGTCTTGCCAGTGAGGTGTATTTCTTACTGGAAGAAAACATACAGACCTGGTAGTTTTATTTTTTCAAAAAACCAGTTTGTATCTTACTGTAATCAGTAAAAAAGAAAGACCATTTATGTTCAGGGTTATAATTTTAATATATGTACCTACTTCCTATCATTTTTTTTGTGTTTTTCTAGTGTTCAAGTGAAGTGACAAGAAATGGAAATAGATAACAAAAAAATAAAGTTAGAATAGTTTAAAAGTAAAAATGGAGAAAGCAGGAAAAAGGTGAAAAGTAAGGATGAGAGAGAGAGAGAGAAATTTGATTATTATAATGATAGGAAGAGAAAGAAGAACAAAAAAGAGAAGAAAAAATATTTATACATATTGAAAAAAGAAGGAAAACAGAAAATACCTATGTGTAGACACAAACTAATCAGTGGTGTTGCACTGTGGCCATGGTGGACCACAAGCTCAACACTGACCAGAACACTCAAAATTTCTGTGAGTTTTGTGAAGTAAATTCCACCTACTTCCAAGAAGGAGGATAGTGCTCCTGTGACCACCGGAGGTGGCATGTTGCAAGGTCAGAGCCAGGTGCCCTTGGGCTACCATTAGTCCCTCCATAGCCACTGTTGCCCCCCTGGATGTCTGACCTAACATCCACGTGACTATCAGTTGAACAGGTGCGAGCTTTTTGGAAGTTACTAGTAGACCCACAGCTTCCTTCACCCCAAGGGCTAAGGATGTCATCAGACAGCATCTGAGGCCTGTGGTGGGTATCCCCCTTCCCCCCGGCTTTGCTATAACCCGCTTACCTGATGGTCGGCCAATGGATTTGAAAAGTACCTTGGTTTATGACTGTGTTTTGTTCTGTAACTATAGAGCCTTCATGAAATTGTTAACACACGTATACCAGGTCTTGCTACCTGTGCTGGCCGCATGTCGTGGAGAAGGTAGTAGAACACCCTTGGCCTGGTGACCTCTTCATCTCTCCAGGGACCTCCCTCTCTGAGAGCTCTTGGCCTTCCCTTCCCCCACTCCTAGGACCCTGCAACATCCCCTGCTCATTTCATTTTCTTTCTATGTCACATTGTCTGGGAGTCTCACGGAGACTGTTACATTTCCTTTTGTACATATCCCCACCCCATCTCTGGAGGTTTCCCCAGGCACAAGTTCTTTTCCAACCCTGCTGGCCTCTCTCTTTGGAAAGGGCAAACTGTGGTCATTTACAAGCCCTGCCTAATGCCTTACAGAAGAGTCTAGTGAAGAATAGTGGGCATCTGTCCAGCAGAGACCTTCCTGGTGTCTGATCTGGGCTCTTCTCAAAGTGACAGTTGACAGGACAGACGCTGGACCCCTGGTATGCTATGGCCTAGTCTGACCCTGGCTTTGTAAATGTCTTCTCTTTGCCGGCCTGACCAGGCTGCTGCCTATGCAGGAACTCCTTTATAATGATCTAATTGGAATGGTAACGGATGTAGCATTCTGCCATAGCTAACAGCAAGATTGGAATTTGAGGAGATGCAGAGACAAATTGCCTCTGAATTTTCTTGCAGCCGTAAAAGCTTTTTACCATATAGTAATTTTCCATTTCTGCTGCAGGCGCATTTGCATATTGCTTAACAATTTATCTCCTGTCATTTGTCAGATATTATCCATCTCCTGTTAATAAGCTAAGACAGGTCATATTAAGACTATGCAGGCCTCCCTGCTCACCTCGTCATCCCAGCCCCCCGTCCACAGGCTTTTCCCAGGGGGAGCAGATGGAGCATGACAGGGTGGCAGCTTGGCCGTGTCAGGGGCTCTATCCACAGCACCTTCCACTCCTGTAGAGCGGTGAGGAGCCGTGGTCATGTGGTACCCTGCCATGGCTGCGTGCCCAGGCCTTCCAAGGAAAGCCTAGTACCACAGCTCTCCTTGGGTGAGGCTGGAGCCTGTGGTTACACGGAAGGATCTCCGTCCTAGACTCTACTCCTGCCTCTGGCTCCCAGGCTCAGAAAGATTGTGTTCATTCATTTTCCTTACTGAAACTCAGTTTCTGCCGGGCTCCGCCGGCGGGGGCAGGTAGTGCCGAGGGAAGGACCAGGCCCGCTGGTTCCTCCCGAGGGGTTGAGGAGGAGATGAGCGTCCGACGACTCAGACCTCTCCTGGCCACCGGAGAAAAAATACACTGAGTCGGGAGTCTTGTCGAAGCAGGAACTCGATTTATTGCTATGAACAGTTGCCTATATAATGTTGGGAAGAAGGCGGGGATTTTAGGACGGTGGGGAAAGGTAAGGGCCAATAGTAAACTGACTATTGAGATGATAATCCTAAATCCCATGCGGAAGTAGCAGGCAAGAAGCCATTAGGCGTCTTGCTGAGTCACGTCTGGCCAGAGGCAGATCACCAAACTTTAGCTAGGCTCAGGAAGTTCCACTAGGCCTCACACCTGGGCCTTTCAGAGCCCAACAAGTTTCCCTACTTCTAGAATAAGCGCTGCATAACAGATTCTATAGCAGAGTTAATCACCATTTACACACACACACACATGCACACACACACATACACACACACACACACACCCTTTTCTCTGAAGCTGGGTTTCCATGGAGCCCCAGTCTGTACAATGGACAACTGGGTCTTGGTGTTGGGGGGTGAGGAGGGTCTTACATCCCAGTCTATTGTCATTCTCCGTCACGCAGAGAGGCCCCGAGGCACTGTCTGGACACTTGAGACCCCATGGAGCAGAGAGGAGACATACCTGGTTGGATGTCCTTGGTCCTGCCTTCCGTCCTGGCATCTGAAGTTTTGGGGTCTCGATGTATTTGCTTCCCACATGCTGCTGGCCTGGCCGTGTGCTCAGGCTGGGAGCAAGAACATTTTCCAGTTCTTAATTAAGATTCTGGGACTCTGCTCACTCTGAATCCCGGATTGGTAGTAGATTCTGTTGGCCATTGGTGGACAGATTTTAAGAGGAAAGAAAAATGGTTTGAAGCTGAATGTGTGATTAGATTTGCATAATTGAATTGAAATAGAATTAAAGGGTCGTATGTTTACACAGCGATGCCTAAAACCAGATTGCAGTAGTGTGTGCTTAGTACTAAAATGGGTTCCTTAGGGACACGTGGATATCTGGTTCCCAGATCTGTGTGCAAGAGCTGAAGAGAAGTCAGGGACTAGGCGGTTTCCTGGGGTGCCTGTCAAGGGGGCACAACAGTAGTAGTGTCAGTGACCTCTGCTGAGGGAGAGATGTACGATATGATTTCCATGAATTTCCTTGGGGAATCCCCACAACAGCACTTGAGCCTAGGCAGAGACTCCACAGAGCTCGTTCTTTGGCCATTCACTGTGAATCTTCGTGAGGTGGGCACAGGCATTGGCACGGGGCATGCATCCTTGTCTTCGCCAGGGAAAAGCCAACAGGCCCTACCCAGCACTTTGTGAGCGGCCCTGCTTTCGGCATGTCTGCAGCTATTCCTGTTTACAAGTTTGATCTGTGCTGTCGCTCTGATGTGAAAATAAAATGTCAACATGTACCCGTCAGAGGATGTGGGTGTGGGAACTAAGTGCCCATGACGAGCGGCAACAGCTTTCCATGAACTACTAAGATGCTAAGATGCGCTCTCCCCGGTCAGCTGTGCTGCTCAGCAGTGCTGGCGCGGCCTCAGCCATTTGGGAAACCCCCCCCCTTCCACACCAAATGAGGTGTCACATGGGTCTTATATTCAATATGGATTGTCCTGAAGGCAGTCAACCCAGCCAAGTCCTGAGTTTGACACTCGTCACAACCATGATGGAGCCAATGACATTTCGCACTCACACGGTGTGTGAACGAGCTCTGCAGGGACTGAGGAGGCTGAGAGGAGCCCTTCCTTCTCCAGCCTGCGGGCAGTCCTGCCTTTTTGTCTCTGATGTCACCTGTGTCTGAGAGTCAGAATGCCATGGGACCTGCAAAGGAGGATGGGGAGTGGCTTCCTCCTGGACAGACAACTGGATCCCCTTACAGCGTCACTGTCATATCTGCTTAGCCTTGAAACGCCTGGGCAAGGAGGTCATGCGTAGTAACAGTGTGGGGACAATCAAGCGACATCCTGAGAGACTGACTGGTTGCTGGGACAGCAGCACGACGGCAATAGGGTGTCTGGGTTCATTTCCTGGCTCTGCCACATGGGAGCTCTTTGCATATGGCAGATGGGGGGGATCATTCTTGGGTCTTGACTCCATCTTGGAATATGGTTACCTATCCTTGGCATAGATGACAGGGGACCCACTTGCACTAGGTAACCCTTGCTTGAGCCGTTGCTACATTGGCCGGCAAGATGTGAGCAGGAACTTTCAGTGTGCTCTTGGGTGTGGTTTGCTCTTCTGCGTCATTTGATGTGTGGTTTGGAAGGCTCCCCGGTGACTGGTGACCCTGTACAAAGGACCACAGAAGGAAGGCTAGACAGATAGGAATCCAGTAAGAAGTACGGAGTCCAGTGTGGGCAGCGGAGCTCAGGCTGTGAGCCAGGTTGTAGCCATCCTGCAGACCTGGAGAAGAACATGTTGTGTAAGAACTGAGCGCTCGCTCTCTCTCTCTCTCTCTCTCTCTGTGTGTGTGTGTGTGTGTGTGTGTGTGTGTGTGTGTGTGTGTGAGCATGGGAACAACCTGACATATTTTTCCTTAAGTGCCTTCTTCCATTTTTAAGATTGGGTCTCTCACTGGCCTGGAACTTGATAGCTCTGTTTTCTCCAGGGGCTTTGGGGACAGCCCTTGGACCTGCTTTCTTTCCTCCCAGTGGGATCGTCACGCTTTATGGAGTTCTGTATGTTTGCAGTAACAGTTACAGTTACTCCATTACTGTGCGACGGACGAGCCCACGGAAAGAGGCCGAGTGCCCGGCCCAATGCCACATGGGACTGCTGAGTCAGAGACTTAAACCAAGGTCTGTGGCTTCCCACTGTGTTCTTCCTTGATACGATGACAGTCCCTTTAGCTGTGGCTCTTTACACACACTGATGTGTACAGGATACCCGACGGGAGCCTTTAATGATCAGAGTTGTCTCTCTTTTTCAAAACTTTTCTTCCCCTGGTGACAAGGACAGATACCGGGAGGATATGATTGGGCAAGTATCCCTAACAGTAAAGGAGACAGTGAGAAACACAGCTTGTCCTGGTGCCTTGGGGACCCTGCAAGTCTGTGCTGGTGGATAGACTCACGGGCTCTTCTGGAAGGTGGTGACCTTCCTTTAGGCCATAGGCAACTGGCCCTCACTGTCCCCTGCCCCTGAAGGCCAGAGCCAGCCATCTGCATGAACTCTGCCGATGCCAGAGGGGGCCATTTCCGATGGAGCGTATACATTCAGCCTCTTAAGGAGAAAGATTCTGAGAAGCGGGGTGTCCGTTTTCACTCCTCATTAGTTGTTGATGTGCTTTGGGTTACCTGGAAAATTCAAGTAAATGAGGGGAGGGAGAGGAGACTTTTCTCAATTACTTCTCAGGCTGAGAGCGTGAATGTGTGCACTTGCAGGGGAGAGACTCAGGCGTGGTCTGGGGCAGGGGAGCTCCTGGTACTGCCTCTGGAGGGACTTCACTGCCTCGCCCTGGACGGAGTGGATGCTGCATCGGGAGGGTGGGCTTCACTGGGCTCTAGGCTCCCAGCACCTTCCCCGCAGTGAGGGTGGGAGGAGCAAGAGTCCTACATGGCCCCTCCCAGCCCTGGCCTGGCACGAAGCACATTTCTGTCTTATGTAACGGCTTTGCTGTTCACTGGCAGGGACAAAGAAGAGAGCTGTACAAAGGATATGCCCACGGTTTCCATGGCGGTTTCCAGGCCTCCTCTTGCCCTCTGCTAATTCCGCCTAATCACCCTGTGTCTCAGCGCTGCAGTGCCTCTGGTATCGGGAGCTTGTGCCAGGGTGTGGCTCCTCTCCCACAGAGTGCTCCCTGGGGCAGGCTTGGGTCCACGTCGGCTTCTGGGGTCAGGCTGTAGCTCAGAAATGGCTGTCTCCTCGCCTCACAGTTGGGTAATGTCACCTCAGCATTTTCAGACCCCCTTCTACATGTGTGTGTGTAAAGGGCTTTGGTGAGGTGCTTGTCCCCGACAGGCCTCTTCCTCCTTCTCCTCAATATGGCTCATGTTGATCATCAAGTTGACAGGATCTGGATTCACCCAGTAGAGAAACTTCTGGGTAGGTCTGTGAAGGAATTTCTAGGTTGGGTTAACTGAGGTGGAAAGTCTCACTGTGCACACGGGTGGCACCATTCCATGGCTTGGGTTCCAGATCAGAAAACAGAGGAGAAGGCTAGCTGACCCCAGCATTCATCTCTCTCTCTCTGCTTCCTGACTGACGATGTAATGTGGCCAGCTCTCTCACCCTTCTGCCACCATCCCTTCTTGCCACGAAAGGCTACACTCGCTCAAGCTGTGGGCCACAGTCAACTCTTCCTGCCCCAAGCTGCTTTTTTTTTTTTTTTGTCAGATGTTTGGTCACAGCAACAAGAGAAGCAACGAACATGCTCCCCACGGCCCTTCTTCCCTGGCTCAGCTGAACGAGAGCCACGTGGAGGTTGTCTGGGCATCTGGTCAACCACCCATGTGTACCTGACAGATATTTTTGAGAGTCAGTCACCTCCTAGACAAGTATAGAGCATACTAGTGGCCAGAGTCAACCTTTGTACAGGGTGGAAGGCCACGACTGATTGAGACAAAGAACATTACGCTCAGTGGAAAGCCCAGGTGAAGGACTTTGGGACTTAGGGGGGCCGGGGTCAGCTAGTGCTGGTCTTCCAAGATGTTTGAGAGGAGCCCTGCAGGGTAGGGCAGGGAATTCTAGGGACAGGGTCGGCATGACCAAAGGTACCAGGCACAGACCCTGGGATGGACCCTGAGGGTCTGCAGAGAAACCATTGCAGGGGACAAATCCCCCAGGGACAGTCACAGGACCTCAGGAGCATCCTAAAGCAGAACTCAGAGTCCTGTACCAGGCCTGTCCCCAGGGGTTGTAAACAAAGCCAGGAGAGCCGCAGACCAGAGCAATAACCCCCGCTGTGCCCCGAAGCCAGAAGCTGGCAAATGGGCAAGAGGGAGACAACAGGAAGCCAAGTGCCCGCCCGCAGACACGAGTCTACCACGGGCTCCCGTGTGCCGCGCATGTGACTACAGCTCACCCTGCAGCGCCTCCCACCCTGTGTCCCCTCGGCGGAGGGCAAGAGCCTCCTCATGGGGTCTGTGTGTGGAGTTTCAGTTGAATAACAGGTAATAACGCCCTCAGCACAGACAAGGTTCCCGATTCTTCAAGGAGATGGTGCGCTGGGAAGAGTGTGCTTTAAACTCAGAGAAGAACGGGGCCTGAGCCAGGCCTGAGCACAGTGAACACAGGGAGCCGAAGCAAGGATTGAATCTGGGGGTTATTTCATGGGAAGAATAGACCTGCCCGGGACTGAGCTCCATGAAGCTCACTCTCATCTGGACTTCTCTATTATCGTTTATTTTATTTTATTTATTTTTATTTATTTGACAGAGAAAGGGGGGGAGAGAGAAAGATAGATGGATAGATAGAGAGAGAGAAAGAGAGAGAGAGAGAGGAAAAGAGAGAGAGAAAGAGAGAGAATGGGCGCACCAGGGCCTCCAGTCACTGCAAACGAACTCCAGACGTTTGCACCCCCTTGTGCATCTGGCTAACGTGGGTCCTGGGGAATCGAACCTGGGTCCCTTGGCTTTGCACGCAAATGCCTTAACTGCTAAGCCATCCCTCCAGCCCTGGACTTCTTTATTATCTTATCTCTACTTCCCACATTCTTTCTTCCTGGTTTGCAGGGCCTGGCCATGTTTGGTCTTTGACCATCTTGGTTTTGTGTCAGGCCTCTCTAAGGACAGGTTTAGTGCCCAGATCTGAGCTTTGCTTTAGGATCACACTGATGACAGGTTCACAGGATGTCTAACGGAGGCTGGGGAGCTGCCTCAGTGGGTGCAGTGCATGCCACACAAGCACGAGGAGCTCAGTGGTTGCATGTGCCTGTAACCCCAGCACTGGGGCGGCAGAGGCAGCAGGATCCTTAGGGTTTGCTGGCTAGCTAGTGAGGCTGAACAGGTGAGCTCTAGGTTTTTAATGCAAAGCCTTTCTTAATAATAATAGTAATAATGAAGGCTGGGGAGGTGGCTCAGCCATTACAGGCACTTTCTGGCCAAGTCTGCTGGTCCAGGTTCGATTCCCCAGTACCCAGGTAAAGCCAGATACACAAAGTGGTGCATGCATCTGGAGTTTGTTTGCAGTGGCTAGAGGCCCTGGTAAACCAATTCTCTCTCTTTCTCTGCTCACAATAATAAAAAAATAAAAATAAAAGATGGAAAGCAACTGAGAAAGACACCCTACATTAACCTCTTGCCTACACACACACACACATCTTCCCACATACATGCACCCCCACATGTACATGTTTGCATGCATGCAAGTGCACCACACACACATATACAAGCAAAAAATATCTTAGTTTAGTCGGGAGTGGTGGCGCATGCCTTTAATCCCAGCACTTGGGAGGCAGAGGTAGGAGGATTGCCTTGAGTTTGAGACCACCCTGAGACTACATAGTGAATTCCAGGTCAGCCTGGACTAGAGCAAAACCCTACCTCAAAAAACCAAAAAAAAAAAAAAAAAAAAAAAAAGTCTTAGTTCATTTCCTATTGTTATAACACAGAACCTGAGACTGTATGATTTATAAATGAAGAAGTGTATGTGGTTTCTTTTTAAAAAAAATATTTTATTTATTTATTTATGCGAGAGAAAGAGAGAGAGAATGGGCGTGCCAGGACCTTTAGCCACTGCATATGAACTTCACACACATGTGCCCCCTTGTGCATCTGGCTTACGTGGGTCCTGGGGAATCAAACCCGGGTCCTTAGGCTTCTCAGGCAAATGCCATAACCACTAAGCCATTTCCTCAGTCCCCTGTGGCTTCTTTTTACTTCTCATGGTGTCCCTATAACCTGGAAGAGTGCTTGACATGTGGTACATTCCTTTGTGACTGACTTTCATTAACTGAGAGGAGAGAACCAGGGAATTTCTGTGGGGTCCAAAGGGCAGGATTGTCCATGACAAGTGTGCCTTAGGTTGGTTCTCAGGTGTGCCACCAACCTTGCAGCATTCAGTTGTGTCCACTCTGGGCTCAAGAGGACAGTGTGATACAGATGTGACACCTTTTGGAAAGCTGGGTGTTGACTTCTCTCAGGCATTCCCATCCTAAGCACAATTCTCATGAGCTGATGCATTCTTGTGGCTTTGGTGGGAATGGAAGGGGATATTTGTGCTTGGGTCTTGTGGCCACAAAGAATTCTGATAAGGCTTGTAAGGCCTGGCTCAGGAGACAGTTACCTATAGCAAGGTGGCAGCCCAAGCCCTTAGGTAGATAAAGCTGGGATAACCAAGTCAGGCAATGTATCAATAATTTGATTTTTAAACCAGGTGTGGTGGTGCACACCTTTAATCCCAGCACTTGGGAGTCAGATGTTAGAGAATCGCCGTGGGTTCGAAGCCAGCCGGAGACTACATAGTGAATTCCAGGTCAGCCTGTACTAAAGCAAGACCCTACCTTCAAAACAAAATAAAATAATAGTAATAATACAATTTTGACACAACCTGTGCTGACTTCCCTCACACAGAATCTCTTCTTCCCTCTGGGTGGAAACACAGATGCACTTTTCCTCAGAAGATGCATAGGGTGATATAATTTGGGAAGAAGCAACAATTATTTTGTAATTGTATAATTTGTATGTAATTCTTTGTAATAAAGTGTGATGATTATAGTTCTGGTCCTACAAAAGGCTGCCTAATCCTCTAATTATGAGCACAGTTTTTGAGCTCCAGAATGTCCATTTTTAAAACTTATTTTTTTTTCCATTGAAAGTTTCTTCTGAAAGTCAGCAAAGAGCTTGAACTCTGATTAGCTAGAGGCTTTTCAGTGCATACAGATATTCCTAGCAAAGTGAGATAATGGCCCTGTCCAGGCCGTGTCCACCCAGGGGAGTGGACCAGGAGCAAGAGAGCTTTGGCGTAAATGGAGGTCTCTTCCTTACTGCAAGAAGTGCGGCCACCCAAGCAAACGGTGCCCATGTTTAGTTCACACGTGTGCAGTAAGCATGAATTGATCTCCTACTAAATGCAGGTGCTTTTATAAATCTGGCATCCCAGCCACCCCCCCCCCCCCCACATAGGGGTGGGCGACCTAGGAGAGGCAAGCTCGTTAAGGAATGCCCCTTCACAGAGGTGATGAGAGCTGTGGGTGTGGTGTGCTCAGAGCAGGGAAAGTGGGGGCAGGGCACTCACCTGGGCCTTGAAGAAAGGACTCTTGGGCCGGGCATGGTGGTGCTCACCTTTAATCACAGCATTCAGGAAGCAGAGGCAGGAGAGTCACTGAGAGTTCAAGGCCACCCCAAGACTACATAGTGAATTGCAGTTCAGCTTCAGCTAGAGCGAGACCCTACCTTGAAAAACCAGAAAAAGAAGGGACTCTTGTTTGCATGTGTGAATGTTTTTATTTGTTTGTGCACATGCATGTGTGCGTGTGCCTGAGTGTGCACATGTGCATGCACTTGTGTGTACCTGCATGTGAAGGAGAGGGCAGCCTCTGACGTCATTCCTCAGGGATGTTGTCTGCCTTTTTTGAGACAGGGTCTCTCATTGGCTTGGAGGCTAGAATAACTAGCTAGTGAGCTCCGGGGATCCTCCTCTCTAGTGCTGGGATTGTAGACATGCACCACCATGCCCGGGGTTCTGGGGAGTGAGCTCAGGCCCTCATGCGTTTAAGGCAAGCGTTGTACAGATAGAGCCATCTCCTCAGCCCAGGATGGGGCATTTAAGTAGAGCTGTGAAAGAAGAATAGGAAGTAACTGGGTCAAGGGGGAGTGTGGACTAGGGGGAGTCTGGCCTGCTTCCGTGCACTGGGAAGAGTTCCATCTTCTCTTTGCCTTCCTAGTGGCTAGGGAGGTGAGACTCGCACATAGAACCCTACTGGTCTCCAGATCCATCAGTCACTGCCCAGCCCCTTCCACCAGCATTCTGCAAGTGAAATTCTTTTGGTCTGGCTCTCTGATTTGAACCTGGGGGCTTGCTGCACAAGCTCAAGTTACACTCATACTGAAATCTCACCAGACCTAACACCAGCCACCCCACAGCCAAAGGGGTCTTTTTTTTAAAAATTATTTATTGATGAGAGAGAGACAGAGAGCAAGTGAGCATGCCAGGACCTCTAGTCACTGCAAATGAACTCCAGATGCATGCGTCACCTTGTGCGTCTGGTTTATGTGGGTCCTGGAGAACGGAACCTGGGTTGTTAGGCTTCGCAGGCAAGCGCCTTAATCCCTAAGCAATCTCTCCAGCCCTGGAGGGTCTCCATGAAGGTCATATCTGAACATGTCACACCCCCTGCTCAAGTTTTCCAGTGCTTTCCATTCACCAACTCTTGGTCAGGACCCACCAGCCTCAAAGGTCCCCAAGTCCCAGGGCCTCTACTCCACATCATCCAGACACCCAGCTTCTCTTAGGGTTGTGTATACACTCAACTTACACTCTCCTCTGGGCCTTTGCCCATGCCAGACACTCACTCTTGAGCAGTCTTCTATGGAGTCTCAGGGTGGCCTCGAACTCACGGCGATCCTCCTACCTCTGCCTCCCGAGTGCTGGGATTAAAGGTGTGCGCCACCACGCCCGGCTTGAGCAGTCTTCTTGCCCCAGCAGGATTCTGCCCCTTATCCATCTGCAAACATCACAGTTTGCTGTAGATGAATGTTCAGAATTCTTTCTCCCCTTCCAGAGTCTGAAGACCAAACACACATTATTACAGCATGCCGTTCATGTCTGTACACTGCTGATCCATGGAAGGCAGGTGTTCAGCAAAGTGGTGAGTGAAGCCATAGCTTGACTGGCTCATCCTGTCTGTCTCTCTGCTCACTGGGATGTTCTCGAATATTCTTGGGCACTTTAAGAGTTCTTTCCTCTGTTAGAGTCTGAGAGTCCCCTTTCCCTCCAACTGGTCAAAACTGAGGTCTTTGGAGTGCTTGCTTCCCCAAAGGGCTCGCTTGCTTGATGGGGCATCTAGTCAGCCTGTGTCCTTCCCTGAGCACTGGTCCCCCACTGGCAAGTCCACCACATCCCAAGGACACGGACGTGAAAGGTCAGACGTCATTCTTTCTCACTGTCTTTCTTCTGGCCTCTTTCCTGAAGTGAGACATATACTTCTGTCTGTCTCATTCGTCTTATCTGCTTTCTTTCCACAAACACGCCTTTTCTCTCCTCTCCTTTTCTCTTTCTCATTCCTTCTATCTCAGCCCTGCTCTCTTCATTTCTCTTCCCCCCTCCTCACTTCTTGGCTTTTAGTCAGCTCCCCTCTCCCAGATGTCCCACTTCTTGCTGTCACTTCTGGGGCCAGCAGCCTTGTAATCTGCCCCCTCCCCCACCAATTCTCCTGGCTCCTCCCCCTCTCCCTTGGTCTAAACCTCCCACCCCAAGCTGTAAATGCACTCCCTAGTCCCAAAGATGGGGTCTCAAACCTCTGTAGACCCTTAGCTGTCTACAGGACGCGGCCTTCAGTTGAGGTGAAGTGCAGAGCTGCTCTTCTGTGTTCCTTCTCTGCTTGTTGCTGGAGTACTCTGGAGGACAGACAGCCCTCCCTGCATGGGGACCCCAGCCTTAAGAGTCCAGCCCTGCGGGGATGTGTGGGTGTGAGCAGGTGCCACTGAGAGGCCTGGACCTAAGAGTTCAGCCTTGATTCCTTCTTGGGACAGTGGAAAAGTGACAAGGAAATGACATGAAAAGTCCCTCCCCCAGGCTGTCAGCTCTGGGCAGTGAAGACCTTAGATGCGGTCAGAGCCACTTCCCCATCGCAGCTGACTAGGTGCAGGACAATCTCTGTCTCCTGGTGTGTGGCGGGCTGTTGCCGGCAGTGTAGACTCCTGAAAGAAGACGTTAGTGCCACGTTGCTTCTGGAGGCTGCAGCAGAGTCTATGGCTGGCAATTATGAACTTCAGATCCATTAAAGAATGCTTTGGCATAGAAAATACAGATTAGAAATGAAATTGCAAAATAATCAAATTGCATTTTTATGGAAAGTACTACATTTTTCTCTAAATAAAATTCAATAACAAAAGTTTATTTGTTTTTTTTTTCCCCCAAAATGCCTTTCCAAATTGATTTTTTAGAGGCATGTCACTAAGGGAAGGAAGGTCTAATTCAGTGGGCTCAAATACAAAGCATGGCACGGGCGTGGCTGGATTCAGCGCTCCCCTGGGCCCCAGGGTCCTCTTGGCCCACTGGCTCATCTTTCACCGAGCTCTGTGGTCGCTGGCAGGAGTCCTGGGATGCCCCTGCCAAGGTGGAGGAGACATGACAGCACAGGGTGGCTTGTTCTTCCTGAGTCATGTCAATGGGCTGCAGGCAGGTGTGCAGAGGGAAACTGCAAGAAAAAGCAGATATGAAAGTTGAGGAAGAAGAGAACTGAAAAGTCACCACCTCTATGTGCAGAGGCTTACAGAAAGGATTTTGAGTGGTGCATGCAAAGCCCTCAAATATTCATATGAGGTCTGGGGAGATGGCCTATCGGGTAAGTGCACTCACCGTGCAAGCGTGAGGACATGTAATCAACCCCCAACACCCACATAGAAAGCTGGGCATGGCTGCACACGTCTGAACCCTAGTGCTCAGGGGGATGGAGGAAGGCACTCTCTCTGGTCTCTGCATGTGTGCATACGAGTCATGTGCACACACACACACACACACACACCACATAGTACATATGTACGTACACCCCCAAAAGCCAGGATTTGTAGCTGGGAGGATGGCCCCATTCAGTGGGTCATGTGCTTACTACACAAGAAGAGGACCTAAGTGTTACTCCCCAGCACCCACATAAAATACTAAGTGTGACAGTGCAGGCCTGTAATACCAGGCCTGGGGAGGTGGAGACAGGAGCTTCCCAGAGGGCTTGCTGCCTAGCCTGTCCATCCCAATGGGTGAGCTCTGGGTTTAGTGAGAGATCAAGTCTCAAAAAGTAAGGTGGAGGAAGAGTGACTGAGGAAGACACCTGACATTGACATGTGTGTACACATATACCCCTACATATACAAATGTGCATACACATGCTCACACCTATCATAGATAGATACACACATGTAGACAAGAAAAGTAAAGATGAGTCAGGAGTTCAGCTCATCCGCCTGCGTTTGCCCTGAATCTTTCTATTTGGAGACAGCTGGGTCATCACTGGAATTTATCATCCAGCCAGATGCTCGGTATTCCCTCCATGGGGCCAGCTGTGTGAGCAGACAGGAATTGAAACTGATTTATTCTCTCTGATAAATGTAATCGACTGCCAAGTTGTCAATAACTATAATCAGCCATCAGGTATTTATGGATCTTTCCGTGAGGCATATGAGCAGAACATGAGACATATGTCACGGTCCTTCATTTACAGGAAGTGGCATCTTGCTTCAGGAATTAACCCAGTGAGCATGACACAATCCAAGCGTGGTTCCCTTTCTGGTCTCAGCCATGAGCTGGCAACCTCCTGGGTTTCTGACAGGGCTCAGGCGTGGCTGGGAAGCCTCGGGGGGGGGCTCTTGGAGTAAGAGGAATAGTTCCATATATGATATTATGAATGGAAGTAGTGATGGATGGGAGGAGGGGTCTTTTGTGTGACAGGAAGGAAATGGGTATGGTCTCAGCAGGGGTACAGCGACTTGAGAGAAGGGGATCATGGGAAACAATACTGAAACCATTGTCTTAACAGTAAGCTTGACGATGTGGAGCAGGGTCCTGAGATATAGGAAACCTGGCCCTCAAGGGAACGTTTCCCCTCTATTCAGGCACCTGTGGCCTCCCCCACCTAGTGAGTGTCGAAGTTAATGCAAAGAGCCTCCCACCTGGCTGTCGAGCCCAGCATGTGCTCCTGTCCGTAGACGGAATGAAATGATCCTTCTCACATGTGGAGCCACAGCTGCGCCCGAAGCCACCCAGGCTGCCGTGGGAAGAAGCCAGTGCACTGGAAAGGCTGGCTGAGCGTGAGGTCACTTCTTGCCTCCGTGGCCGTGGCCGTGGCCGGCTTCAAGCAGTGAGTTGGGAACTGAGCTAAGGGCCCTGGGGTTTAGACGCTGGTTTGCTGGTGACCAGGACTTCTGCGTCAGGGACAGGCGCTCCCGGGGCACGTTTGGAGAAGGGAGGAGGTGGCTCAGGATGGAATGTGAAGGAGTTACTCTGCAGCAGAGTCAGGGGACAACAGGAGAGTTGGCAGGGAGGAGACTGGCTGGCCAGCAGAGCCACTGTGGAGAGAATGGGTCAAGGGACTGGAAAGCGGGGTGGAGAGCAAAGGGGTCATCCTAAGGACTAGGAGGGTCAGCAGGTTAGCCCAGTGCCCTGCTGGGGGGCCGTGCGAAGACACGAGGAGTCAGTGATGCTTGGCCTCTGGCCAAAGCTTCCATCACCCTAAACGGGGAGCTGCCACCCAGACCCAGGAGCTTAAGGACCAAGCTGCATGACAGGCCACGAGATTTGGTATCTCTGCCCATCTCTATGTCTGATGGCATCACAGACCCCATCAGGGGACAAAATGAAGTGAAGGAAAGCCAGAAACTCAGCTCAGGTTTCTATTGTGGGCCCTGTACCATTTCTCGTCAAAGTCACACGTTTACCAAGGAAGTCAGAATAATTGCATTCAGAATAAAGGATGCCCAAGTCAGACCTATTCCTCCGCCTTGAAGGTTAAATCCAGGCATCTGGCTTTTGTGTCGAGAGCCTCTCTTCTGTCCCCAGAAAGCCTCGGAGGAGAAAGGCGGAGGATGATGGCTGCGCTCGCTAAGTCAGAAAGCATTTTCAAGTCAATGACAAAGCACAAAAACCTTTTGTTGCTAGAAAAAAACTGATTGTGCCCCCAAGAGCCATTCTCTTCTTAAGATCCATCAGTGTTTAGCAGGGACACATGGCTCCCTTCCCCAGACTTCCTCACAGCCAGATTTGGCCATTTCCTGAGTCTTGGTCACTGGGAAAAAAGGAAACTGATGTGTGTCTCTTCCAAAATGTTCCCCGAAAGGCATGTCCCCTGTTTCCCACTTTCTCTTCTCATTTCATCTGGAATGTAGTGGCAGAGGGGGATCATTTGGGATCTTGGGAGGGGAGAATTATCAGGAGTGGGGCCCCTGAAACCATGTAGCCATCACATTAGCATGGCCTGATTGTGCCAACATTGTGAGTTCAGAAATCAATTATTTCTAGTACTTAGGCTACAGATATTTTGGATCTCTGGTTGTAGAGACAACATCTAGATTCTCATTTATAACTTAATTTGAAAGCTGAATGTGTAGAGTCAGAGAATAGGGAAAGGATGCAAACAAAAATACCTGAATGGGCTGGAGAGATGGGTTAGTGGTTAAGATGCTTGCCTACAAAACCTAAGGAGCCAGGTTCAATTCTGCAGTACTCGAGTAAGCTAGAGTCACAAGGGGGCGCATACATCTAGAGCTCGTTTACAGTGACCAGAGGCCCCGGCGTGCCCATTTTCTCTCTCTCTCTCAAATAAATAAATAAATTGTTTTAGAAATTATAAACAAGTACCTGAAGGCTTTGGCAACTGGAAAATACTTGAACTTGTTGTTTGGGGGCAATCCTAAGCGAGTGGGAGGTGTGAAGACGTTGTCAAGCTGACAGTTTGCACTTTTGAAACCCCTTCATCCCGGACACGCTCCCCTTTGAATACGCCTCAGCTCTCTGGCCTCTCTGCTCAGCCCTCCCCCAGTTGAGAGATTCGCTGCCTCTTGCTGACTGCAACGTAAACACTTAGAGTTAGGGACTGCATTCGGTTTGTGGCTTAACCTCGCCGCACACACAGGACCCAGCAGATAACAGCTGCTCAATAAATGTTCACTGAGCTACAGTACAGACAATTCCACCCTTGTCAGCAAGCTCAAAACTTGTCCCCAATCCCTAGGAAATAAGCCTCTGGTGTGTCTGTGAAGGCCTGCCCAGAGAGGTTTAGCTCAGAGAAGACTCACCCTGGGCTGGGGTTCCAGACTGTAGAAAAAGGAAGAAGCAAGCTAAGAGGAGGCATTCCTCTTTCCTGCCCTGGTGGACGACACCTGCTTATCCAAGTCTTCCCCACCATGATGGACTGTACCTCTTATCCATGTCTTCCCCACCATGATGGACTGTACCTCTTATCCATGTCTTCCCCACCCTGATGGACTGTACCCTCGTATCCATGTCTTCCCCACCCTGATGGACTGTACCTCTTATCCATGTCTTCCTCACCCTGATGGACTGTACCCTCGTATCCATGTCTTCCCCACCCTGATGGACTGTACCCTCGTATCCATGTCTTCCTCACCCTGATGGACTGTACCTCGTATCCATGTCTTCCCCACCCTGATGGACTGTACCCTCGTATCCATGTCTTCCTCACCCTGATGGACTGTACCTCGTATCCATGTCTTCCCCTCCCTGATGGACTGTACCTCTTATCCACGCCTTCCCCACCCTGATGGACTGTACCCTCGTATCCATGTCTTCCCCACCCTGATGGACTGTACCCTCGTATCCATGTCTTCCTCACCCTGATGGACTGTACCTCTTATCCATGCCTTCCCCTCCCTGATGGACTGTACCTCTTATCCACGCCTTCCCCACCCTGATGGACTGTACCTCTTATCCATGTCTTCCTCACCCTGATGGACTGTACCTCTTATCCATGCCTTCCCCACCCTGATGGACTGTACCTCTTATCCATGCCTTCCCCTCCCTGATGGACTGTACCTCTTATCCACGCCTTCCCCACCCTGATGGACTGTACCTCTTATCCATGTCTTCCTCACCCTGATGGACTGTACCCTCTTATCAATGTCTTCCCCTTCCTGATGGACTGTACCCTCTTATCAATGTCTTCCCCTTCCTGATGGACTGTACCCTCAATACAAAGTAAACTCTTCCTCTGTTAAGTTGCTTTGGTCAGATAGTTGGTCACAGCAACAAGGAAGTAATGAATGCGCTGTCCCCCGCGCCTGCCTCCGTCCGGGCCATGGGATCACTCACCCTTCATGTCACAGACACTCCACACACCCCAGGCCTTGCTGGCAGCCTTTGGTTCAGTGCAACAGTGCTCTTGCAGCCTTTCTCCTGTGGCATCTGTAAGTAGTGAATGGACATAAGTAGGTACGTCAGCTCCTGCACGAAGATGCACGTATGTACCAGCGGTCCAAGCTGCGGTTCTGGCATAGCTTCTCAGTCACGTGCCAAAGATGGGTTCTGATGCTGAACCATGCAAGGCACCCAAAGGACGGCCTTGCTTATCCCTTCAGCACTCAGCGTGTGCCAGGTGCTGTTGACACATTTCACAACATCCCCTCGTTTAGTCCCATCAGCCACTCTCTCCAGTGAGCTCTTCAGAGATTCCCCTCTTTACAGATGAGGAGCTGAGGAGAGGCTGAGAAAGCCGCTTATGGGCCGAGCAGCTGAATGAGGAGGTGCGATCAGAACATAAGCTGCCTGGCCTGGGAGTCCTTCGCACATAACCTGTAGCTGGGGCGAGAAGGCTGGCCACTGTGCCATGGAACATGTGGTGGGAGCTCCTAGGCGTGATTTCGCTGGGTGCCAGAGGAGAAAGTAGGGATCATCAACCCGTCCTGGGTGTTGGTGCGAGGCTCCTTGCTGACGCGGTGCTGCGAGACACAGGAGTGAATGGAGACCTCTTAATCAGGGGGCCTGACAAGTGCACCATTTGCCTGAGAAATTATGTCCTTCTGTAAGCGATTGTGGGGAGAATAAGAAAAATAAATGAGTCGGGAGTATGTCAGAGCTCATAAGCCTCGGGGACATGGCTGGAACACAGAGGAGAGGTTTGCAGGCAGTTACTGGCAGGAGTGATGTGGACTGAGTTCCCAGGACCCGGTGCTTGGGGTTTTGGGCACACTGCAGCCTGATGACCAGCCATCACCTCTCCTCATCCTCTCTGCAGCTAGGGCTCCCCATCTTCATTGTGATCACGAGAGTCGGCACGGGCATCCCGCTGAATGGCCCAGGACAGAAGGAGGAACAGCCTCGTCCTGGGCAGGGCTGGTGGCAACCTCAGAGAACAATGCTGAGTTCACACAGCCACTTGGAACAACTGAGCCTCTGTGTCCACACTGCACATCATTCTTTCCAAGCACTTGTGTCATGATTTTTTTGTTTATTTTTATTTATTTATTTATTTATTTGAGAGCAACAGAGAGAGAAAGAGGCAGAGAGACAGAGAGAGAATGGGCGCGCCAGGGCCTCCAGCCACAGCAAACGAACTCCAGACGTGTGCGCCCCCTGTGCATCTGGCTAACGTGGGTCCTGGGGAATTGAGCCTCGAACCAGGGTCCTTAGGCTTCATAAGCAAGCGCTTAACCGCTAAGCCATCTCTCCAGCCCATGATTTTTAAACAAATATTTTTATTATATTTATTTGAGAAAGAGTGAGGGAGAGAGAGAATGTGGGCATGCCAGGGCCTCTTGCCACTGCAATGAATTCCAGATGCCTGCACCACTTTGTGCATCTGGCTTTAGGTGGGTACTGGGGAGTCAAACTCAGGCTGGTAAGCTTTGCAAGTAAGTCCGTTTAACCACTGATGTATCTCCCTTGCCCTTGTGTCTCAGTTTTATGCAAAGCATGTGGACTTCGAACTGAATGAGGATGGGACTAGAAAAGGATTGTCATCTCAAAGCCAGATTCCTCACAAAAGACACAGTGAGTGACCATCAAGGGAGTGGAAGGGGAGCGCTCGAGAGATGGCTTAGCAGTTAAGGCATTTGCCTTCAAAGCCAAAGGACCCTGGTTCGACTCTCCAGGACCCACGTAAGCCAGATGCACAAGGGGGCACATGCATCTGGAGTTTGTTTGCCTGGAGGCCCTGGTGTGCCCATTCTCTCTGCCTCTTTCTCTCTCTCAAATAAATAAATAAATAAATAAATAAATAAAATGCATAAAGAAAGAGAGTGGATGGGGGCTGGATAGATGGATCAGTGGTCAGGGCACTTGTCTGCAAATACTAACAACCCAGGTTCAATTCCCCAGTACCCACGTAAAGTCAGATGCACAGAGCGACACGTGCATCTGGAGTTCATTTGCAGTAGCAGAAAGCCCTGGCACATTTATTCTCTCTGTCTCTTTTCTATCGCTGTCTGCCTACAAATAAATAAACAAATATTTTTAAAGTATTTAAAATAAAGAAAAAGAGAGTGGTGGACCCTACGCCAGGCAAGAAGCTGGGTCTCCATAGGTGGGTTCCTTACAGTTTTTAGCACCAGAGGAATTCCTGCCCTTTGTGCTATGAAACTTAGGACCATATGTTTCTGTCACCACCGATTGGCTAACCCCACCAAGGGCTGGGTGGGCCCTGTTCCCGTTGCCTGGCCTTGAATGTTGCCAGAACAGACTTGATAGGCTCTTCGAAGCAGGTCCTCTGGGTGTAGACTATGGTGACGTGGCTGCCATTTAAATCCTGCCACACATATATCTCCATCCCTCCAGCTTCTCTTTGGGAAGAGGCATGATGCCTAATAAAACAATGAATAACAATCAGGGGATGTTCATTATTTACAGCTGCCCTGGGTCATCCGTAAATTACGAAGTCCTCCATTATGCCTGATTTCTTCCTTATGCAGAAGAGACCGTGGGCGATAGCCATGCACCTGTTAATAGCGCTGTGAGGATGATTTCTCATCCCTTGAAACACTTCGAGCCCTGTGGTTGAATGCTTATGTTCCACAAACTCTTGTTTCTTCGCGATGAGTCCCTGGGTACCGGAGAGTAGACAGCAAGAGCAGGGATTAGATGTGACGGGGAACCTGTGCGTCCCTTTCTCTGTCAGGCATCGGAGACTTCTGTGGGCACTTGCAGGGGAGAGTTTTGAACCCTCTCGTGGACAAGTGGTCTGGGGTGAGAGCGAGAGGTCAGGAACAGTGGCCGCCTCTTTGCCTGGGAAGCTCAGTGTGTCCGAGAAGCAACAAGTGGGGGGAAAGGAGACAGGCCGTATCGCTTGGCCAGTCGTGGAATCGGGACAATGCAGCCTCTTCTCTGTGCACTGGCCCTGCAGTGATCCGGAAGCAGGCCGGGAGAGCGGGGCAAGGGCCGCAGCTGGCCGGGCAAGGTGAGCACGGTCCACTCCTGTCCATTACCTTCTGATTACTCATCACTTTCAGCCCTGCGCTGGGCATGTAACTGCACAAGCCCTCTCCCCAACACAGAGCTTAATGACCCCTTTAACACCCAAGCACCAGCATCACTTCTCTCTCTCGCCTGTTCCCTGTCAGCCATGGGGCATTAAGCCGGTGATAAAAATGCATTTTTGGTACGGTCCACAAACCCACCAAGAGGCTCTCGGTAGCCGTATAGTCATCCAGCATGAAATCAAGAGGCAATCGCGGTGGATGAGACGAGATGAGCTCTGCGAAGGAGCAATTAGCAGAGCTGTGTGCCCTGGGTCCTGTCCTTCACCACCTCCCGTGCCAGCACTGCTCACCTTGGTGCCAGCAGGGCGGGCTGCACACCGTCCCGCAGCCCAGGTCCATCACGAAGCGGGGTCCTGCCCTGCGTGGAGGACAGCGGAGGAAGCTTTGTTGCTTCTGTAATCATGGTGAACACCGCGTCTTTGGCCCACATGGTCCCTGGGAATCGATGACCTTGATTATGTTTTCAATCCAGAAAATATTGAACTCAAGAGAGAAAGCAGAGAGAGAGAGAGAAGAGAAGAGAGAGAGAGAGAGAGAGAGAGAGAGAGAGAGAGAGAGAGAGAGGAAAGAAATGTCCCACTATGCATATGCATTAGCATGGTGCTGCCTTCGGAGCTGGGAACAGGAGCCATTTATTTTGAACAAATCGGATCTTGACGCATGGCCCACGAACGTGCCGACTTCTCTATCATGCAAACATGCTGGGAAAGTTTGATTTATATGGTGTGGCAGTGAGGGTTTTTTTTCCCAATTAAAAACGAACCGAGAAAAATCATTAATTTAACTACTGTATATTAAATTTGCATTAAAACATCCGTTTGTCTATATTTATATGTGAGTTATTGAAAATGTGAGCTCATGAATTCTAATTTTTTAGATCACATGCCAAATATCAAAGATAAATTTTATTTATTTCTGCAATTAATTCTATGAGAACAAATAGCTCTAATTTAGGGGATGGCAGATGTAACTGTCCGCCAGTGCCCTCCCTGCATAACAAACATAGCATTCATCTCTTCTCATTAGGGATTTCCTGAGCCTGTGGCTGCTCTCAAGATATTGCACACCTTGGCTAGCTTTCTGTACTTTGTGCCTTCAACCATACTCAGCTGGCTTGCCTAGAAAATGCTTGGGGAAATGTGGACTATGTCAAATCTGTCTCTCTCTTTTTCCTGCTTCACTGTGTCCTGAGAAAAGCACCCACCGTATCCCAAAGACTGAACAAATACTACCTCCAAGGATAACATGACAATCAGCCCCTTGGGCTTCCCATCAAGGTGGCTGGGGGTGGGGGCAGGAGGGATTCCGGGAGACGGCTCAGTGGTACAGTGCTTGCCATGCTAGCGTAAGGACCCGAGCTCGATTCCCAGCACCCGGTGCCAACACGCCAGGCGTGGTAACGAGCTTGTAACCCCGGTGCTAATGAAGTGGAGATGGGCAGATCCCTGGGGCTCGTGGGAGTCAGTCTAGCCTCACTGATGAGCTCCAGGCCAGTGAGAGAGTCTGTCTCGAAGAAGACGAGTGTCATTCCTTGTGACATCCACCGTGCCTCTGGCCTTGACATGAGCACACATACGCACGATGGCTCCAGGGTGCCCAGATCGAATCGTAGAGTGACTGTACAACAGGCCTTACTGTGCTGTGGTGAAGACCTCGTGCTCCTTCCATGGGCTTCTGACCCACGCAGGCCTCGGCACCCACATGTGGGACCTGCAGAAGAGAAACTGTGGCCCAGCCTGTTTGCCCATGTGCCACACATTAGACTCCGTACCTCCATTTCGGTCATGCAGGAGGCCGGCCGGCTGCGCACCTTCCCCAGCCGGGCCCATGTGCGGCGTGTGGCGGGCGCACAGTCACAGCAGGTAGCACGGCTATGGCGCAAGGGGCAGCCTGGTTAGATTGGGCTCAGCTCTGTCCCCCAGGAAGCCTGTGGCTTTGTCATCACCCGGGTGCCTGGGGTGGGGCAGTGGCCCTTCCTCAGTACTGGAGCTCAGGAAGTCAGCCCTTCCCACATCGCTCTGTCTTAGATGTCAAGTGGCCCCAGTGGCATATGTTAAGGCCCTAGAGCAGCTCTTTGAGGAGCTGCTAGGCATCTTCAGGAGGCTGAGCCTAGTGAGAAGACTGTAGGTCACGGGGGTGTGCCCTTGGAGGGGACATTGGGACTTAGTCCCCTCCCTCTTTCTCTTTTGCTTCATGGCCATGAGGTGAGGGTCCGGCTCTGCCACGTGTCCTCTCTCATTGTCATCCTACACCCCCACCGGAGACCTGAAAGCAATGGAACCCGCAAGCCAAAAATAGACCTTTTTCTTTATCAGTGACTTGACTCAGGTGTTTTGTTGCAGTGATGGAAAGCTCACTGACACGTACCTAAGGGCTTATTCATGAGGGGTTTATATTTCTTAGTCATTAACTCAAGGCAGACAGTGAGAATGCAGGGTGGGAAGTACTGAGCTCAGGTCAGACCAGGGATCTGGGTGCGAGAGTGGAGGGGACTCCTTCTCTTCCCTGGGAGGCTGAACTCACACTCCTGTCCTGAAGAGGTGTCACAGCATCAAAGAGCCCCTGATCTCTACGCTGCTCACGTCTGAACAAGCGCTGGTCCAGAACATCCTCCCTTCTAGGTGAGAGAATTATGTCGGGGGTGTCCTTGCACACAGGGTGACAGCGTGTCCAAGAAAGGGTGTGCCCCACAGGAAGCCCTTCCACTCTGCCACGAAGTGGTTCTGAGCCTGCCTTGGTCAGCGTCCACATTGTAAGCAAGACTGTGGCCTCTCTTCCCTGCGCCCATCCCCACCCCACCACCTGGCCCACCAGTAAGGGGCTGCTTTTTCTTTTTCTTTTTCTTTTTCTAAATATTTTTATTTTTATTTATTTATTTATTTGACAGAGAAAGGGGGAGATAGTGAGATAATGAGCACGCCGGGGCTTCCAGCCACTGCCAACGAACTACAGACGCATGCGCCCCCTTGTGCATCTGGCTTACGTAGGTCCTAGGGAATTGAACCTGGGTCCTTTGGCTTTGTAGGGAAACGCCTTAGCCACTAAGCCATCCTTCCAGCCCAAGGGGCTGATTTTTCTATCAGGAGCTCATTTTTTGGGGGCAGCTTTTCTCATCTTTTGGGTCTGATGCAGAGGTAGGATTCACCTGGCCTTGGCTTTGGCTGGGGCCAAAGTATGGTTTCCAGCATTCTCTTCTATACAAGATGGCCCAAGGTTGAGCCTGGGGTGCTGAGTCTTTCTAGAGCCAAGCCCACACTGCTGTGGGTGAGGGGTCCTCCCTGTATTCCTGTCAAATGGAGTGGAGTCTCCCACTAGCCTGTCTCCCCTCCCAGGGAGAGGCCCCAATTCCTCCTGATTAGCACCATTTCTGAAATCACAATTTGTGATAATCAGCCCCAAGAGCACGCAAGTCAAGTACATCCCATTATCAATGACAATTGTCAAAGATCTTTCTTTCTCTCCCCCTCAGAAGCAGGATGATCAGACACGCTCCCCTATGATTTTCAACGAGTAAGTCACTCCTGTGTTTAGGCTTAGGAATATGTTAACATATCCGGGAACGGACGGCGGGCTCAGTGCGGTGTTGGCCAAGTCCTGCTGTGGCTGCAGATGCGAACATTTAAGTCAGGCCCTCTCTACGTTTCTGTAACTGGAGAACATCTGCTTGTGGTGTGGGGGTTGCCTTGCTACCGTCCTAACTCCTGTCCTCTCCCTACCTCTGAGGGTGGGAGTAGCCACATGCCAAGGCCTGCCCAGTGTTCACCCTCCTTGGACAGCTGGGCATCGGGAACAAAGGAGGCTGTAGCGGGGCTTTCCTGAGTGGGCTTCCTGCCTGTCCCTGGAGCATCTGCCTCCTCTAGAAAGCTGCACATCACTGCAACAAGGAGACCTGCTGCAGGTACGGGTGGGAGCAAGACATCAGCTGGTAGGAGAGAAGTAGGCAGGGTATCCGGGGCTGCAGGTAAGGGCTGTTGCTCTACTTTGGGGGAGCAAGGCTGGGATCTGGGTAGGCGTGCACTGGGAGGCGACCAGGGAGGACAGGGGACAGGCAGGTTCGACGTCCAGAGACCTGCTGGGAAGAGCAGCTCTGCGCCCCTGCCCGCTTGAGGCTTCAACAAGCAAGCTGGTTGTAAGCAGCTGAGCAGCTGTGGCCTCTTTCCTGGTACTTTTAGGATTTACTTTCGATAATTCCCACACGAGGCCTGGGATTATTCTAATCAGCTCTCTGAGCCTATACCTAGGAAGTCACTTCTCAGTGGCTCCAGAGTGACTGAGCTCATTTTGTAAGGTTTTTCGAGGGCTTGGGTATCCCGGTTTCCTAGGAAACCCCTTGAGACTAGCATGGCGTCCTGGGATACTTGGGGGAGCACAGTTACCGCTGTGTGGAAAGGAGTTAGCATGGCCAGCGTGAGAGAGAATGCTACCCATCCCTGTGGGGCTGCTGGGCCTCTAAATGATTGTGGTGGATCATCGTGCCTTGCATCTACTTCCTCCTGGGAGTCCGGGATGTTGGTACATGCTACACAGACGTTGTCTGGGTGATTAGCTCCCCCAGCCCAATAAACACCTTTGACTCTGATGAGTGTCGCAAAGGCAAAAATGTGGCATGAGTGTTTCTGGGGAGAGAGCTCTGTGTGGCCCCTCATGGTTGGGAGAAAGCATTTGGGTCCCTGAATGTGAATCCAGGCTGTTTTATTATTTTTTTAAATTATTTTTGCACATGTATGTATGTGTGGGTGGTGTGTGTGCGCATGCTTGTATGTGGCTGAGCACACATGTGTATGTGGGTATGAGTGCATGTGTGTGTGGAAGCCAGAGGTCAGTGTCTTCCTCTGTTCCTCTTTAACCTTGACTCATTGAGACACTGTCTCTCTGTGAACCCATAGCTCACCAGCTCCGCAAGCCTGGTTAGCCAGCTCCTTAGTCTGCCCGTCTACCTGACGAACGCTAGTGTTTCCCCACCACACCCAGCACTCCAGAGGGCTTTGGGATTTTGAAGCCTGGTCCTTCTGCTTATGCAGCAAGCACTTTGCCTGGAGCCATCTCCTGAGCTGTGAAGACTGCTTTCCTTCATGATCTGGCCTCTTCGTACCTGTCCTGCATTGTGCTAGCAAATCTTGGCTTGTAGTTCAGCCCTCTGCTGGGTATCCTCCTGAACCTCCAAGCGTGGAAGTGGTCTTGGGGACCTTGAAAGACCCTCTACCATCAGCTTCCCTACCTTCCCCCAGACCTTGAGTGCCCGGGGGTAAGAAGCTTGCTCCCCTCATCTCTGCACCCTCTTGTCTCTGGACTGTGAATATGATCCTGGCTCCTCATGCCGAAGGCCAGTCTGATGAGGCCGCGAGGTGAGGCCGGACTGCCTGAGTCTCACAGAAGAGTGACAGCGATCAACTCAGCGAAGTCAGCACCAGTTGTTGAGCACTGGCTCTGTGGAGAGCCCTGCGCTGAGCTCGGCCTCTGCCCAGTAAACCCAGGCCCGACGCTCAGCCCGCACGTGACACGCGCTCTGAGCAGCGTTTGATGATGGTGACCGCTGTTGCTTCTTGGAACTTTCTTCACATAGCCACGGGGTTAGTACTGTCAGAGCTCAGCCAGGGTCTGGTCAGGAAAACGCAGCAGTGTGTTGCACTGTAGCGGGCAGTCGTCGTGAGAAGTACAGCTAACCCAGGACTGGAGATCAGAGGGGAGAGATGGAGGTTATCAGAACCTAGGATAACAGGAGTCCTGGGGAGTAGAGCCCAGATTTCTAAAAAGGGCCCCACTCAGCTGGTTTTGAAATAAGCCGGAGGCTAGAATCGATGGCCAAGTCCAAGGTCCCTGCTGGTGTGAGGCAAAAGGAGCAAGTCCCCCTTTGCCCTTCCTGTTTTCTTCTGGATCCTCTGCAGGCATCAGCTAACAGGAATCTGGAAGGCAAAGGAGAAGAATCATTTCCAGTACTAGCACCAGATCCCAGAGAAGAGTCTAGAACAGAGTCAGGGACTGAATCAGCAGCTGGTTCTCCTGTCTGAGTCACCTCTTGGGTAACTCATCAGTCACAACAGATTTGAACTTTAATGCACACCAGCTTGTGTGATCACCTAGCAACATGCAATTGTCCTTTATACAAACGAGTGCACCCTTCCCTAAAAAGAGAAGAGACACAAATCCCGACAGTCCCTGGATCCTTCTCCAGTAAAGCAAATTATTTTTCTACTTCTGTTACCGTTTCCCATTCATACCTGTAATGCAGAGACTAAATCTGAAGGTTAGTCACTACAGAAAATCCTTCATGTGACATAATGGGAAAGGAGTTAGGGAAGATGATGGTGGTTAACAAAAACAAGCAGGAGAAAAAATGCGGAGCTCCTGTTGGCCTTGTTTCCTGTCACAAGGCCACAGTTGACACTCTTGCTGGCCTTTCCATATTCCTAGCCCTCATCTGGCTCTTCATTGGTGGGATATGCCCAACCTCCCTTCCACAGTGGTCCGATCTTTTATGATTATGTTAGTTTTCCATTAACTTGGTGTGATGCCAACTTGACTGGATTTGGAATCATCTCGGAGACACGCCTCTGGATGTGCCTGTGACGTCATGTCCAGGGATGTTTAACGGGAGGGAGGACTCATCCTGAACGTGGGTGGCGTCACGCACAGACTGCAGCCCCAGGCTGGATAAAAAGGGAAAAGGAGGAAGTGACTTGAGCACCAGCGCTCATCCCTCTCTGCTTCCTGACTGCTGATGCAGTGACCAGCCACGTCCCTCTCCCACCACCACAGTGGACTTTCTTAAACTACGAGCCAAAATTAACCCTTCTTCCCTTAGTGGTCATGGCAACAACACAGTGGCTACTAAGTAGACACACACGTACTGAGAGATCCAGGAACCCACTGGCATTCAGTCATTGTCTGTCTTTCAAGCCACACAAGCAGCCCCTGGTCAGGGAACGGGCTCTTCTTCTGATTCACTCACATTGTTCCTGTGTCTTCTGATGGACAGATTCTTCCCTTGAGGACCATGACCTCCAAACCAGGGAAGGTCAAAGTTTCCAGGATGGAAAGAGCTGTTAGTGGGTGGCTGCTGAGTAGAACGAGGTGAGGAGGCTCTTCCTGTGATCCCTTGATTCCCACGCCCACATGCTCTGTCCACGAGCACATATTGGTCGCTAACTCACTGCCCGGGTAGGGCGTCCTTGGAGACCGAGTCCCTCCCTCTCTAGGCATCGTCTCCTAACACGAGCCACAGCTGAGTCTTGCCTGCACTGTTTATTTCACTGTTCTCACAGACGAACGGCTTCTGTTTCTTGTGTGTGGAAAGATCTTGTGTGGGTTTGAGCCTGATGCTACACTAGTCTTGATATGGGATGAGATCCCTGGTTGCAAGCAATGAGGCTTGGACTTTGTGATCATGCCTAGGACGTTCTCTCGGTTCTCCTCTCTCTGCCCCTCCTGCTCCTAGATAAACACTTGTCTTTTACTGATCTGCTGCTGCTTCTCACCAGTTTTCTAACAGTGCCTTATGCAGGCCTTCACCCAGTTCTGATTTCTGCTACATCTCATCTAGCCTCAGAGCTTTTGACATCAAGGAGTGTCCAAATGGTGGCCTGCAACACATGTGTCCTAGGATAGCTATCAATTTCCCTCAACACCTTTGTAGATGACAATGTCATGTTACAATGTCAAAATGCTGGATGGGGTATGAAGAGATGGCTCAGCAGTTAAGAAAAAATGACACATTGAGATTTGTAGAAAAATGGTCGAACTTGGTACAGATCATTTTAAGTGAACTCACACAATCACAGAACACAATCGTCTCATGATCTCACTTGTCTGCAGTTCTTAACCTGGATCAGTCCAAGTTGCTGACATAACTGAATAGCAGCTTGAGGCTTAGACAATAGGGAGGGTAGGGCTTGGGGGAAGGGAAAGGGTGAGGGGGGCACAAAAATTTGAACCCAAATTGAACTGGTACCATAGAATCCTATATCCTGGAAATCAGATTAAAAGGTGGAACCCTCAAGTGGACCTTAGAGGGAACACCTGAATCGAAGGGCCCTGGAGAGAATGAGACAAAACCTAAACTCAAATTTCTCTTTCTTCTTTGGCTATTTCTTTTTTCTTTTCCCTTGGTGCTGGCCTGTAATTCCATGTACCAGGATGTGGTCTATATCCACAGTGAGCTGTTGATCAGAGAGACCTACTAGACCTCCCCCCCAAATAAGACAGACTTCTGTCAGAGCACTCGATTACCCACCAGAGGTTAATGGTAAGACCCTACTGCTGAAGACAACATATGCTGTCAGCAAGGACCATGGAGAGACCTTGCTGAAATCCGGAGGAGAGCCAGTCCTCAGTTAATTAGCCCATCTAGTGCTCGAAGGCCCTGCATGAGCTACCAGGGGCAAGTGACCAACATCTGTCCAAGCAACTCAAAATCTAAGGGACTCAGAAGAAAACAATCTGACGTGATGCTCACACAAGTGCAACAGTGGCACACAACCATGGTGGGTAACCAACTGCTCTTGGATTGGCTAACAGATCTACTCAGTGGAAAGGAAACCATATCTGGAACTGGGAAAAAAGTCAGAATCATACCCAGGTAAGGATTCTGCTTTCCATTGTCAAGCTCCCACTAACCTTAGACTATAAAAGTAAACCCTTGTAATTGTCTCTAAATTACTAATGGTTTCCCCATTTAACTGGTGCTGACTTCACTCTCTGTTGGAGATTTTGCTTCTCTTTTTCAGATGGGAACTGGACTTGAGATAAACGACCCAGTCCATTCACTTTGGTTTTATTAATCATGAACTTTACCGTATGGACAACTCACATATTGGTCTTATTCCTGTCAGGTTGTACGCTCATATCCCCTCTTCGCTGGCCCCATTCCACGGGGGGACTTCCTCAGCAGGGTTAATTGGGGTCACGAATGCATCAATAACTCTCTGTGCAGTTCAGGGTGAAGGAGAGAGCAGTGCCTCAGGAGACTCCACTCCCACCCTGAGGCTCGTGCATTCCTCCAGCCCCCTCTCCCACAGTGTCCCCCAAGTTTAGGCAGGTATGTTACAAATGTACTTTAGAATAAACTCAGAATCCAAGTAGCTCTAATTGATCTATGCCCCCCCAAGTCCAAGCTGCCATTAACTTGTACTTGAATTATTTATTACGTGAGTCCTGGTCCGCTCCTCCTGCCTCTCTCTAGAGTGTTCTCAGCACCATAGCCAAGGCATGCTCTTAGAACATTCTTCCTAAGGCTTATCACTACCCAGCATTATTTGCACTAATTTGCTTGTTACCCTTCTCTCATTTAAGTGTGGACTCCATGTGCAGTTGTCACTATTGTTAACAACAATGCATTTTATTCTTAAAAGAATTCCAAGAGTGGATTTTAAGTGTTCTCCCCACCCCGATGACAACCGTGTGAAGTAGTGCATATTCTTGTTGGGTCAGTGTAACTAGTCCATAGCACGTCTGTATTTCAAAACGTCATGTTGCCCATGATAAATACATACAGCTTAGTTTTTAATTAAAAAAATTAAAAATATGAGTTTCTTGAGAATTGGGGCTTTTAAAAACATGTTTTATTTATTGATTTGCAAGCAGAGAAGAGAGAATGAGAGAGACAAAGGGAAGGGGTATGCCAGGGCCTCTTGCCCAAGCTAACAATCTCCAGATGCATGCATCACTTAGGGCATCTGGCTTTACGTGGGTACTGGATCTTTGAACCCAGGCTGTCAGGCTTTGTAAGCACTTTGTAGCCACTGAGCCACCTCTCCAGCCCCAAGATTGGAGACTTCATTCATTTGTTCATTGCTGTCTTTTCAACACCTAGAACTGCCCCAGGCACACTCTAGGTTTTTAATGAAATAAACACGTGAATAGGCACATTGTCCTTAATCACTGCAAAACCTAGTTGTTTATTTATCATTTATTTATCGTTGGTGTGTGTTCATGTGTGTGTGAGTGCGGGTGTGCACATGTGACACACGTGTGTGGAGTTGAAGGGCAACTGTCCAGGCTCGGTCCTCAGCTTGCACCTCAGCTGAGGCAGCGTCTCCCGTTCTCACTGTAGCTCAGCACTGCGTTATGCACGCTAGCTGGTCTGCAGGTCTGGGAGATTCTCCCGTCTCTGCCTCCCGTCTTGCTGTGAGTACACGGCAGTTACGGCCTCCTGCCACGTGGGGCTTGGGGGTCTGGACTCAGGGGCTCACGCTCGCACCACGAGTATATTTTCCACAGTCATCTCCCCAGCCCCTCAAAAACTCTTTGAGGACATAAGTCATTCAGTCAACGTTGCTGAGACCTTGAGCGGCAGAATCATGCTGTGGACTCCGTGCTCAGCGCAGGGTGTGGGTCTGCTGAATGTGCACACGTGTGGTCTGCTTGCCAGGCTGCTGGAGGGAGCATTTTCCTGGGATCAGCCGCCAGGAATGTCCACGAGTCCTGGGGAAGCTACAGCAGTTCTCTTGTTTAGCCTAATGGATATAGTAGCCTGTGAAATTGGCCTCGAAACATTTATGCTTATGCCCATATTATCTTTTTTCAAATATTTTTTGTTTATTTTTATTCATTTATTTGAGAGTGACAGACAGACAGAAAGAGGAAGAGGCAGAGAGAGAGAGAGAGATTGAGAGAGAGAGAATGGGCACGCCAGGGCCTCCAGCCACTGCAAATGAACTCCAGACGCGTGCGCCCCCTTGTGCATCTGGCTTACGTGGGTCCTGGGGAATCGAGCCTCAAACCAGGGTCCTTAGGCTTCACAGGCAAGCGCTCAGCTGGTAAGCCATCTCTCCAGCCCTGCCCATATGTCTTAATGCTACTCTACCTTTTGGTTAGAGAAGCTTCGTTTATTTCAGAGGTGACTACTGGGGGGAACCAAAACTCATCAAAGTGCTGCAAAGAAGTGACAGTGGAGCGCTCAGCACTGAGAGCATCACTATCACACACTCAAAGCTCAGGGGCCGTTGTGGAAGAAGTGGAAGAAAGAATGTAAGAGCCAAAGGAAGGGGAGGAGTGCTTGCGATACTGTCTTCCAGATCAAAGTGGCCGTGACATTTATGACCTCACAGTGGCTCATGCTACCTACACAAGACGTGCATAGCAGGAAGAAAGAAATGATGACATCAAAATAGAAGACAGATGAGTTGGAAAGAAGAAGGAATTCAGTGGAAGGAGAATACAAGAGAAAGGACAAAGTAGGGCGGTAGGAGGGGACTATGATCAGAGTGTATTGTGTATATACGGCACTTGTCAATAACAAGTTTATTTTTAATTTTGTTTAATACTTATTTATTAAGAGAGATAAAGAGGCAGAGAAAAAGAATGAGTGCACCAGGGCCTCTAGCCACTGTAAATGAGCTCCAGACACATGTGTCACCTTCGGCATCTGGCTTATGTGGGTACTGGGGAATCAAACCTGGGTCCTTGGGCGTTACAAGCAAGCACCTTAACTGCTAAGGCATCTCTCCAGTACCAATGACAAATTTTTTAAAAGTTAAGGCCTAGAAAGATGGCTTAGCAGTTAAGGCGCTTGCCTGCAAAACCTAAGGACTCATGTTCGATTCTCCAGGTCCCACCTGCAAGGTGACGCAAGTGAGCAACGTTGCATATACGCACAAGATGGTGCACGTGTCTGGAGTTCCATCGCAGTGGCTGCAGGCCCTGGCATGCCAATTATCTCTCTCTTTCTCTTGCTGTCTCTCTCTCTCTGAGAAAAAAATAATAAAATGATTTTTAAAAAGTTAAAAATGTCAATCTCCATCACAAAGCTGTGTTCATCTGCAGGATACTGTTTAGAGTGCTGTGGAGGGAGTTCAATGGACCGGAGGTCCTTGAAGCATAATTTCATGATCTGTGTGTACACGGCACTCCTATCTCTACCAAGCCCTGTGTGCACACGGCACTCCTGTCTCTACTAAGCCCTGTGTGCACACGGCACTCCTGTCTCTACTAAGCCCTGTGTGCACACGGCACTCCTGTCTCTACCAAGCCCTGGTTCTGAAGGCAGTGTGCAGTAGAAACCTCTGACGTCATGAACAGCAAGGGCCAAAGGCCGTTCCACTCCATGGGACGCAGCCAGGTGACCTCCAGGACTCAGGACCGGTGTATCTAGATCTGCTTCCGGGACAAAGAGTCTTAGCAGGAGAATTTTCATTCCAGGGAAAGGAAGTGTTTTATGGCTTCAGGCAGACATGTGTGAACCTGATTCTCTACTTGAGGATTTCAGCTTTTAAACAGAGGTACAATTTGTCAATTTTGGTTTCAGTTTTACAGGCACTATCTTTGCAGAGGACTAAATTTGTGTGAGTGCAAACGTGCTAATGAAACATGACATTTTTGTCTATTAAATGCACCTTCTCCAGGGAAGGGCTCTAAAAGAGTTCATAAAACTTCTCATGGTGTCTGGGGAAACAGAGCATTATATCTATAGATGTTTGAAAGAAGGACTAAAACCCTCATGATAGAAAAGTATTCTGAGTAATTTAAACTATTAACATCCAAAGCCTAAACAGAATACTGAATTAGGCAGGAGAAGTAAAAGGCTGCACACTTCCCCCTTTTCAGTTTCTGACTGGCTTACAAATGTAAGAAATTTCCATTATGACAATATTCACAATTTAATTTTCAGGCTGACACAAACTTGACTCAATTTTATCCTAAGAAACCCAAAAGAACAATCAGTTTCTTAAGCATCTGAGCCTGTGGATTTAGTCAAAATCTAAACCCCATGGTGTTTCTGCATCTTTATGGAATAGAAAATTGGCAATATTAGTACTAATGTTTTTTGCTGCTAAGCTCCAAATTGGTTATTATCAAACTTTCCAAGGCTGAGAAGAAGGCTATTCTAAGTAGAAGAAAAAAAAAGAATAATGCCAGGAGAAGTCACATTTCAAAGCATTTTTGAGAACCTGGAATCTTGAAAGAAGAAACTAATTAATAGAAGTCTTGTTAAAAGCAGGATTGCTTTCAGAGAGCTAAGAGTATGCGGAATGTACAGTGTTCTTGACAAAAAGAATTGTTCTGTCTGTCTGAAAGGGGCAGAGAATGAACTCGCGGGATCGGAGAGGCAGTGGAAGTCCTTGGCGTTGCAAGGTCGCAGGGAGAGGTAGGCCTCATTTTCCGTCCTAATTTTACTGCTGGGATCTTCCTGTAAAAACAAAATAATCCTCAGGATAAAGGCTGGGAAGATGTTTCAGTGGATCAAGCACTTGCTGGGAAAACAAGAGGACAGGCGTCCCGAGCCTCCAGCACCCGTGCCGGTGAGAGGAGCGTGTGGCAACCAGTGACATGAGTACTGGGGAGATGGCGACAGCGGAGCCCCCGGGGCTTGGCGAGGTAGACTAGTCTAATTGGTGAGCTCTGGGTTCCAGTGAGAGACGCTGCCTCAGAAAATAAATGGGGCAGAGGTAGAGGAGACACCCACATCGACCTCTGGCCGCCGCACCCACCCACCCATGACCATTTTGACACCATCTAGTCTTCTGCCCAGGACCTAGTCTATGCACCCGAAGAAAGAGTAGACAGGCAACGAAGGATAAACGCACGGGATTTATTTCCATGGCTGCATAACAGCTTCTTGAGTGAAGACTGGACTCCGCGTGGCTATGACCTGCCACCCAGGAGGACCAGGGTAGGTACAGCCGACTCTCGGTGGCCACACATCTGCCAACCCAGAAGGCACAACAGTGTTACGGCTCTAACTCTGGTGGCAGCAGGTCTGCCGACAAAGAGGATATGGGCGTGTTCTAGCTCGGAGTCCTCGGCAGGTTTGGGGACGCTGGCCGCAGGGCGTGAGAGCGGGAACAGGTCCGCCAGGGCAATAGCAGGTCCTGTGGGCTCGGGGCCGGAGGCTGGCGAGGCAGCAGGGCCTTGTTGGACTTCTCTCTGAGGCAAGAGAGGGTCCTGGCATCTTGGACACAGGTGCCAAGTGGAAGCAAATCCTGCTCTACCCCCCCCCCCCCCCGCAGCAGCTCACAGACATTCTGGCTCATAGCCGGGCCACCACCAGGGAAGGGCCCTCTGCTTCCAACTTTCATGTCAGCTAGGGGATGCAAAGTTGGAAGCCGCACTCTCATATCAAAATGGGCACAAGAAGAAGGCCCGTACAACTCGTGGTATTTTTGTGCCCGTTTTGCTCACAACCTGGGAAGGGGACACTCCTTTCCCAGCTCAATATAAACACGCTGGGCGTGGTGGTGCACACCTTTAATCCCAGCACTTGGGAGGCAGAGGTAGGAGGATTGCCGTGAGTTCAAGGCCGGCCTGAGACTACGTAGTGGATTCCAGGTCAGCCTGAGCTTCAGCGAGACCCGACCTCGAAAAACCAAATATATACATATATACATACACACATGCCAAAACCTCCTTGGGATAAAGATATTTCTTAGAAAATAAATACAATAAGCACAAATTAATCCCCCTCACCCGTGGTCCCTAAAAAGCCTAGTTCTAGTAGAAAGTAAATATTCTGTTTAATTCATTCACACATGTGTGGGTTCCCCTGCCCCTGGGGACTGGCTGTGGAGTCTGAATGATGGAGTAATGGAGCGTGGGGCCCTGGAGCATGCCAGCTGGCCCCAGGGCAGTCGGGACCCCCTCCCCACTTCTCTGCATTAGTCCAGGCCACAACCAAGACCCCAGGATGGGCGGTTGTTGAGAGTCACCAGAGTGAGACAGGAAACTCCCTTTACTCACCTCCTACCCTCCATTTCTGTGCGTTGCGAATCCCAGGCAGTTTAGGATGGCTCTGATGCAGCTTCATCTTCTAAGACAGCCTTGAAGGGTTCCATCCTGGGTCCTGGGATGAGACTCCTGGAAGGGCCTATGCTTGGCCTAGCACTGCAGGCCTGAGGGCCTGTCCTTGCTGGTAGGGGCTGCATCTGGCAAGGCACTGACAGCCACCAGCGCCAAGGACTTGGGTCACAGGACCCTCAGCAGCACTCCAGTGGGCTGGTGCGAAAGTCTTGGCAGAAGGGGACACAATGTTAAAAAAAAAAAAATTATTGGGTTTGGCAAGATGGCTTAGTGGCTAAGGCATTTGCCGGCAAAGGGAAAGGACCCAGGTTCGATTCTCCAGGACCCACATAAGCCAGATGCACAAGGGGGCTCATGCATCTGGAGTTCCTTTGCAGTGGCTGGAGGCCCTGGCAAGCCCATTCTCTCTCTCTATTTCTCTCTCTCTCTCAAATAAATAAATAAAATATATTTAAAAATTATTTATTTGCAAGATGAGAGATTAGGGAAAGAAAGGAAGAGACTGGGCCCACCAGGGCCTCCAGCCACTGAAAAGGAACTGCAGGCACATGTGCCATTTTGTGCATCTGGCTTTACATGGGTACTGGGGAATCGAACCGAGGTAAATTAGGCTTTGCAGGCAAGCGCCTCAACTGCTGAGTCATCTTTCCAGCCCAAGAGAACCTATTCTAAAGAGAGATATGTGTGCCCTTTCTTTGGCTATCAGGCTTTGCAAATAACGCTTCCTAAGAAATTAGAATTTCCCAGGAATCCCACTGTGGGAGAAGGAAAAGGATGAAGTGTGGCGCCAACCAGAGGAGGAAGTTGTCTCCCAGGAAGAGATTCCACACAGTGCCCACTTGCCAGACCACCTTGCATGGCAGACTGGAGCTGATGCAATGCTGGGTCACTGAGGGGCAGGTCCACACCTTGACCAGTACTATTTAGCTATGCACACCACTTGTACTCTATTTAAACTTAAGCTTCGTAGAGGACCCCTAAGATGGACTTGGGGGTCACTGGGCTTCTTTATTTGTTTCTTTTTCCAACGTGGCCACACTGAATAAACCTCCTATCTCTGCTTTTCACCTTACTTGACTTTTCAGTCGGCATATTTGAGGGCAGGTGGTTGAGCTAGCTTTCTGGAACTACCAGGGCTCAGGCTTTGAGCCAGACAGCTCCCATAAGAAATGGTGTTAGGACAGCAGGGTGAGGGGCCTCCCTGAGCCATGGGTGCCCGTCCCACTCCACCTGGGTGGTGGTCTTAGAATCTGCTCATGCCTTCTAATTGAGATTGAGAGAAATTGGTAGTAAATCTCCCTTCCTTCCTTCCTTCCTTCTTTCCTTCCCTCCTTTCTTCCTCCCTCCCTCCCTTATCATTCACAGCACACTACTTTCAGATTACTCCGCGTTCCGATGCTCTTTCCACACCAGGCCTGTCATACTGGCTGTTTCTTCTGCCCTGTACTTTTCCTTTGTGTGAGTGGAAGCGATCTGTTTGTCATTCAAGTGTTCACTTACGTGTCACTGGTCGGCACAGATGCTCAGACAACACAGCCTCCATCTGCTATCCTATAGTTTTCTCCTCCTCCTCTTCTTATTCCTGTCTATGAAACAGGATCTCACTGTATAGCCCAGGCTGTCCTTGAATCATAGCAATCCTCCTGCCTCTGCCTCCCTAGTGCTGAGATTACAGGGATGAAACCCCCCATGCCTGTTCACTTTTCTTTTCTTTTCTTTTCTTTTCTTTTCTTTTCTTTTCTTTTCTTTTCTTTTTTCTTTTTTTTTTCGAGGTAGGGTCTCACTCTAGCTCAGGCTGACCTGGAATTCACTATGGAGTCTCAGGGTAGCCTCAGACTCATGGCGATCCTCCTACCTCTGCCTCCCGAGTGCTGGGATTAAAGGCGAGTGCCACCACACCCGGCCAGTTTTATTGTCTTTAGGAAACATATCACAACCTCATTTTCTGGTCATTTCTTTGCGCCTTCATTTTTTGAGTCACCCCAGACCACAGCGCTATTGTTATAAGCCCACTACCTAAAATATCGCCTGAAACATAGCATGGAGTCAGTGACTGTGTGTTGAATAGATTTCTTGGCTAAGTTAATGAATACGTGAGGATCATGAGAAATCTTCCAGCTTAGGTCAAAAGAACATTCCATTTCCTCCCCTAATAGCTCCGGACAGGTTCCCCTTCCTTTCCTCAGAGCCTGTGCCATTACTTGTATTTTATTTGCATTTGTTGAGTACCACTGTGGGCCAGGCATGCGTTCTGATACGCATTCTCTGTGAACGTCACCTGGCAGAATAAGTAAGGGGTTTTGTTTTTTCCAATGCATATGGTTTATGAACTCAACACATACAAGTATTTAGCAGGCTCCTGGGTCACCTTCCTTCCTTCTTTCCTTCCTTCCTTCCGTCTCTCTCTTTCACTCTTTCCTATAGATGGAACCAAGGGTCTTGCACATACTTGGCAGGTATGCCACCACTGAGCTACATCCCAGGCCGCACCCCTTATATTTTCTATATGATTGACAAGGTCTCTTCTTTTCTTAATGGATCTGAATAGGTGAAGCTTGCTCGTTATAGCATGTTAAGATTATTTCCTCCCTTGGTTACTTGGCATGAAGGGTAGACAGACCCTCCTGGTGGGCAGCAGGAATGATGAACCTGCAGGTCCCTTGTATCTAGAGGTCAGAACTACAATGACCTTCATCATTAAGAAGAAGATAGCCGCCTATCAACAAGACAAGAAAAGACAGCTGACTCCCCGGCAGGAGATAAGCCGCCCCTCCCACAGCAGCTGGGGCCCAGGTGAAATCGCAGAGGAACCGGCGAGATGAGCGCGAGCGCTGCTTCCACGGACAGCCTGACAACCAGCGCCAGGGTGGTGGAGACAGACACCGAGGAGACTCAAAACACCCAAAGCAGAAATCCAGAAACCGCTGAGAGCTCGACACTAAAGTACACTTAAAACACACCCACCAGGCCTCAGGGAAGTTTGTGGGAGAGGGGGCGGAATGACTGTAAGAACCACGGGGTGGGAGGGACTATCCAGAGGCATTGCCCCCCCCCCCACGATGGCTGACTGCTGCTCTCCCAGCTCATAACCCACAACCCCATGGTGAATGCCAGCAGTGCCCCTGAGGAGGACCCTCGGTGGAGTGGGGGCGGGGAGGAAAGGTACCAACACACCGCGTGTCCCAAGTTTCTACTTAATGAAAGAAAAAGGAAAAACAGCATGGTACTGGCACAAAAGCAGACTCGTAGATCAATGGAACAGAATAGAGGACCCAAATGTAACCCCATGTAGCTATAGCCACCTGATATTTGATAAAAATGCCAAAAATACTCATTGGAGAAAAGACAGCCTCTTCAGCAAATGGTGTTGGGAAAACTGGATATATATCTGTAGAAGGATGAAAATAGATTCTTCTCTCTCTCCAGGCACAAGAATTAAGTCCAAATGGATTAAGGACCTTAACATCAGACCTGAAACTCTGAAACTGCTAGAGGAAAAAGTAGGGGAAACCCTTCAACATATTGGTCTTGGCAAAGACTTTCTGAATACAACCCCAATTGCTCAGGCAATAAAACCACAGATTAACCACTGGGACCTCATGAAAATACAAAGATTTTGCACTGCAAAGGACACGGTGAAGAAAGCAAAGAGGCAACCTACAGAATGGGAAAAAATCTTCACCAGCTATATATCTGATAGAGGATTAATATCTATGATATACAAAGAACTCAAGAAGTTAAATAATAAGGAATCAAACAAACCAATCAAAAAATGGGAAATGGAGCTAAATAGAGAATTCTCAAAGGAAGAAATACGAATGGCATATACGCATCTAAAAAAATGTTCTACATCCCTAGTCATCAGGGAAATGCAGATTAAGACTACATTGAGATTCCATCTCACTCCTGTCAGATTGGCTACCATCATGAAAACAAATGATCATAAATGTTGGCGGGGATGTGGAAAAAGAGGAACCCTTCTACATTGTTGGTGGGAATGCAATCTGGTCCAGCCATTGTGGAAATCAGTGTGGAGGTTCCTAAAACGGCTAAAGATTGATCTACCATATGACCCAGCTATAGCTCTCCTAGGCATATATCCTAAGGACTCATCTCATTACCTTAGAGATACTTGCTCAACCATGTTTATTGCTGCTCAATTTATAATAGCTGGGAAATGGAACCAGCCTAGATGTCCCTCAACTGATGAGTGGATAATGAAGATATGGCACATTTATACAATGGAGTTTTACTCAGCAGTAAAGAGAAATGAAGTTATGAAATTTGCAGAAAAGTGGATGGATCTGGAAAGAATTATACTAAGTGAGGTAACCCAGGCCCAGAAAGCCAAGCGCCACATGTTCTCCCTCATATGTGGATCTTAGCTAGAGATGATTGGGCTTCTGTGTGAGAAGGAAAAAACTCAGTAGCAGAGGCCAGTAAGTTAAAAAAGGAGATAGAAAGGGAAGAGAAAGAAAGGGAGGAGGGCTTTTATTAGGTTGGTATTGTATATATGTAAGTAGAAAGATTGAGATGGGGAGGGGATATGATGGAGAATGGAATTTCAAAGGGGAAAGGGGGGAGGGTAATACCATGGGATTTTTTTTTGTTATCATGGAAAATATTAATAAAAAATATTAATAAAAAAATAAAGAAAAAGAAGACAGCTAAAAGCTTTGAAGCATGTGGAGATAAAGTAACCCGTGGAGGCGTGGTCAGGCAGTGGGAAGAGTTCTGCTTGGTGGACAGGCCCAGCAGCAATCGGGACGTGGGCAAGTCAGAGAGCTGGGGACGGTGCGGCACACCTGAAACGCAGGCGCTTGGGAAGGGAAGGCAGAAACCCAGGCACTTGGGAGGGGAAGGCAGAATCACCAGGAGTTCAAGGTCACCCTCAGCTGTATAGCAAGTTTGAGGCCAGCCTGAGTTACAAGTGACCCTGTCCCAAGACAGCAGCAGTAAAAGTCCGGAGGACAAAGTAGTGACGCGTGGATGACGAGGAGCAGGGGCAGGAGTCCTCTGAGACAGTGCGGCTCCCAGGGCTGTCGTGTCAGCGGCACTCTTCCGCAGCGGCCCGGCTGCTTCTTTACCGTTGTCCTGTGCCGTAGCTGAAGTCGCTGGGCGGCTGCCACAGGTTAGCATGTCCTCAAGGCTCCTCGTTATTGGGCTGGGGAGAGCTCACTTGGTAAAGTGTTTGCCTTATAAGCCTGAGGACCTGAGTCTCAGACCCCCAAAAAGGTTAAAAGGAAAAGAAAACCTGGGCATGGTGATGTGTACCTGTGATCCCGGTGCTGGGGAGACAGAAATCAGCGGGTCCCTGAGGCTTTCTGGCTAGGGAGTCTGGCCTAAATGATGAACTCTGGGTCAGTGAGAGAGCCTGTCTCGAAAACAAAAACCAGATAGCTGGCATTCCTGAGGGGGAACGCTCAAGGCTGTCATCTTCTACACACACAAGACTACTTGTTATTAAGGCACAAACAGCAAAATCACATTGTAGAAAAAGGATCCTGAGGGGCTGGAGAGATGGCTTAGTGGTTAAGCACTTGCCTGTGAAGCCTAAGGACCCTGGTTCAAGGCTCGATTCCCCAGAACCCACGTAAGCCAGATGCACAAGGGGGAGCATGCATCTGGAGTTCGTTTACAGTGGCTGGAGGCCCTGGCGTGCCCATTCTCTCTCTCTTTCTCTCTTGCTCTACCTCTTTCTCTCTGTCTGTCACTCTCAAATAAATAAATAAAAATAAACAAATTTAAAAAAAAGTATCCTGAAACCAAACACAAACAAGGTCCACACTAAGTGACCTTAGTAAGTTCACAGCTTGCTTCCCTCACCCTCTCTGTCTTCTCGCTGCTTCCATCCCTCTATTACAGCCCTTATCACACTCTGTCTGGAATTATTGTCCCCTTACCCATATCTTTCTCCCTCCCTAGGTTGTGAGTCTCTGGAGGCAATGAGGATGTTTGATTTATTCCCTGGCTGTAACTCTGTATACACAATAGGCCCTAGACCAGCATTTGTTGATTTGCATAGAATTAAAGTTTGGTATCTGGAAAAGTCACTGAAGTGGGAAAACTCCAAGCGGAGACAGGAATGGAGGAATCAGATGGTAATCCATAGTTGCCAATGGGCATTCTGAGGGTCAAAGTAAGGACTGACCAGAATTAGATAAGTAGGTGACCTTGGTTCTTTGGAGGTGAAGAGGTCTACATGTTGAGAATCATCCTGCTGTACCTTGTAGGGGAAAAATGGCCAACAAGGACTAGTAGCCGGATGACAGGTGCCAGAGCACACAGTTTCTTGGGGTGGGGCTCTGGATGGAGCAGGCTGGGGCTGTTTCTCTGCCTCATGACAGCTGAGGCACCCATGTCACAGGTAGGGGCTGGCAGTGCCCACAGCCAGCCCTGTGTGTCTGCTTTGACTCAGCTGCCCCAGATGAGAGGAGCTGGGGCCGCGTCCGCTCTCGCACAGTACACAGCAGGGCTGTGGAGGCGCTCGGGCAGGTCGAGCCCCACCTCCTCACAGCTCCCAGGGGCTTTGAACTCTGATGCAAAATGCCATTCCTCTGACCTCTGCTTGTGTGAAGTGTATCGATCTGTTGTCTTTAATCTATTTTTCCTCTCTCTTTTTTATTTCAGTTAGTGATGCTGGCCTTATCTGTTGAACAGAGATCATTTCTTCAAAAAAAAAAAAATACATTCACTTGTGAATAGGAGCGCAGACTCCCGAATATCTGAGGTTTAATACCACTTCACCATAGGCCATGCTGTAGTGGTGACCCTAATTCTCAGCGACCTCGAACACAGGGGGTGACTTAAGTGTCCATCTCGGGTGGGCTGGGGGAGTGGTCTAAATCATAGCAGAAGCTTGGGGGGCAAGAGGGATCCAATTTGTGGATATTGCAAGTAGATGGTGCATGTGTGTCTATTCCCCGAGCTGTGCTATAAGGTGTCCTGAACCTTAGTTGGTAAGACAATAGGCATCTGCATAGCTCGCTGTTTGCAGTTTCCTGATTATCGGGGCTCGTCTGTGCCACTTTTCTGATGTCTTCTGGGCTCTGTCGCACACATATGATGCACTTGAGGTCAACCAGATGGTTGGTTTGTAGGCTGCCTGGCTAACAGCTAACGCGTGGCATCTTTCTTTCACTGCTTTTCTTTAGCAGCCTGGGCCAGCCTTTTCTTATCGTGCAGGCAGGAATGAGGATGGCAGACTAGAAGGGCTAGAACTGGTGCACTCGCTCTTCCACCTCTGTCTGCTAAAGGAAGGTCACCAGGTCAGCTTAGATTCAAGTATCTGGAAGTTGATTCCACATCTTTTTTCAAAAAAAAAATACTTTTTAGGGCTAGAAAGATGGCTTAGTGGTTTAGGCGATTGCCTGCGAAGCCTAAGGACCCACCCAGGTTGGACTCCCCAGAACCCACATAAGTCAGATGCACAAGGTGACACATATGTGTGGAGTTCAATTGCAGTGGCTAGAGGCCCTGGCATGCCAAGTCTTTCTCTCTGTTGCTCTCTCTTATAAAGATAATATTTATTTATTTGAGGAAGGGATAGCAATAGGCAGATAGATAGATGATAGATAGATAGATATATAGATAGATAGATAGATAGATGATAGGTAGATGATTGGAAGAATGAGAATGAATGTGTGTGCCAGGGCCTCTTCTCAAGACAGTGTTTCTCTGAGACAGAATCTTTCTTAGTAGCCCAGGCTGGCCTTGAAATCCTTCTGCCTCAGTTTCCTCAGTTTCCTGAAAGCTGGGCCACCATGTCTGGCAGAGGCTGTGTCTTGATGATGCATATCCAAAGCCACGCTAAGACCTGTCCATAGAGACTCAGGGCCGTTTGTGCAGCTCATGTGTGACAGCGCACTTTGCAGTGAAATCATTCTTACCCCACATGTGCAGAAGACCCTCAGCCCCCACGACTAGGATCTTGTAATCTACATGAAATCCCATGTATTATGATTTGATCTGAAGACCCCATGAATAGAAATGAAACCCATCTCCCACATACCCAACATGTGGTGGAGACTCAGTGATTGAATGGCAACAGCCTCTTCCCTCCAAGACAGTATTATTAATCCAGAGTATTTCTGAAAACTTGCTTGGGAAAGATGTCACCAGATGCCCCCCTCTGGGCTGGGAGTACTTTGTTTAGAGTACCATCTACTACTCTCTGTGGCATCCCAGCTGGATGTTTCCATAGTTCTTGGCTTCACCCATGCTGTCTTTTCTGGCACATTCCATGGCCATTCCTTAGTAGCTCAGTAATCCCTTGGCCTGTCTCTTAGCAATAGGTTGAGACCCCAGGGGCCGTATTGCAGTTTGAACAGTCTTGACGCCTCTTCGCCCAAGCTGACAGCAGTAGTCTCCCCAGTACGTTTCATGTCACCAACTCTGAGCAGTGTCTCTGCACTGTATGAGAGCCTAGTTCAAAGTCAAAAAGCCATGCCCACCATTTATTTCAACTATGCCTCTCTCCCTAGAATGACTTTTACGTGGTGACTGGATATGTGTGAGAGCCTGCCTCTGAGCTTTGTGAAGTCCAGGGGCTCGCTGGGAAGTCCTGCCAAGAGAGGCATTCATTTTCTCAGATGTCATAGCAAAAGACCCTATGGCCACACATGGGCTTTATCTATAACCTGTTTTATTATTTTTAACAGCTTTATTAAGGAATAATTGACAAATAATATGATACACATATTTAAAAATTTTAGATGCAGTCCAAAAATGAACATATGTATCATACACAAAACCTTTGTGGAATCCCCCCTTCCCACTTAATTTATCCCGTATGACCTCATCTCTGCTATCTACCGCTATAGGTCAGTTTATATGGAACAAATGAGATACAATTACATGTCCTAGCTGGAATAGAATCATAAATGGAATTGCATAGTGTGTACTGTCTTTTAGGTTCTTTTGTTGGCATGTTTATTTTGAGATCATATGCCTCAGAGAATCTATCAGTGGTTAATTTCTTTTTTTTTTTAAATCATTGAGCAGCATTCCGCTGGATGGATATACGAGAATGTGTTTACTCATTCCTGTAAGGATAAATATTTTTACTCTTTTCAGTTTGGGGCTATTGCAAACAAAAGTGCAATGAATATCCAAGTCTAGCTCTTTGTGTGAGCACGTGCTTCCATTTCTCTAGCCCGAATCCTAGCAGTGCAGTGGTTGGGTATATGATAGGTATATACATAACATTCAGATTTATTTATTTATCTGAGAGAGAGAGCGTATGGGCACGCCAGGGTCTCCAGCCGCTACACATGAGCTCCAGACACATGCGCTACTTTGTGTGTTTGGCTTTCCGTGATTACTAGGGAATTGAACCCGGGCAGTCAGGTTTTTTAAGAAAGCGCCTTTAACCACAGAGCCATCTCTCCAGCCCACATTTAACTTTTTTGTTTGTTTGTTTGTTTTTAGAGGTAGGGTCTCACTTTAGCCCAGGCTGACCTGGAATTCACTATGTAGTCTCAGGGTGGCCTCAAACTCATGGTGATCCTCCTACCTCTGCCTCTTGAGTGCTGGGATTAAAGGCATGCACTACCACGCCTGGCTTACATTTAACTTTTTAAGAAACAACTAAATTGTTTTCCAAAATAGTTGTACAATTTTACTTTCCTGCCAGTGGCCTATGAGAGTTCTCATGACTTGTGCTCACAGACAGTTGGCATGACCATCTTTTTTATGTCAGCCACCCTAAAGATATGTAGTAGTGTCTCACTGTGGCCTGAGTATACATTTCCCCAAGAGCTACAGAGGTTAACTATTTCTTTCATGTGTTTAATTGCTATATATGTTCTTCTTCCATGAAATGTCTGGTCAAATTTCTTGCCCATTTTATAATTGCCTTGTTTGAGCATTTGTATTGAGTTCTTGATATGATTTCCAAATATATTCTCCCAACCTATGGTTTGTCGCTTTTCTTAACAATGATTTAGAAGAGCAGACGATCTTACCTTTCTTAACTTGTTCTTTGTGGGATTGTGTATTTTGCCTTCTAAGACATCTTTGCCCAGCTCATGAAGATTTCCTGTGATCTTTGTCTAGTTCTGTAGCCTTACGTGGAGGTCTATCGTCAATGCGTCTATCATGGTTAGTATGGTCCAGGTACAGGTCAAAGTTATTTTTATTAATTGATTGATTATATTTGCAGAGCCGATCTTTCTGGCCCATACTTAAGACTATCCTTTACCCACTGAATTAGTTTTACACTTTTGTCAAAACTCAGTTCCCTGGCTAGAGCACATCCGGACTGGCCGAGCAAGCACCTCTAAAGATGGGCTCCGACACAGAAGCATTGGGGGTCCTGATAAAACTTGCCTGTGCTAGCTTCCTGTGTGTGCCAAAAATCTAAGCCTTGCGATCATAAGAAGAGAGCTTATCGAAGACAGTCAAGTCAATGAAAGTAAATTTTTGTTGCAATCTAGCTGACTCTGTTCCCATTCTATCCTTCCAGAACAAGATCTGAGCTGCAGCTCCAGTGACTGGGGGGCGAAGGAGAAGGGTGGCTGCTAGATGTGGGCATGGGGTCCTGCGCCAGTGTGGGCATCTGAAGAGCTGAGCTCGCATATAAAGCCCGGGGCCGAGGAGGAGCGTGGTGGCGGGGACAGGACTCAGGCCACACCGGGTCAGGATTTGGGTCTGGTGTAGTAACTTTTCCTGGAGAGACATGAACAAACATCTACTCACCCCAGACAGGTCAGCAGTGACAGAACCCAGTAATGATTCCACCGTGTGGCCGACCGATGATGAGTTTATTGTGCTTACGTCCAGACCACGGGCTAGGGTTCACTAACCAGAGCGTGGGTGCCCCCCAAACACACAGCTAGCTCTGCAGATGACTATCTCCTTGTGGATGGAAACTTCATGGCTGTACCATGGACTATCCCATTCCGCTAACCTTCTGGTTCCTGTCGAGCACGAGCATCTTCCACGATCTCTTGCTGCTGGGGTGGGGCAGGTGGGGAAGGAGTAATGGCTGCATCCCAGGTGAGGTTCCTGTGACCTTTCCCTTTTTCCTGTTACTGGAGCATGTCAATAACTCCATTGCCATTGCCATAGACCTGGCTATCACTGTATTGTTCTGCTCAGTTAGTTGCCATGACTACTGAACCAAGATAAACTACTCAGAAATGGGGATGGGATGATTAGCTGTTGTGTATGGAGGAAAAGAGATGCACTAATCAGGGCATTTATCCTGAGCTCATGGGAGGCTCTTGATGGCCAGGATGAAAAGGCTCAGTTGAGCTCTTCTAAGACCTCTAGTTACCACTGGGAAGTCAGCCTGGGACACGGATGGGCAGAGCGACAGGCCTGGAAGGAACACACCTCCCAGGCCCGGGGAGATGGCTCAACACAAGCACAAACGCGAGGACCTGGGTTTGGGCCCAAGCTCCCAGTGAGAGCCGGATGTGGCAGTATATGCCTTTAATTTCAGTGCTGGAAGGTGCATGTAGGAACCTGACCCGTAGAGCTCGCTGGGTCGCTAGTCATCACCGCTCTGAGATGATGGTGGTGCCGCTGGGTTTGTTTTCTCGGCCAATTAAAGGATTAAAAGGCAGGGAAGTGTTTCAAAGAATCAAGTTTATTTCGAGGCAGGAGGTGAAGAAAGCAGAGAGAACTGACTGTTTGTGGGGGGGAGGGATCCCAGAGCTGGACGAGCTCTTGCATGAGGGGAGCCCGCCTGTCCACAGGGTGCGCTCGGTCAGCTTCAAGGATGTGCAGGCGCTGGTAGGTACCTTGCAGATGTCCGAAAGCCTACCAGACCAGCCCGCCAGCGCAACGTTTCACTTAGGCCAGGGAGAAGGAGGAAAAGGACTCACCCTCTTCACCATCTTTGGTTAGAATTATAGTCACCTGCCAAGGGCCCTTTTTCCCTACCTGTATGCCAAGCCAAGGACCCTGCCCTTTTCCTATAATGTTTCAATAGGGTGTTGAAAGCAGGGGCCTGGGACATCAGCACTCCTCCTTGACCTGCGGCTAACCTCCCCTGGCCTCACCTGGGGTTTGACAAGTGTGTCCAGTGTTTGAGGTAACATGGTAACAGGATCCTGGGGGGAGGCAGATGGCCCTCACTCCGAGCAGAACTGACCAATAGGCCCCTAAAATACAGGACATGAATAACTATAGGTGGTAATGAGATTCCCTAAGAATCTCATTGGTACCCCAAAACATATATAAAAATGATGAGGGGCTGGTGAGACGGACTAGTGGTTAAAGCCGCTGGCTTGCAAAGTGAAGGCCTCAGTTCATTTCCCCGGTGCCCATGTAAAGCCAGATGCACGAGGAGGTGTGTGCTCGTGTTTGCAGGCTGGTTTCCAGCGGCAGGAGGCCCTGGCAAGCTCATTCTCTCTCCCTCTCAGATAAATAAGTAAGCATGTTTTAAAGGGGTGAGGTCTAGGAAGTAGGATGTTAAAAACAAGAGGAGGTAGCGATTTCCTGGAGGGGTCAGCTCAAAGGACCACAGGGACTTCCTCACTGCAGAGCAAGTGCAGACTGCTGGTACCCTGCCCAGAGTGAACGTCTCAGCGTCAGAGTCTTGCATCTTATACACCCACTTAAGCTCAATTTGGGTAAACGGGCTTCTGAGACAGGCACACGGCTTTCCTTGGAAGCGCCTCCTCTGAGGAGAGATACAGGGAGGGGCCAAGAGGAAACAAGAGAAACAAGGGAAAGCCTTGTCTTACAGGTTCTGCAGCCTTCCCAAAACGGCACCACCAACTGGGGACTAAGTATTCAAATACCGATCTCTATCTCTGCCTCTTCCTTTCTCTCTCTCTCTCTCTCTCTTAAATAAATAGATAATAAATGAAATATATTTAAAAAGGGGGGCTTAGCAGTTAAGGCACTTGCCTTAAGCCTAAGGACCTAGGTTCGATTCCCCAGGACCCATGTAAGCCAGATGCACAAGGTGGTGCATGCATCTGGAGTTCGTCTTCAGTGGCTGAGGCCCTGGTGCACCCATTATCTCTATTTGCTTCTCTCTCTCTCATAAATAAATAAATAAATAAATAAATAATTTTTTTTAAAAAGTTCCATCCCAAGCACCCCAAGCCCCAGGCCCGGCAGCAGCAGGGCGGCTCCTGCGCAGCTCAACCTCCTTCTAGCACGTTCTTGCACCTTCCTTGCCCGCCGGTGAACTCCGGGCTGCTTGCGGTGCTACGTGTCCCATCTGAATGCTTCTCTTTTGGAACATAAGGACGGAGACAACTCCAGGAAGCCGGAGACCTCCCCGTAACGCCAGCACGCCTCAGGCCAGGCCAGCGCTGTCGGTAGGGAGCTGGGCGCACTCACTCCAGCCCTTCCTAATGCCCAGAAAACATGTCATGCCACCTCTCCTGGGAACTTCCTGTGGTTGGAATTCCTGACACAGAAGCCCAGCATGTGCTGCCCTAGGGGCTTGAGGCCGGCGTGTAAGGACACACTTGGGGAGGGCAGACAGGCCAGCCAGGAGCCTCCCTGTTTTGTGTTCTCCAAGCGCAGGACTGGGACCTCACGTGTGCATCTGGACTCCGCTTCCTGAGTCCCGGGAAGTAGACTGTGGAGGAGTGGGGGAAGGGCAGGCAGGCCCAGCCCTTGTGGGTTGCTGGGGGTGGGGTGGGGGTGAGGACGCTGGGTTGGTGAGGGGATTTTTCTGGTGCAACTTAAATCCTATCAGCAAGGCATCCAATTATACCACTTATCTGAAGCTGTAATTATTAAAATATCTCGAATTGTGATGCTAATAGCAAATTTGCTAAATGGAAATGAATTTTTAATATCATAATTTGCCTTTTCCTTTTTATCTGCTTCATATTTCTCAGCAGATGTCACTTTATAAGAGGGAGTGAAATGTAGAGACAACTTCACTCCCTTTCTGCTTAGGACATGTTTAGTTAAATTTCAGCACATTTCTGAGTTTTTCAGAACTTGTCCAACGTACCATCCCCCATGGGCCTGTGTTAATTTGTTCTGGTGACCACTGACCCGGTGGTAGTTTGAATAGATGGCCCCCAATATATTCAGTGTTTTATTAGTTTGTAGTTTGGATCTGCAGCCACCTGGCTGGAGGAGGTGTCACTGGGTGTCTCTTGTATGGTGGTGGGGTTGAGATTTCAATCTATCTCTCTCTCTGCTTGGACCTGTGAAGGCAGGCCAGCTTCTTCTGCCATTATGGAACTTCCCCTAGATCTGTAAGCTTCAATAAATCCCTTCCTTCCATAACTGTGCCTGGTCTGGAAGTTCATCTCAGCGAACCTGAAGCTGTCTGCTACAGACCCTATACTCCCAAGTCACTTCTCTTTGGGCAGAGGGGCTGGCCATGATGCCATGTCATCCCAAAGGGACCCAGTGTAGCCAGGGCAAACCAGTCTACTATGACCACTAGCAAGGTCATCTCGGTCAGCAACAGAGGTGTGTGTCAGTGTGGTGTGCACGTCCCTGCCTCTCAAGCCCTTCCCACCCAGTTTTAGCATGCCTGACTGGTTTGTTCACTATGCCTGGAGGAGGCAGAGCGATGTGTGTCTGGGACAGAGGAATGGGTTGCTTTTCTTTTCTCAAGGACCTCAGCCCAGGTGGGCACCTCGCCACAGGTGTGCATGCCAGCACCCAGTGAAACAAATCTGAATTTAGGCTTAGAACCTTTCCCTGGCTAGACAAGAGCGTAGGAGAGGGGTAGATTTCCTAGCATTCATGTGAGAGGGAATCAAGTAGCTTGGTTAGGTAGTTTAGGGTGACTGAATGAATGTAAAAAGCAGAAATGTCCTCATCTCTGCCCTTGTCATCTCTACTTTATTAGAGATCAGAGAAGGATCTCTCCTCTTTCATCTCTTGACTAGGTCACTAGGTCCCTAGATCTGTTTTCCCACAGACAACCTGAGCCCCTCCTGGAAGGGAGTTCCCCTTTCCTAGAATTTAAATCTGATCCTGGCATTGTGTTTGGTTAAGCTAAGCCCCAAAACTTGAATCATGCCTGGCTTCTTTGTGAGCCAACCCCTAGCCCAGACCAATCAGCCCTCACTCTGGCTAACCTGAGCCTGAAGGTAAAGCCCACCTCAACAGGGTTATAAGCGGGTGCTTACCAGGCGGGTGGCATCTCTCTGCTGGCTCCTGAACTTCCAGTTCAGGTAAGCCTTCCTTGTCTAGAGGGGAGATCCCCACCCTTACTCCCATACGGGCTCTCTATCCACTTCTGCCCTTCACATGGAATGAGCTCTCTGCACTTTTTTTTTTTTCCTCAATCTAATCAAGTCTCTCTAAACTTTACCATCTGGTCCATGGATTTTATTTCTTTAAATCCATAAGACAATTATCCAGTGTACACTAAATTTATTGGTGCACTGGCATATTTGTGCATTGACAAAGAACCCCAAAATTCCTATTTCACATGTACCTTTATTGGAATTGCCCTGGGATAGTTCATCTTCCCTGCCAACTTGACTGCATTTAGGACTGTCTAGGACACATGCCTTTGGGTGAATCTGTGAAGGCTGTTACCAGAGATGCTTAACTGAGGAGGGAAGACCCATACTGAATGTGGTGGCACAGCTCCACGGGCCAGGAGAGAGCTGAGCACCACATTCGTTCCTCTGCTTCCTGACAGGAGACTATGTGGCCGGCCACCCCATGCTCCCTCTCCAAGCTCACACTTGCATCCTCTCAAAGCAGGGGTGGAGGTGGACTTCTCCTGCAAGTTGCTTCTTGTCAGGTGACAGCAATAATAAAAAGAGTTATTATATACCTCAACCCTCTGACCTCTGAAACTGTCTTCCCTGAAAGATGCGTGGTCTCGTGGGGTGTCCTCCATGTAAGACTTCTGCAGAACCCCAACGCTACTCTTTAAATATGCTTGTGGTGAGCCAGCCCAGCTCAGGGGAACCCTCCAGGGTGAGTGTGTAGCATGTGGGCACATTCAGACTTGAAAGTCACCCTTGAAGCTTGGACACAGGTTGAACACACCTGTTCGTCCTGTCACAGGGAGTCCCTCAGCCACAGAGAAGTGTTATGAGACATGGAAGATGAACCCCAGTTCCTAATTGGACCAGATTCACTGATTTACCTCAGAATGTGCCATTGTTCATCCATTCAACAAATACCAAGCGTCCACTATATGCTACGTGCTCTTCTAAGGGAGTGGGCAGGAAAGTGAACAAGATGAACAGGTCTTATCCTTGTGGTTTTTATAATCCATTAGGGAAAATACCAGGTAAACTAAGGGTTAGGTCAGGACAAAATGGAGTCACCAAAGACAGCATGATGGCGACAGACACAAGGAAGTGGGTCATCCACATTCCTCAGGAAACCTCCCAGCCATTGTCCCCTCCTTGCCTAACAATGCCCGGGTCCAGGTTTCCTGTCCCCTTATCCTGTGGTCACTGTTCTGGTGTCACTCCCTGGCTGTCTTAGATCTCCCCTAAAGAAACCTTTTTTAAAACTTTTCCCTTCCTCGCCTTCCCCCAGCTGAAGAACCTACGTAGCGCGCTATCTGCAATCTCAGGTTGGCTGTGCTCCGCTCTAGAGCCAGTCCTGGCAGCTCGTGTTTTTCCTGAACAAAAGCTTCCATCTTTGCCTCAGCGTGGTCTCCGTGGTCTTGGTCACTCCTGAACCTCACACAGAGCACAGCGTAAAGTATATGAGATGTTGTTGCAATGTGAAGAAGACTGAGTGAGAGAGGAGAGGTGGGCAGTGAGGACGCTGCGTTCATGGTAGGCAGAGGCTGGGTGAGGCCAGAGAGCCTTGAAGACGGTCCAGGCAGATAAACGTCAGAGCAAAGGCCCTGGGGCAGAACCCCAGTGACTATGTGGGAGGAGAAAGCTTCCTCGGCTGCATCTGAGAAAGTCTGGGGGAGTGGGGAGGAGCTAAGCTGCAGGAGGACTTAGAGGCCATCTGTTTCCTTGATGCTGAGTGAGACGAGATGTGTCGCGGATGGTTTAGAATTGAAGTGACACGACCTGTTGAAAGGAACACTGGCTATGGAGCTGAAGTTACGTGGCAGGATGACAAGGGTTGACCGAGGGAGAAGATTGCTGCAGAACTCCGGGCAGGCAACGGCGGTGGCTTGCACTGGGGATACTGGTGGAGACAGCAGTCGCTAAGCACATTCTGGGGCTGCTTTAAAGAGAGACCTGCAAGGGGGGCGCACAGAAAAGGTGGAGGTGCTTCTCCCTGAGGAGTTAACGGCATGGATGTACCTGGGAAGTGTCGCCCTCTTCAGTAGACCCACTGGAAAGTGGTGGGAAGGGGGGTTCAGTGGGGGTGGGAGGGGAATAAGAGGGTGACGGGGCTGGACATCACCAAAATACATGCATATATATGTAGGAGGGTGTGAAAGAACAAATAAAGAGAAAAAAAGAGAGGGAAAAATTGGGCAGGATGGAGAGTGCTGGGGGAGGCAGAGACAAGAGGATTTCTGGAGCTCCCTGGCCAGTTAGTCTAGTCAAGTCAGTGAGCTCCAGCTTCAGTGAGAGACCCTGTCTCAAAAAATAAGGTGAGGGACCATTGAGGAGGACACATGACACAGACCTCTGGCCTCCAGATGCGTGCACACGCACACACACGTGCACACACACAGACTCACATAAGCATACATACACACACCAAGGAAGAAAAACAGAAAGGAAGGCAGATAAAGAAAAAGAGTGAGAGAAAGGAAGAAAGAAATGAAGGAAAGAAGGAAGGAGGGAGGGAGGGAGGACAGAATTGAGGGTAATAGCAAGGATCTTGCCCTGAGGAACTGGACACGCAGCCATGTCTTGTTGGAGGTGGAGAATGCAGAGTGCACGGTGGGACCCCCTGGGCTGAAGACCAGGAACTGGGGTTTGTATGCTCTCTGTCATGCTTACTGGGATGCCCAGGCTAAGGTATTCCATATGCACATGGTCTGTAAGCCCAGAACCCAGAGGTAGAGATAGAAATTTGAGAACCATCAGCACTTTGAGACCAGGAGGCCAGAGTAGAGTAGAATGTAGTTCAGAGAAATAATGATCCTTTAAAAAGAGAAGTTAAGGTGCTTGCCGGCAAAGCCTGATGACCCAGGTTCAATTCCCTAGTATCCACAAAGAGCCAGATGCATAAAGTAGTGTGTGCATCTTGACTTCATTCAGGCCCTGCAGCACTCATTCTCATTCTCTCTCTCTCTCTCTCTCTCTCCTTCTCTCTGCTGGCAAATAAGATATTTTAGAAATAGATCCATCAAGTAAAGGACATGCACACAACATAATACATACACACACCATACATACATGCATACAGTCAGAGGGAACCTGTGGTTTGCATGTAAAACGTCCCCCATAGCCTTGTGTTTGTGACTCAGCCTCATACTCAGTCCCCAGCTGGTGGAGCCTTTGGGAGGCGGAGCCTTGCTGGAGGAGGTGAGTCACTGGGGACGGACCTTGAGGTCTGTTGGTTCACTCATACTGGGTGTCCTAGCTTGCTCATTCTTGCAGCCACCTCCCACCTGTTGTGACAAGATGTGATGCCCAGTCTCTGCTCCACCACACCATAATAAGGGCCATATCCTTGAGACTGTAAACTGAGTAAACCTTTCTCTTCCGCATGTTTCTTTTGCTTTGGTCTTTTGTCCCAACAAGAACCCTTCCAACACAGGAACAATTTATTTTCTATCAGGTTTTTTTTTTTTTTGTCCCATTGTATATTTTGGTTCTGAATAAAGCAGGGAAAGTTTTCATTGTTGAGAGAAGGAGATTAATATAGAATGGCTTCATAATCAGATTTAAACTGTAGTTCCCACTTGAGGTGTTTTTGGAAAGTGCAGTTAGGAAACGGTTGTTATCTGGGAAGTTTTTCATGTGTGCATGCACAGTATTTAAGCTTCCAGGGTTCTATTCTAGAAATAGCCTTTAAAAAAAAAAAGGTGAACAGTTGAGAAAAAGCTTTTGAACATCTTAAATACCCTTTAACCACTGATATTTATTTCTATGAACCGATTTACATATAATTAGAATACCTACAAGTTCTAAGGGGAAAATACATCCTTTTTCCCAGCTATAGAAATACAATGTCGGAGGCTTTTCAGGGAGTAAGGAATAACAAAATGGGAGAAAAATATCAGAGTTCAATTTCTTTTATTATTCACCAATATTTTCAAGGCTTCCAAATAGATTTTTTAAGTAGCTAAGGGGCAATAATTTCTGTATTTTCCATCATTTTTTCTAATTAAAACAGGATTTGAAAAAAAAAGGTGCTTTGTGCACTGAAATGGTTCTTTACATTTAAGATGTTATCAGATGAATTTCTTAATGGTATAATATAATATCTGAGCAACTTGGCAGGCTCACGTGCTAGGGCTTGGAAGCTATTTCTTTGTTGATTATCTTGTTTTGTCTTTAATGACTGAGTTAAGAGATATAATGAATACTCCCACATGTGACTTTCTTAGGGTGACTTTGATCTACAGTATGGAGCAGTGAGGCCAGAGCCTGGAGACAACCCCCATCTGACCTGCCCACCCCTGACCAGCCTGAGCGGTACAGGTATGTGATGCTCTGGGCTCTGCCACAGCCCAGCTTGCTGCCTTCAACCACAGATGCTCCCAACACACTCTTGGCAAAGGGCTATAGGAAGCAGGGCTGGGCCTTCTTGCTCCATACTTCCCCACTGATAGGTGTTTTCAGAACTGGAATGTAGAGGAGGGGAATTTCGAATCCTTTGATACCATCTGTTAGGTACCCCGAAGAGCTGAGTGTTCCCAGGTCCACTACATTTAACACTGGCCTTGGCTTCCCGAAGGGACTTTCTGGAAGATGGCCAGGTTCTACTTCAGACCCAGCAGGGAAGCCTGTTTGCACACCACAACAAACCTGCCCCCCAGTGGCCACCAGCTCCACAGAGTGGCAGGTCATAATGGGATCTAGGAATCAAGAAAGACGCTCTCAGAAGAAAGCCCGGTGGCAGATGCACCTTGTACGGTGGCCTGTGGGATGTAGTAAAGGCAATGAGTGTTACTTCCAGGCCTTGATACCCAAAGTGGGTGGGATTCTTCATTTATTATTTTTTCCCTTGGTGGAAGAAGACTGGATTGGTTTCTGAGCCACCATGGAATATGACTGGAGAACTTCACTGAAACATGAAGCTTTTGTCGGGATAAGCAGATTTGTGGACTTACTTGTTACTGCAGCATAGCAAAACCTACTCTTACTAATACCATTCCTTTTTCTTTTCTTTTTTCTGCAAATGTGTAGTGTGTGTGTGTGTGTGTGTGTGTGTGTGTGTGTGTGTGTGTGTGTAGAGGCCAGAGGTTAACCTTGGATGTCATTCCTCAGGCAGTCATCCACCATTTTGGAGGCAGAGCCTGTCATTGGCAATGAGCTTGCCAATGAAATTGGCTTGCCAGTCAGTCACAGGAGTCTCTCCTTCCCCAGCACTGGGATTGCAAGTGCGTGCCGTCATGCCCAGCTTGTTTACTTGAGTACTGGGGATCACATGGGTACAGGGCCTCATGTTTACACAGCAAACACTTTACTGCTGAGCTACTCCCCAGCCCATGATTCCTTTTCACAGCCCCTTCACGGTTGAGGTCGGGCTCCAGGAAGACATCCACTTCAAAGAGAATCCAGTGCTCCTCTGGGTGGAGCCACCACAGCCCTGTGTGGGGAACTTTCCTGAGTGGTGGTAACCAGATGAGGCTTAGAGCCAAGTTCTCAGCTCTGGCCTTGGTAGGCACGTGGATATGCTGATGTGATTCTGTTTTCCATTTTCAGAATTTACTTTAAATTTAATTGCTCTCACCCCCTCATCAAGGACATGTGAGCTTCAACGGAAGAGCAACATCCCATGTAAGGTTGTGTAGAGGGTCATCTCTCATCTGCCTCTGAAGTGATTCATGACTCTCCAAGCTAATAAAACACCTTGCTGAAATAAAGCGATCCGTCCAAGCAAATAAAAACCTTGACAGAGTTACTGTACAGCATTTTCTAGGGAGCTGTAACTATGATAGCTAGTTCATAGAGAGCTAAGTAGGAAACCCAAACACTGGCAAGACTGCAAAGGAGAAATGAATTACCACTGGGGGCAGTCTGTGCTCAGCAGTGCTCAGGGGTCATAAACTATATGACTCTCGGTGTGAGAGGACTCAGAGTGGGCAGAAAGGCTGGCTTCTTGGGCACAGGCATGCCAGAGCTGCCATCCACCCTGCCTCAGAAGTTCACGCCCCCTGCTCCACTGGCCCATATCATGCTCTGCTCCATGCAGGGCACACATTCTTCCCTCCTTCATCCCTCCTATTATTTTTTTGTTTTTGCAATACTGAGGATGAAACCTAAGGCCTTGCCCATGCTGCTGTTGTAGTTACCTTATCACTGAACACCCACCCAAAAGCAGCTGATGGAGGAAAAGAAATTATATTTGCTAGTAGTCTCGAGGGAAGCTCCACGATGGCGGGGAAATCGCAGCTTCAGGTAGAGACTAGAAATCGCCTCCTTGCCACAACAGGTGGAAATAGCATCTGGAGAGTGAGATGAACTCTGGCGAGGCATGAACTCCCTCCGTGACATGTCCCCTCGAAAGGCACCTGTGTTCTATCACCATCTGATGTAGGGAAAGTTGTGTGAATGCAGATTCCTTTATAATTTTAGCAGACTCAGACGTGGTTAGCCCCAGAGTAAAAATATCCACTGTAGGGCTGGAGAGATAGCTTAGTGGTTAAGTGCTTGTCTGTGAAGCCTAAGGACACAGGTTCGAGGCTCGATTCCCCAGGACCCACTTTAGCCAGATGCATAAGGGGATACACACATCTGGAGTTTGTTTGCAGTGGCTGGAGGCCCTAGAATACCCATTCTCTCTCTCTGCCTCTTTCTCTCTCTCTGTCTGTCGCTCTCAAATAAATAAATAAAAATAAAAAACAAAAAAAATTTTAAAAATCCACTGTAATTAGTAAATATTAATATCACCATTGAGTATTTCAATTGCAGATGGAAAAGCAAATGTATGAAAATTGAGGATTAAATAGAACAAAAAGAGATTCTCATTTTAGATATCAAGATGGTTATTTAGTGACCTTACCTATTTATAGCACTACTATTGTATAGGGGTTTGAACTTTTTCTTTCTTAAAACTTTTTTTAAAACAAAGATTTTTTAGGGGGCCAGAGAGATGGCTTAGTGGTTAAAGACACTTGCTTGGAAGGCCTAATAGCCTGGGTTCAATTCCCTGGTACCCACATAAAGCCAAATGCACAGAGTGGCACATGCATCTGAAGTTTGTTGGCAGTGGCCGAAAGCCCTAGCCTGCCCATTCATTCTCCCTCTCTCAAATGAATAAATAAAGATTTAAGAAAATACTTTCGAAGTATTTTATTTAATTTTATGAACCACTTTGTGAATCTGGCTTTATGTGGGTAGTGGGGATTTGAACTGGACCATCAGGCTTTGCAAGCAAGCACCTTTAATTGATGAGGCATCCCTCCGGGCTCCCTTTAAATGTTTTTTTTTTTTTTATCAAAAAAAGTTTAATAAAATGGAAAATTTCTAAGAAATCCTCAAAAAGTAAGAATGTATTGGCACAAGTCAGCTAATAAGTTAGAGTTTAAGCAAGAAAACACTCAGTGTTGATTGTATTTATAAATATAATGATACATACATATAATTGGATGCTGGTAATTAATTTTTTAAATCAATGGATATTAATTGAATGCTTAATTTGTGCAAATGCCTCACTCATAGGCCTCCAAGAAGTATTTGGAAAACAGATAATGGATGGATGGATTAGGGAACAAATATAAGTTAATAAAAATGCATTCTTCAATGAAATAAATGTTAGGATAACATAGATGTCCACAAAGAATCTGTTGTTACTATTTTGTTAAAAAGGTTATCTTTGGAACTGGGGAAATGGATCAGTGGGTAAAGTGAAGATCCTGAAGACCTGAATTTGGATCTTCAGAACCCACATAAGATGCTGGGTGTGGTGGGTAGTGTGCGCCCATAATCCCAGGGCGGGGAGGCGGAGACAGGTGAATCCCTAGCCCTAGTCAGTGTGTCTAGTCCAATCGGTGAGCTCTGGGTTCAGTGAAAGACCTGGCCTCAAAACCACAAGGTGGAGGCCAACTGAAGAGCACACCTGATTTCAACCTCTGGCCACTATGTAGACATATATGCATGTGAGTGTCTTCACACATATGTGTGCCCACACATGCATGAATACACAAACATGCACAGGCACATCACACACACACACACACACACACACACACACACAAACAGTTATCTTTATGAATGAGAACTGTGCATAGTCTTTAAACCAAATTTAAAAAGCATGTATGAAAGTATACACCATGGGTATTATACCATCCTTAGAAACCCAGCTTCCATATTTTTCTCCATGTTTTGATTGACTATAGATAATAGTACCAAAGGCTATTTCTAGCCAGAGAAGACAGAAACCTCCTCTCCTTTGTCAGTACCACAGATGATGTCTGCAGTACAGCAACTGACCCTAATGAGAATGGTAGTGTTGATGGTAGTTCTAACACAGGTACTAAACAATTTCCTTTTGAGTGAGGCTCACCTTTTTTTTTATGTGAGAGAATGCAAGAGAGAGAGAGAGAGAAAATTGGTGCACCAGGGCCTCCAGCTGCTGCAATGGAACGCCAGACGTGTGCGCCCCCTTGTGCGCATGGGCGAGCTTGTGTCCTTGCGTCACCTTGTGCATCTGGAGAGTAGAACACCTTCAACTTTGTAAGCGAGCGCCTTAACTGCTAAGCCATCTTTCTAGGGCACTTTTTGAGTTTTTATTAAGTTCCAGGCTCTGTGTTTTGCATGTCCTTCACATGGTGTCATTTAATCCACAATCATCACCTTCAGACTACGTATTACTATGTCTTTACAAATGACGAGACTGAAGCTGAGGGACCTCCGGTGCTTTCCCCAAGGTCACAGTGTTCACACCTGTTCACTGGAGCTCATGTGGGTGGTGTTTGGGGTGAGCCCTACTGGACTTCCTGAAGCTCTTCGAAACAGTAATTACTGCTTTTCTTCTTCAAAGATTTGCTTCCCTAATCTTTGAGCCAGTGAGCATGATCACTCAGGAAATACCAGCAAGATACGGAGTGGTGTGACGCTTATGTAGGCTGAGAAGAAAAGTGGCCTCAGTAACCAAGTAGTCACTCCCATTGCTACTGATTTATAGTGGCCCAGTGGCTGGTCTTATGACCACGGCCAGCACTGTAGCCTTGAGCACGTCTGGGTGTTCTCACACAGCCCACAGAACACAGACCACAGGACAGCGGGATGACACATGCACGGACCAGCCTCCACCATTGGCACCACTGCCAACAGAACCCTTCCTTTGAGCGTGAGAGGTCACTTGTACAGGAGAGTTTTCCCGTTCCCAGGTAAAGGTGTTCTTGCTGGACGCTCCCAGGATGCCCTGCGCCCCTCTGCCCTGCGGGGATGCTCCCGAAACTTTCATTCTGTCTGTGAGCTCAACGAACACACTCTTGTCACCGCATGGTGCCCAGGCCCGAGGGAGGGCCTGGAATACAGGGGCTGCTCAGTAAATAATGATTGAATGGTTTGAAATGTTTTCCCAGTGGAGAGAAGGAAAACCAAAGCAAAAAAAAAAAAAAAAAAAAAAGTCAATGTTGTGGGCACATTACACAAAAGGCCCAGGGTTTAGTCACTGTGTAACGTTGGGCAGGTTGTATATGCAGGACTCTTGGTGCCCTCCACTCTTACTTTCTGTGGCATACTTATCCTTCTCTGACCTTGAACAAATATTATTATTAATGAGGGTCTCCTGCCACTGCAAAGGAACTCCAGACACATGCACCACCTTTTGCACCTGGTTTTACATGGGTACTGGGTAACCGAACCCAGACCATCAGGCTCTGCAGGCAAGCACCTTAACCTCTGACTCACCTCTCCAGCCCTTTCTCTGTCCCTTTTCCATACCTCACTAGCCTATTATTTCCTCCTCTGCTTCCTTCCCTCTTCCCTTCTTTCTGTCTATCTCTTTTGTTTAGTTTTCTCTATTTCTCTGAAATTTGTTTTATGGAACAAAAATTTATATGAATAGCTTAAGAGACTTATAGAGGAAACAGTATCATTCTTAATAGCTGAGAGGGATCATTTTCAGAAGACACTGAATGTTCTTTTAATCCAGCATAGAAAATTCCATGTACGCCATAGATTATAAGAAAAAGGAGATTAAAAAAAAGAATATGAGGATTGGAAATATGGCTCTATTGGCAAGGTGCTTGTCTCACAAGCACGAGTATTTGACTTTGATCCTCAGTACCCACATAAATGGGGGGTATGGTGGCATGCGCTTGTAATCCCAGCATTGGGGAGGGGAAGATCAGCCAGTCTAGTCTAATGAGTAAACTCAGGCCAGTAAGAGATCCTGTCTCAAGGGAGGTGTGTGACATTACTGAGGACAACTGTCCAGGTTGTCCTCCGACCTCCACATGCAAGCACAAGCACGTATGTGCACACATATACACACACTCATGCATACAACATACACAATGTACACAGCACATATACACACACTCATGCATGCAACATATACAATGTATACAACACACACACATGAAAAGAAAGATATGGGAAATAGAAAACATAAGAAATCAGAAGTAAATGCTAATATAGGAGGAATTATAATAATTATAAATTGTTTATGCTCCCCAATAAAACAATAATGACCTTTAATTGAATTTAAAAATCCAGGATATGTTGAATTTAGAATACACAGTAGAAACAAAAGTCTATAGAAAATATTTAACAGGATTTTCCAGTAATAAGCCATGGTAGAAATTGTAACATCAAATAGATAATAATCCAAGGCATAAAATACTAAAAAGGAAAATGAGATATTATATGTTGGCAAAACAAGTAATATTTCAGTAACATATGACCATGAGTATGTATGCCCTTATAGTTTAATATCAAAGTACCTAAAGCAACAATGACAGGACTAGAGAGAGAAATAAATCAAAAAACAAAGTTGAAGATTTCAATACATCCTCCTCCAAACTAGTGGCTAAACCAGGTACAGTGGTGTACATTTATAATTCTGGCACTTGGAAGACAGGAGCAGGAGGATCAGGAGTTCAAGGCCACTCTTGGTTGCATAGTGGATTTAAGGCCAGCTGGGGCTACGTGTGACAGTGTCTCAAAGCAAAACCAAACCAAGTAGCCGAAACCTACAAAAGTAAGCAAAGATACAGACGCTTATAATAATATCATTTATTAGCTCTCATCTATCTCAAGAGACAAAATACTCACCTTTCACATACAGATGGAACAACTGATCAAATTTCCACATCCTAGGCCAATTGTCAGCGTGTTTTCTGTTGCTGGAACAGTATGCCACAGACTGGGTAATTTCTGACAAAAACAATTACTTTGTTCACAACTATGGAGGCTGAGACGCGTGACAGCATGGTGCCAGCATCTGGCAAGGGCTGTCCTACTGCATGGTGACATCGCAGGGGCACAGGAGGGGGAGAGAGGAGCAGCAGTCCTCACCCTTCATCAGGAACTCACCCCCTGGAACGGACCCCAGGCCCAAGGCCTAATCCATTCATGAAGGTGGAGCCCTCACAGCCTGCCACGGTCTCACCTCTTGTCATCCAGACAATGACGATGCCGCTTCCAGATGAGTTTTGAGGGGAACATTCAAAACAAAGCGGCCACGAAGCAGCTTTGTTTGAATTTTAAAAATCTATAACTTTAAAGGAATTAACATCTTATATGCAATGTTTCTGACCATGGAGCAATTAAATTTTAAAACCATTTGTGACAAGGAACTTTAAAACTACTTTTATAGCATTGAATATGAAAGAAATCAAGGAATGCTACTAGCTACTGAGAAGGGCAATGAGAGCCTTGTAGGTGACATTTTACATGTTGTGTTCAGAGCAGTATTTAGATGTCATCCTACGACTTTAAATGAATTTATGTATTAGGAAATAGTGATGGCTAGAGAGATGGCTCAGAGGTTAAGGTACTTGCTTGCAAAGTCTGATGGCCTGGGTTCAATTCCCCAGTACTCATGTAAAGCCAGATGCATAAAAGGGTGCATGAATCTGGAGTCCATTTTCAGTGGCAAGAGACCCTATGCACTCATTCTCTCTCTGTGCTAGTAAATAAATATTTTTTAAAATGAGAAACAACAAGAGAATTAATCTTTCAATTTACAAAGGTCAAAAGATAAAAGAATAAAACTCAAATAAAGTAGAAGTAAAGACATAAGAATATAGGTGGAAATAAATTAATTCAGAGAGCAAAAGCAATAGGAAATTAACAGTGAGCAAGTGGGACTGGGGATATATGCATAGACCCCCAGGTTCAAGCCCCAAGACCATAAAAAAGAAAAGACAAGTAAGAACGCATTCTTTAAGAAAGACTAAGTAAAACAGATAGGCCTCTGGTGAGACTGCTGGAGGAGAAAGAAATATAAATAAAGCAAATCTGAGCTATGAGGTGAACCAGAGCACAGCTTCTGAGGCTGTGAGCTCATGTGGGCTTGGAAACCTGAAGGTCAGGTGTGAAGCATTGGCAATAGTAAAAGGTTTCTGAACATGAAACAACCAAAACAGAATCAAAATTAAACCTGGAATGAGGTGTTTCTGGCAGTTTTCACCCATGTTGCATCATGGGACTTCACCACAGCCTTGGTTCTTTATTATTATTTAGTTTATATTCATGGTCATAAACTTAATTCTATAATCCAGCTATGCTGGGAGGGAATAAGAAAAACATGTGCATTAGTTACCTGTTGCTGCGTCAGCATAACTAATGGAAACACCCTGAAGAAGAAAGCGTTTATTTAGCGCACAGTCTGAGGGGACAGTTCAGCGTGGCGGCAGGAGTGAGAGATAGCTGCTCGCCACCCATCCGTGCTCAGGAAGCAGAGAGAGGCGGATGCTCGTGCCCAGCTTGATTTCTCCTCTACTTCAGTTCTGGACCTCACCACACAGGCTGGTGCTGCGTGCACTCAGGGTAAGTCTTCCATCCTCTGTTAAACAATATCCTCATAGAAACAGCCAGCGTTGTGTTTCCATGGTGATTCTAAATGTCATTACATTGACATTGATGATCAACCATCACAATATGGGACCCAAGGAGATGCAGTGAGAGCGTAAACACGACAGGATGTGAGGAGCAGGTCGGGTGAGCAGTGTCTTCCCGGTGACAGGGAGTCTGGTGTGGAGGCAAAGCACACACAAGTCAAATGCACCCACATGGCCCGCAGTCAGGCATGGCCAGCTTCTTGCTGGTCTTGCCAGTTCTGAACCCAGTGTGCCCCATGACCTCCTTGGTGCTCACACCGTCTTGCACCTCCCCAGAGACCACGTTCTTGTCACCCAGATGCTCAGTCTTGGCTGTTCAGATGAAAAATCATCACAATAGCTGTTATTAAGGAGCCCAGGTGTCTCTCTTCAGCAAAATGGATGAGAACATGCAGACTACATATCTATTTTTAAAGACTACAGAGCACTTAGTAAAAACAAAGTTGATATATAGGTAGGAATGCAAATACATCGCAGCATAGTGCTGAGGAAAGAGTGGAAGTTATGGCACTTAGAATTATGAAGACAAACAAAACCACACAACGTATTTTTCAGGAACATCCAGATATATGGTGACACCGATTAATGTATCAGAGAGGGTGCCCATGGGTAGAAAGGACTTCACATGGAAATAATGAATGGAAGAAATAGTGAAATAACCAAAGCAACTAAGAGCGCTGTGTGGGCCAACGGAGAATGTATGCACGGAACTGACCGATATGATTCACCCACTCTGCAAGTGACGGCCAACAAGAATGAAGCCCTGGCCATGTCACACAAGTGGAGATCTGGCGGGCACTTGTGGATGACTTCTCCTGGCCGTCTCAGCTCACAGTGACTAATCTTACTGCATCTCTTCTCTTTCTAGGTCCACCACCCTTCTTCCAACCATGTGGAATGCTAGAAGCGTTTCTGTGTATCTAGGGACCCTCAAGTGGAGAAGGAGGTGGATACAGCAGAGCACAGCTTGGCACACCTCGGCAGATTCTCCTCTGACCTCTGGATACCTGTATTTGAGAATCTTCTTGCTGGGCGAGGAAGATTGTTCTGTGGGAAAGTGCTTGCTGTGCAAGCATGAGGACCTGAGTTCAGATCCCGGCACCTATGTAAAATCCAGGGATGGTGGCACATACCTATAATCCTAGCACTTGGGAGACAGATAGGAAACGCCTAGGTCTCACTGGCTAGTAGTCTAGCGAAATAGGCGTGCTCTGGGTTCAGTAAGAGAACCTGTCTCAAAAAATAAGGTGGCTAAATAGAGGAAGACAGCAATGATGTCAACCTCTGGCCCCCACACACATGCACACACACATGAACACACACGTGCACAGGCATATGTTCCCATACACACACATGCAAACATTCATGCACATACACACAAGAATCTACTTGATAACAGGCCTCTCAAACTTACTAAGTGTTCAAAACAGACTTGTTGAAACCCAATCCCTCTGCTCTGAACTGGCATCTGCCTGAATGTGTCTCGCTCGGCAGATGACTCCCCAGTGGCACGTACAGTCCAAGGGCGGACCGTCCCATCCTTAGTTCTTAGCAACTGCAAATTTCCGTTATAGCCTGACTCTAACCTCAATTAAAATGCTACCCTAACGCAAGCCTGCATGTCCCTGTCACCTGGACGAAGGTCATCGTCTCCTAACTGGTCTTCCTTCTATTGTGCCTGCAGTCATGTCTTCCAGCAGCCAGACCACCAGCTAAAGATGTCCTTGGCCTCTAGTACTCTCTCTCTGGTGGGAATTCCACTGCTTCCAGTCACACTGCTTCACTGCTGCTAGCTAGAGCCTTCCTCTCTCAGTGACATACCTCTTCCCCAGCAGGGATCTGCTCACTGGAGACTCAAGATTCAAGCCTGAGTAGATGGGGCCGTACATTTAAACCACTACAATACTAAGGCTGTCTACCAGTGGGAGCTTCCTTCTGCTCAGAATACTCTAGCAGGTGCTGCTGGTGCCTTGACCATGTTGTGTCCCCCTGGGTCTCGGTGTGTTTTGTGTAAACACACAGTTTTCCTCCCTCTGGCATCGCATCTACGTGTCCTTTCCTTTCTTTGGAGGGAACCTCTGTTGCCTGTGCAAATGGCGAGTCATTGTTGCTGCAATGTCCCTTTGGGGGGGAAGGAGTCTTGGGGTTCATGCCTCACATGGGCTCCCAGTGTGCCCCGGGAGCACTAACTTGCATTCAACTACTGCGGTAATATGTGCTTGTTAACACAGCCTGTATAGTCTTTCGTGAATTAGTCACTTTTCTCATTCTGTGATAAAATACCTGAAAAGCAACTTAAGGAAGGATCTATTTTGGCCCACAGTGTTGGGAGATACAGTGTATCACCCCAGGCGAATCATGGCAGCTGGAGGGTGTGGCAGTTTGTATGTGTCTCCCCCATATACACAGGCATTTTATCAAAGCTTGTAACCTGGGTCTCCAGGCGTCTGGCTGGAGGAGGCGTCACTGGGGCAGATCTGAATTTCAGTCCAGAGGAATGCAGAGAGGTCTGAGGTCTGGCGGGGTCCCTGCTGTGCTTGTTGCTTTTGGTGTTGCTGGTGATGGTGTTTCTCTCTGCTTGGGTTTACAAAAGGGAGCCAGCTTCCTTCACCGTCTATGGAGCTTCCCCTGGCTTTGTAAGCTTGGAATGAGTCCCTTCCTCTCATAAACGATGCCTGTTTTGGATGTTCATCCCAGCATCGTGGAAACGGTCTACAGCAGAGGGTAGGACAGCTGGTCACAATTGTATCTATAGTCGGGAAACGGAGAGAGATGGCTGCTGGAACTCAGCAGGCTCTCTCCTTTTTATTCAGTCTGGAAATCAAGCCCATGAGATGGTGTTGCCCACATTCAAGGGGTTTCTTCCCTCTTCAGTTAATCCTTTTTGGAAACATTCACAGACAGTCAGAGGTGTATCTCCATGGGGATTCCAAATCCTGCCAAGTTGACAATGAAGATTAGCCAACACACTTCCATTTCTGGTCTCATATCCCCACTCCCTTTCCAGGATCTCCTGAGATCGGTCTCATAAACTAGCTGCTCATCCTGTTTTGTCTCAGGCCCACTTCTGGAAGAATCCACAGTAAGATGTCTCTCCCCCATCAAGCAGAAATTAAACATCGCCTCCCAGGACAGCAGCTTAGCACATTGCAAGAAACCACGAGAGTTCTCAGATCAAGTTGTCTGGGTAACAGCCTGGCTTCTCTACTCTCTCGATTTGTGAACTTGGGATCTTGTGCTCAACTTTTTCTACTTCAAAATGAGAGTAACAGCAGCTGACCTCAGTGGTTGCTATGACAGATAAATGCGTTAATAAATATAATGGACTTAAAATATAGCCTGCGTGTTTTAAGTATTCAATAGACATTATCTTACAATCTCTGTACATTCCAGCTAAGATGGTCTTGGCTTTTATACTCTTTCTTCTTTTCCCTTGCCTTTTTTCTTCCTGCCCATCACAAAGCTTTTTATAACAAGTACGCAAGCTGATGAGGAAAGATTGAATGAACAAATGAGTGGCAGTGTGAAGGACCAAAGAAAGGGACAATGAGTTTCCGGTTTCAGCCTGTTAGTAATGGCCTTTCTCTGACTCCATGCTGCCAACTGTGAGCACTGCATTTACAATGCAGCCTGCTGTAGTCTCTCATTAGCTGGTGTGAGCGGCGCACGTGTATGTGCGTGCATGTGCCTGTGTGTGTGTGTTTATTGAGATTAACACGGGAATAAATCATAGATATTTAATCTTCTTGGTCCCTGACAGGCCAGTTAAGCAGAAGTTATCAAAGACATAATTTAACTTGCGTTTCTTTTCAGCTTCCATCAATCTTGGTGTGGACAGTGCTGGACTGCAAAGCGCCTCATGAATTAACAAAGAGTCATCAGTTTCTCAAGTCTTTACTGCTGTGTTGACTTCACTGGAGGATTTGACCACAATACGCAGCAAGGAACACATTTCCTGCCCAGGATGCAGAACAGTTCATCCCCAGAAGAGGAAAGAAGATTCCAGGCAGGGGCCTGGGGTGGAGCTGAGTATCCTGCGCTAGGAATTTCCAGAGTTAATGTTCAACTAGGGTGCCTCGTTAACACTTCCAGTGTTTGGGACTCTGTGCATAACTTCACCCTGGTTGGTTTGCTTTGTGGTGTATTATCTTAGAAAGTTCATTCCAGGAGATCAGGCCTTAGAAACCAAACACTTGTCTACACTGGTTTCTGAGGCAGGATGAGGAACATGCTTGAAGGGAGAGGATTTTAGAAGACCCCTCCCTCCCTTCATCCAAGTCTCCTAAGGTGGACCTGCCATTAAAAGAACGACCAGCATGAACAGTCTACAGCCTGAATCAGATTAGTTAAGGTGGGAGGGTCCACCCTCACCGTGGGCAGCATCAACCCCTGGCCTGGGTTCCTGTGCGCTGGAAAGGAGAAAGCCAGCTGACCACTCAGCATTCGCCGCTCTCCTCTGCTTCCGCATTGTGGGGTGACTGTGACCAGCTCCTGCTGCCACACCCTGTCTGCAATGATGGATGTAACCCAGAACTGTAAGCTGAAATAAATCCTTCCTCCTGTAAACTGGTTTTTATCAGGTGTTTAGACTCAGCAAGGAGAAGCTGACTAATCTAGTGCATAAAGGTATGTGTGTGTCTTGCTCTGCCTGAGGCCTAAGGCAGCATTCAACATTTTCTGGATATGTGAATCCACTCCTGACATGGGTGTAGGACCTCAAGTGTGGATAAACTCACAATAAAAAATGAAACCCCCTATGTTGCTGTTACCTTCTCATTGCTGGGACAAACACCCCACCAGAATCAGCTTGTGGGAGGGAAGCATTTATTTCAGACATACAAATTCCAAGGGTAGCCTCATCTTGGCATAGGAAGTTGGCTCACTCCATCATACATCCACAGCAGAGAGACCAAATGAACAGCCAGCACCAGCCAGCATGAGTTGACTCAGAACGTACCCAGTAGGGTTGGACTCAAGATGTGCCTCTAGTGACACACCTCTTCCAACAGGGTTCTGCCTGCTGGATACTTAAGTAGGAAGTTCCATCTTAATGAAAAATACCTCAGGCTAAAGGGAGACAGTGACAATCAAACAACCAAAGTCCTCCCCTGGCCCCCATAGACTCATGATCATCTCAAAATGCAAATTGTACTCAGCCCAACTCCAAAGGTCCCCACAGTCTTTACCATTTTCACGCTGCTCAAAAGTCCAAAGTCTCATTTGAGATTTAAGACTGTGTCTTAACTGTGAGTGAGCCCTGTAAGATCAAAACCCAAGTTACATACTTCCGACACATAATGTCACAGAGTAAACATCCCCATTGCAAAAAGTAGGCCTAACAAACAGAGACTGGACCAAATGCAAAATTAATTACTGGACGGCAATCATCAAACATCTGCAGTTCCAAGTCTGACATCTATAGCCATAGATAAATTCTCTGGGTTTCTAATTCCACCCCTATAGCTAGGCTTCTCCTAGCCTGGGGAAAACTCCATCCCAAGTTGGCAGCTGTCTTTTCGCAGCCATTCCACAATCCTGGCACATCCGAAACATCCTCAGATCTGCACTCCAAACTATGGTTCATCTTCATAGCTCTATACAATGGCCTTACTGAGTCTCCATACAGGCACTGATTTTTGAGATTGGGTTTTATTCTAGCCCAGGTTGTGCTCTGTAACTCCAGGCTGGTCTTTAAATCACAGTGATCCTCCTACCTCTGCCTTGCAAGTGCTAGGATTCAAAGCATGTGCAACCATGCCTGGAACCATACAAGGATTTCAATCCTGCTCCATATTGTCACATCTCAGCAGCTCTTGGAACTGTGTGGACTTCCTGACCCGCATCCCTGCATTTTTCATGCTTCCAAAACCAGTACCTGGAAGGAAGCGTAGCCAAATTTGTAAATCGGGGATCGGGGGGGGGGGAAGCTTGACCTTGATGAGCAGGATACTCCTTTGCAAGTATTCCTTCAATAAACCTCATTTCAGAAGAATTTGCATTCTTACTACCTTGAGCCTTCTCCACGGCTTACACTCAGGGCATCATTTCCATTGTTCCAATGCAGAACAGTTGGCCCACCTTTTTTTAATGGCAATCTCCTCAACAACTGTGACATAAGTAACCTAAAACTAGCCCTGTGCCTGAAACTACAAAGTTTCTGGCATTTCTTTCTGTGACAAACTTTACATCTTTCCTATCTTTCTGTTCTGTACCTTCTACCAACCATACCAGTTTATGGCTACTTTTAAAAATTATTTATGTATTTATTTATTTGAGAGATGGGGAGAGAGAGAGGCAGAGGCAGATAGAGAGAATGGGTGTGCCAAGGCTTGCAGCAACTGCAAAGAAACTCCAGATGCATGCACCACCTTGTGCATCTGGCTTACATGGGTCCTAGGGAATTGAACCTGGGTCCTTAGGCTACATGGGCAAACATGTTAACTGCTAAGCCATCTCTCCATCTCAGTCTATTGCTTTTAAATGCAATCTCATTCAAATTCTCTGGGTATGAGTAGAAGAACCAGCCAGGCTTTTCACCAGTAGCCCAGTTCCAACAAAGTTATTCTCTACCCCTTTGAAAGTTCATAAACCAAGCCTTCAAAGTCCATAACTCCCTCTGCACTTAGAAATTTTAAACTTTCCTCATAATAGTCCATAAAGTTCCACTTACAGCACTGCAAGTCTTCTCCCATCCAAAGTACCAAATCCTTCCATATTTCTCCTGCAAACACATCCTGAAAGACCAAAACTCATATGGTCAGATTCATTGCAGCAAAGATCCCATTGCTCAGTACCAAGTTTCTGTTGCAATTATCTTTGCATTGCTGGGACAAACACCCAACCAGAAGCAGCTTATGGGAGGAAAGGGTTTATTTCAGGCTTAAAGATTCCAGGGGAAGCTGTACCACACTGGAGGAAGATGGCTCACTCCATTATACAGCCACAGCAGGAAGACAGAAAGAGCAGCCAGCAGGAGCTGACTCAGGACACACCTAGTAGGGCTGGACTCAAGATCTGTCCTCAGTGACATGTCTCTTCCAGCAGGGTTCTGCCTGCTGGAGACTAAGTAGGAAGCTTAATCTTCATCTAAAATACCTCAAGCTATGGGGGGCACACATTTACATTCAAACCACCATGCCCTGCAAAACGGAATGAGGCAAGGTACATATTATCACCATAATAAACATGAGTGCTTCTCCAAATCGTTCATATCTGTGTCATTTTCATATTTATTTAATACATGGCTTAATTAGAATAGGGTTTGTGTATCTTATTTAGAATAATATTTGTGTCCTAATTATGTTAATAACTGTGGATTTTTGCTTCTAATTTAAAATGTCAGATCTAAAGCATATATATTCTTGCAATAGTGGCATGACTGTTATAGGGATAACCAATTGTTGTCTGATTAGATTTGAGGCCCAGTACATAGAAAGTAATTCATGGCTGGTACTGGAAACCTAATCAAAATCCTATGGCTAAAAAATTCACAGGTCTTAAGAGGGAATTGTTGTTTGGTTAAATAAATAGGTTGTATCTATCAAATTGCCCTGTAAGTATTTAAGTTTATGCCAAAAGATTAGTACTGCTCTTACCTTTGGTCTGAGGACCGTTTTTTATTGCAGTTGATGGTAACTACTGGGGGGACGCAGGACTTGTCAAAGTACTGAGAAAAGGTGACTGTTGAGTGCTCAGCACTAAATGAAACTTCCCCATTATTCCTTTCAAGCCTCAGGGAACATTGTGGAAGAGGAGGAAGAAAGAATTTAGGAGCCCAAGGATGTAAGAGCCAGGAGGTAGGGAGCAGTGCTCTGGAAGGCTGCCATGCAGACATGAAGTGGCTGCTGCAGCCATGACCTCACGGTGGCTGTTGTCTGTAGAAAGCATGCGTAATAACGGACCCACTCACATTCTGTCATGGACGGTGGAAGGCGAAACAAAGACATCGAAAGAGAAGGCGGACTGCTTGGAAAGAAGGAGTTCTGTGGAAGGGGGATGGGGAGAGGAGAAAAGACCGTAACAGGAGAAAATTATGATCCAAATGCATTATGTACATGTATGAAAGTTGTCAACAAAAGTTTAAAAATAAGAAAGTGGACAGTGTTTGAAAGAAAACTAAAAGCCGGGTATGGTGGCGCACGCCTTTAATCCCAGCACTCGGGAGGCAGAGGTAGGAGGATCTCCATGAGTTCGAGGCCACCCTGAGACTCCATAGTAAATTCCAGGTCAGCCTGGGCCAGAGTGAGACCCTACCTTGAAAAAAAAGAAAAGAAAACTAAGATATAAAATACAAATTAAATTTTTTTTGTTTGTTTGTAAGTGGCTTTTAATTTTTTATGAGCCATACACTGGCTTTTGACCTTGGTAGAACAGACCACTCCCTTTGTTCTGTAGACAGGCACTGCTCACCATAGGCAGCATGGCAAACAGCCCTTAACTACCCACCCCAAAAAAACTGAGTAAAAAAGAAGGAAACAAAGAAACAAGCCGGGCATGGTGGCACATGCCTTTAATCCCAGCGCTCAGGAGGCAGAGGTAGGATTGCCATGAGTTCAAGACCACCCTGAGACTACATAGTGAATTCCAGGTCAACCTGGGCCAGAGTGAAACCCTACCTCAAAAAAAAAAAAAAAAAAAGAATAAAATAAACAAACAAACAAATTAAATAATTTAAAAATAACTTTTTCAAACTCGTATGGATTATTCACCATGACAGACTACATTCTGAATGAGTGGGTCATCAACTTGGAAGTTAAACAATATGCTTTTAAATGGCCAATGACAAAGAAGAAAAATCTAGAAGAAATGTGTGTGTGTGTGTGTGTGTGTGTGTGTGTGTGTGTGTGTGTGGTGTGGAGGCCAGAGGTTGACACCGGGCGTCTTCCTCAAGCCCTTCCTCATTCCCCCTCAGGATCCAGAGCTGTTTTGGCCAGCGGGCTAACCTCAAGCCCCAGGGTCCTCCTGTTGCTGCCTCCCACCTGCCACCTGCTCTGGCTTCCATGGCATTCTGACTTGTCACAGACCTGAAGCAGTAGAGGTGGCCAACCAGGGATTCGGACCTTTGAAACCACAAGTCAAAATAAATATTTCTTCCTTACCTTAACTTTCATGGGTATTTTGTCACAGCGATGGAAAATTGAATAATACACCATGCAAAAGTGTACAATTCCTGGAAAATAACAGTCTGCGCATCTACATGAACTTGGGTTTGTGGATGACATTAGCTATAATGCCAAAAACATAATCCATGAAGGAAATACTTGATAGATTGGAATTCATTAAAACGAAAACTGCCTTTTCTGTGAACCACACTCACTGCTCCTGCTGGTCTTCTCTGTGCTGTACTGCACTGCGTTGTGGATTAAAAGTGGTCCAGAAACCTCTCTACAGGAGCCAGGAAACCTTGCCTCAGGACCCTGAGACAACCAAAGCGGTACAGCTTCCTGGTCATTGAAGGCTATGGCAACATGGACAAGTGGACACTTCAGGGTATGGCCCGTTCCTGTTTCCCTCACCCCCCTCACCTTCTTATCACAATAAAAGGTACTGCACGCACCCAGCTACTCTAGCCTCCACGTCTTCGCTCATGTCCAGGCCCAGACATGCTCCTTCCCCAGAAACTTACAAGAAGGGACACTACTTTGCTGCTCACAACCCTAGCCTTTCTCTAGCTTACAGCCCTGCCATGCACTTCCATTGCATACTAATGCCTCGTAAGTCTTTCCCCAGAGAAATACACTGGAGCATTCTTCAATTGAATTTGCACCAGACTCTTCCTTTTAAAATCTTACAATAACCACTGATTCTGGGGACAAGCACGTGAACTTATCTTCTTGGGATGGGTAGCTGCCATCAAGTCACCCATGCTCCTGTTAGTGACCCTAGTGAGCTCCTGAGTTCACCCAGAAAGCTTGGGTGGAATTATTTATTTGGCCTGTCATCTGCGCCCTATCTGAGGTGAACATATCCTTGGTCATGCTTCCCCAGGAAAAGTCACATAACAGATCCCCCAAAACGAAGGACAGCAAATGTTACAGTAACAAGTTTTTTGTTGCTGTTCTTTCTCCAGATAGGGTCTCGCTCTAGCCCAGGCTGACCAGGAACTCAGTCTGTAGTCCCAGGCTGGCCTTGAACTCATGGCGATCCTCCTACCTCTGCCTCCTGAGTGCTGGGATTTTTTTTTTTCTCGCTCTTAAAGGAAGTAAGCCTCACTCAGTGGGTCAAACAGAGGTATTGTACTGAGAATACTACTCTGCCCTGGGTGGAAGAAGAAACAAACGGGAGGGATAGTGCTCCTCTGGGACTCACGCCTCCAGCAGGAAGTTGTTACCACTGTTAGGACCAAAGGGACAGGAAAGGAAACAGTGTTACCAGAATCTACTGAGAGCAGCAGTGATGGAGGTGGGCCGCCGCCGGGTAGGAGGGAAAGTCAAGAGACACGTTGCTAAAGCCGGGCTGGAGCAGAGGAGGAGGCAACCCACTGCTCTTCTGTCCCCTGAGCCACTGACGTTCCCGGACGGGGACGAGGGATGGGAAGATGGCCAGTAGCCCATCGAGTCAGCCTCATGGGCCCAGGAGGAAGAGGGTGGGAGCCTGGGGCCAGAGAGATGGGAAATAATCAGTAAGGTTTCAGGGGGCCGGAAGGAACTGTCACCTGGACTCACATAAGCCAAGAGTTAGTAAGAGACCTCAGCTCTCCGCCTTGCTGGCTGGCTGCCATAGTGCTGGGAAATGCTATGCAGACTGCTAGGCGGTGGGGGGGGGGGGTACCAGCAGTCTTAACCTGCAGTGGACCCTACAACTTACAAAAGTGACCAGGCAGGCGAGATGTGCCCACTGGTACAATAGTAGCAGGTTAGTTATGGGGATAACCAACTGTTCTCTAATAGAATTAGAGGCCTCCGTAATGCTGGTGTTGGGGGGGGGGCAGGGCTCTACGCCTGGTACTGAAAACTGAGTCCAAAGCCTATGTGGCTTGGAAGGTCGTCGGCCACAGAGGGGAGGCTATTGCTGCTCTCTGGCTGAAGGGTTACACTGAAACCACCAAATTGCCCTCTAAATGATTATATTCCTGTCCATAGGTCAGGGCTGTTCTCACTTTTAGTTAGAGAAGCTTCTTTTTGTAGACGGCAGTGAATACCAGGGAGACAGAGCCACTCATCAAGACGATGAGAAGAAGGGACAGAGGAGGGCTCCGCCCTGGCGGAGTCATCTCTATCACACGCCCCAGGGCGCAGGGGACATTGTGGAGCAGGTGGTGGGAAGATATGAGTGCTGCTCTCACTGATGGCCAGAGAAGCTTCTCTGTGGAGGTGGGGCTGGACACTGAGGGCACTCAAAACTCTTCACAGCGCTGAAAACAAGAGCTGCTGAGAGAGAGCTCACTCTCACAAGAAAGATCTCTACCATGCTCCCTCTCCAAGGCTCCGGGAACGTTGCAAAAGAGGGTGAGGAAAGAAGGTAAGCCACAGGGTGGGGAGGAGGACTTTGAGGCACTGTCCTCTGGACATGAACTGACCTGTCCATTTATGATTTCACAGTGGATATAGTTATCTGCACAAGACTTGCACATTGCTGAGCCCATCAACACTTTGACATAGAAGATGGAGGAGAAGGACAAAGAATGAGACATCAAAACAGAAGAAGAACTATGTGGAAAAGGGAAGGAGCTCTGTGGAACGTGAGTGTGAGAAGGGACAAGAGAGGGAGGGGGCTGTGATCAAATGACAGAATGTTCCTGCATTAAAACTCTTGGAGCCGGGCATGGTGGCGCACGCCTTTAATCCCAGCACTCGGGAGGCAGAGGTAGGAGTATCGCCATGAGTTCGAGGCCACCCTGAGACTACATAGCGAATTCCAGGTCAGCCTGGGCTACAGTGAGACCCTTCAAAAACCAAAAACCAAACCAAAACAAACAAAACAACAACAACAACAAAAAACCCTCTCAATTTGGGCTGGAGTAATGGCTTAGTGGTTAAGACACTTGCCTGAGAAGCCCGAAGACCCAGGTTCAGGTCCCCAGTACTCAGTACTCATGTAAGCCAAATGCACTAGTTGGTGCATGCATCCGGAGTTTGCAGTGGCTAGAGGCCCAGGCGTGCCCATTCTCTCTCTCTCTCTCTCTCTCTCTCTCTCTCTCTCTCTCTCTCTGCCTTTCTCACTCTCTCAGATAAATAAATAAACAAAAATTTAAAAATATAAGAAGACAAACTCTCAATTAAAATGGTGGCATGGATATTAGGAAAAGAGCCCAATGCTGGTCTCTCGTCTTCATTGCTGTCCTCCGTGGAAGCAGGCAGGGTTGCCGGCGTGGGTTCCCGCAACCTTACCCTGGCAGCTGTGCTCTGGGAGCCCTGCTCCCGTGCCTCCCTGGCAAGACTCTGGAGGACGGAGGTGCCAAACCAACCGTGGAGCGAGGAAGAGCCCTGTCGAGAGCAGGGGCCAAAGGCCAGCGAGCCATTAACAAGGACCAGGAGAAAGGTCGCAGCGAGAACTTTAATTCCATGGCTGGTTTCATGGTTCAGTCCCCTGCCACTGTCACGGGGTTCAAAAGAAAAAGAAAACTTTCACTTTTTACTTATCAGCTGTAACAAAGCGAAGGATGAGAACCAGAATGGTCTCTCTCAGCTCAGCTGCAAACTTGAACTCCAGTGACCAGAAGAGCTGCTCCGGCAGAAAGCACAGACGACACAGCTCCCGTGGATACCCGGCATCCAAGCTCGACGAGCCTCCTTCTCTCCTAGCAGAGGACGTGCCTGTGACCCTGGGAAGGACACATTTTACACAGTGAGACACCTTTAACCCCTTCCCCCCATCACTTTATTTTGATAGCCACTAGAATTTAGGAACTTTTTCTTTTGATTTATGTGCTACAAGAACAAAGACCAGTTGGGAAGGAGAACTTGCCTCCCCACAGAGAACTAAAATAAAAACAGTTTTCTGTCCTTCATCGTCTTTCCCACTCACTGCTTGGCTCTCTCCCGGGTTCTGGCGAGATGGGTTGTAATGCTGATCTCACCCTCCTTCCTCTCTGTGCCTAGTGAGCTTAGGGGCTGTACATCTTCTGGGCAAGATCCTACTAAACAAAGCAGGCTGATCCGTCTTTCTCATATCGTGCTACATCACCAGGCAGTGTCTGTGAAATGGTTCCTGTGTCCACTGACTATCCCATGGAAGGAGCTCCTGTCTAGGATGAAGGCTCTGCCCTGGACCGTGGGCTGAGCTCTCTGTTCATGGTGAAGAACTCGAAAGTGACACCTGCTTTGGCGATGTGAGTGGGGAATGTCCTCCGCAGGTTCATGTGTTTGAGCTTGTGTTGAATGTGTTCGGTCCCCAGCTGGTGGTGCTGTTTTGGAAGGTTGTGGAACCTTCAGGAGGTCGAGTCTTGCTGGAGGATGTGAGTTCTTGCGGGGAGGGATTGGACCTTGACGTATGATAGGCCAGCTCACTTCCTGTCTGGTCTCTGCTTCCTAACTGCTTAGGTCATGTGACCAGTGCCCCATGTACCTGACACCACGGCCTCTTTGCTGTAGGTGGACTATGCCCACTCAAACTGTAAAATAAAATAAACATGTCCTCTCTTAAGTTGCTTCTTGTCAGTGTAGCTGGTCAGAGTAATAAAGGAACTAATGGGCACATGTTCCTAATAGCCGGGATCCAGATACATCGCCCAAGGGGAGGCAGGATTGGTACCAGACCACACACTAGCCTGAAGGAGGGACCCTGAGAACTCCTGAGCCACTCCTTACACAATGGTCCTAAGATTCGAAAAATCTCTGAAGAGCCAAGGTATGTATTATTCACAGCGAATATGCCTTTAAGATTTCTGATGATTATAACAGTGTGTAAAACTTGCTCATTACAAAATTTCAAACAATTAAGGCTGTGCAAAATAACCAGAGAAATTCCTTTGCCATCTCAGTCTGGAGAGTTAAAACCATTTCAGTGTACAGGGTATACAGCCAGATTTTTAAAAATATATTTATTTGACAGAGAAAGAGGGAGGGAGAGAGAGAGAGACCATGAAAGAGAAAGAGAGAGAGTGAATGGGCGCACCAGGGCTTCCAGCCACTGGAAACAAACTCCATATGTGTGTGGCCCCTTGTGTACCTGGCTAATGTGGGTCCTGGGGAATAGAACCTGGGTCCTTTGGCTTTGCAGGCAAGCGCCTTAATCACTAAGCAATCCCTCCAGCCCTACAGCCAGATTTTTTTTAATGCCTGTATGACATACATACTTAATAGGTATGCTTGAGAGCAGGGTATAATCTTATAGATACTCTCATTAATCCTGCTTATTCTAGTTTAGAATTAGATGGACAAGCTCCACTGTTCACACATAATGCATGTCTGAAAAAAGTTAACAAGTTAAATATGCAAAAGTGGGTAATAGACATATATTCTCTAAGGTGATGGCGACCTCCGAGGCCTAGGTTACCCTGGCATCTCACTCTTCCATCTTTGTTCTTATGCCTTGTTTATGTCGTATAAGTGGCAAATCAAGAGTGAGAGACCTCCCTCTTGCAGTACCCCAGTTATTCCTTCACTTCAGTTTTATTAAGCGTAAGAGACCTTGCTTTCTTGTTGCAGTTGGGTTGTTTTAATTTCTTATTTTATTTTATAAGACAATGAAGCATTACGTCATCAAAGACTTGAGCATAATTAACAAACTTCCTGCTGTGCAGAGGTGACCAGCCTCCTCAGTCTGAGTAGGGAAGTGTCACACAGAGACATTCAGCGACAGTTGAACAAGCATGCTTCTCTTGAGTTCCAACACCCTCAGCCCGGCACGAAGGTCGTGGTGCAGAGGGTCTCCGCGGTAGAATGTGGCTTGTGTAAAAGGTGAGGTGCTGAAGCCAAGGGCCGGGGGTCACAGGCCTTTCCAGTCAGCGGACTGACTTAGCTGGTCAAAGAGAAAGGGAACCTGGGCAAGGAGGTTGGGCAGCTGACAGGAGTGCTGGAGGGCTGGAGAGCTACACAAGGGCTGAACCCACCCTGCGGAACTGTGTGATGAGAAAAGACCCCTGCAGCGTCCCGTAAGCCCTGGACACCACCCTTGGCTCTGCTAAACCCTGTTTTGGCCCATACTTCTCCTGTGTCCCACCTGGGTGCCGGTTGTGTGCGAGCTAAAGGACCTTTCTTGACTACTGCTTCAGCAAGCAAGTCACACCTGTCTCACTCCCTTTAAAAAACCTTATTCATGTGCAAGGAGAGACAGAGAGAGGGCGAGAGGAATGGGCATGCCAGGGCCTCTTGCCACTGCAAATGAACTCCAGATGTATGTGCTACTTTGTGCATCCAGCTTATGTGGATACCACGAAATGAAACCCAAGCAAGCGACTTTAACCACTGAAAATCTGTCATCTTAATGAACACTGTGACATTGTCATTATTGTCTTTCTACTTAACAAAATGCCATTTAGAAAAAAAAAGCATAATATTCAGATAAACTCTCAGGTTTAGGGAGTCTTAATGACACTAAAATATCTAACACAAAAATGGGCAGCATGCCTGTTTGGATATGCTACCGCTTTCAAACAGACGGAATGGTCCTTGGTGTTGCTGACGAGAGGACGTGAAAGGCGCAGTAACTCACGGGACCACACGTGGGCTTTCCAGGCTCCTGGCGTGGCTGCTGCGAGGCCGGGCCTTCGTGGTTTGCTCGGTGGCCTTCTGTGAGTCAGTCCGAAGGAACATGAGCTGGGGTCGATCAGCACAGTGGCTGCTGCCCGCAGTCGTAGTGACTTGGTGACTCTCCGAGCTGCCCTATCAACACGTACACGACGGGAACCGTGCCCTTGGAGTTGTGCGGTCCACAAGCCACGCAACGGTACGGGGCAGCCCTGCCACGCATGGCCAGGCAAGTCAGGTGGAAACTCCCGCAGTGTTCCTTTTGGATCATTCGCTTGTCTAAGACACCTGATTGCAACACGTTCAGCCTGCTTTTCTCCTCCAGAGCAGCGAGGCAGCTACAGTGATGACTCCTAAGGACCTAAGAAATGTTTCTTGAATTCGGTGACATTTTACATTCCCAACTTTGCCCAGAGGCCAACAGTCCCTCCTTCGAAGTGACATATCGGTTGTACATACGTGCAGGGCGAGTATGACTGTGTTCAGTACTTTGAGCTCATCATCTGTTATCCCATTCTTATTGTCATCCCAGGCCCAGGCAGGATCAAATTGGAAGCAGTAGTGTAGAAAATCACGAGCAAATCAAAAGAGACCACAGCTGTGAAATGAATCAGGCCAGCGTTCCCCAGTTACTTCTTCTCCTGACGTGAGCACCCCGTCCCCTTTCTTCACCCTGGCGGCAGTTCTGAGAGCCAGGAGCGTGCTGGGATAATTAGAGATCCACTCTGACATTGCTTTGAAGCGAGGTAGAAGGTGTCCCCGGGAGCAGCTGATGCTACTGTCCTAGAAACCATGTCACGTCTTGAAGGCTGGTATGTGGGGGCCTCGACAGGGTGGGACAATAAGGAAGCAGATGGACACATGGGGACTATTGGGGAGGGGCTGCGCATGGCAGCTTCACTCTCCCAAGCACCAGGTATGGCCCATGGGCTCGCAGCCCTCCAGGTGGATTTGCATCCAGAGGGACAGAAGGAAACCAGTCGCTAGCTGGTGTCGCTGTAGCTGCAGCTCCGTCAGGGCGGATAATTTCATGCATCACCAGAGTGAGAAGCCTTAACAAATGGCATGCAGGAAACCTGGATCCTGTCACCACGATAGCCACGGGCTCCTCTGTCCCCACTGAGGTGGCCTGGCATCCTTGTGGTGCTATGAAAGAGGTCCACATTGTGATATTAATTGGAACCAATGCAGTCTTTCTTCTTGTTCCAAAAGTTAAGTTATGATTTCCTTCCCTAGCTCACCGAGAGTCTGGGTCGGTACGCTCAGGTCTGAGGAACGTCCCTGTCTCGGGTGCCCATCTCAGAGTCTGTGGGAAAGAGTACTCTGGCAGGGGTGGCCACACGTATCTCACAGGTGGGCGGGCTCAGCCGTGCGCTGGGAGCTGTGAGATCACAGGTGAAGGCTTACCGCTTGCTCTTCATGGCACCTGTTGAACTCAGGTGTGATGGTTTATATTGACTGGCAATTTGAAAGGACTAGAATCACCTGGAAAATGAGTCTCTGGGCATTCCTAGGAAGGATTAACTTAATGAGGCTAACTGAGGTGGGAAGACCCACCTTCACTGTAGGCAGTGCCATTCACAGGCTGGGGTCCTAGAATGGGTAAAAAGGGGGCTAGAGAGATGGCTTAGCAGTTGAGGCACTTGCCTGAAAAGCTAAAGGACCCAGGTTCAATTCCCCAGGATCCACATTAGCCAGATGCACAAGGGGGCGCATGCATCGGGAGTTCATTCACAGTGGCTGGAGGCCCTGGTGTGCCCATTCTTTCTATATATCTGTTCCTCTCTCTCTCTCTCTGTCTCTCAAATAAATAATTCTTTTTTAAAAAGGGAAAGCTATCTGATCACTGGCATCCATCGCGCTCAGTGTGCTCACTGTGGACTGAATGTGACCGAGTGCTTCAAGGTCCTGTGGCCACGCCTTTCCTGATGCGCTGGGCGCTCATGCAGGACTCCTTGCCCAAGTTGCTTTTGCAGGTATGTTGTCCCAGCGACGAGAAAGGTAACTAATGCAGTAGGCCATCAGAGAGAACGAGAGAGAGAGAGAGGGAGGGAGGGAGGGAAAGCATGCTCTGAGAAGGCCTAGCAGGAGATCTTCACTTCCCACCACACCACCCTGCCCGGGGCACTTCCACAGACAGCCCGGGGGTGAGATCTGTCCCCAGGCTTCTGTCCTGTCTCCTTAGAGTTGGGTTTGTTTTAGAAGCAGGGAAGCTGTGAAGCTGGGTGGTAGACTCGCCCAGGGAAGGGAGAAAGTCGGCTTCAGCTGCTTGGAAAAGGCCGCCCCTCTCTCAGCTCACCCCGTAAGCTTCTTGCATCTTATTTGTTCATTTGGGTTTGGGAACAATCTGTTGGGCTTGCCCACATGCCCAGCCTCTACATACACCAAAGAATAGTAAACAGGGAGCCTAGATTTCTATGCACACTAGGCTACAATGGGGTACCCAACCCCTACCAGGATAGTGTAAGAGAAAGCCAATGTATTAGTCAGTTTTCTGTTGTGACAAAAAATATATATCCTTTGTGAGGAGGGAAAGCTTATCTGGGCTCATGGGCTTCAGCCTGTGGTCCCTTGAAATCACTGCTCGGGGCCTTTTGCGCAGGAATAGCAGGGCGGTGCGTGCACGGTGAAGCAAAGCTGCTTATCTCAAGGCAGCTGGGAAGAAGAGAGAGGAGAGGGGCTGGAGCCCCTTTGAGGACACACCCTCAATGTCCCAACTTGACTACATTTCACTTGGAACCTGTTAAAGGTCCCAAGCTCCTAACAGTGACACAGGCTGGAGACCAAGACTTTAATATGCAATTTGGGGGAGATAACTCCAAACCAAAGCAGTAAAGTAGGGAAGCTGGCCCTTCCCCCACCCAGCAGGAATGGATGCCCTGCCTTTTCCCCACAGTAATGATGTCAGAGGAGGGTTAGGGGGAGTCTGAATTTTTGCCACCAGTGCCTCTGTGGTGGTTTGATTCAGGTGTCCCCCATAAACTTAGGTGTTCTGAATGCTAGGTTCCCAGCATGGTGGTGATTTAGGAATTAATGCCTCTTGAATTATTGGGGGCAGGCTTGTGGGTGTTATAGCCACTTTCCCCATGCCAGTGTTTGGCACACTCTCCTGCTCCTGTTGGCCATGGGTGATGTCCACCCTCTGCTCATGCCATCGTTTTCCCCTGCCATCCTGGAGCTTCCTCTTCAAGCCTGTCAGCCAAAATGAACCTCTTTGTTCCCACAAGCTGCTCTTGTTGGGTGATTTCTACCAGCAATGTGAACCTGACTGCAACAGTAAAGTTGGTATCAGGGGAGTGGGATTGCTGCTAGATACCTGACTGTGTGGCTTTGGCCTTTTGGAGACGGTTTTCAAGAGGAATGTGGAAGGATTTGAAACCTCAGCCTAAGAGATGTCTTGCAGTGCTGTAATTACAGCTTGATGGACTATTCTGGTCTGAGTTGAAAGACCTGAATGCAGGAAGAACTATGGACTGTGAGGTTTGGCTTGTGAGGGTGAGAAAGAGCTTTGCCTGGACTGGGCTAGCAGTTTGTGTGAGAGGCTTGCTGTTATACCTGTATCCTGAGAAGTTGTGCAGGGTTGCTTTGTGTAGAAATGGACTGGTGTGAGCAGAGGGACATGGCACAGAAAGAAATCTTTAGGCTGAAACTGCTGCCCATTCAGCTGCAATTGAGAGATTACAACCATTGATGGGCCAGCTGACCTGCACTGGGGCAACAGGAAGAATGTAGACTCTTCTGAAGGGACCTGAATGCTCAAGGAGTGTCCTATTCTTCAAAGTCTGCTTTATTCCCCCCAGGATTAAAAAATTGGCACCCTACTGGTATTGTGGAGTATAAGAAATGCAGGAAAGAGAGGGCCATTGAGTTTACAACGCGGTCTTGTGTTTTGGAAGTGGCCATGGGCAGTGTGAAGCAGGGTTGCTGGATGCCTGCATGGAGACCCTATGGAGCCATGAGGATGAGCCATGGGTTGCAGTGGAGACCCAGTGGAGATGCCTGGGACCACGAGATGGCTGCCAAAGAGAGCTGTGGGCTCTAGATGAAATTTTCCAGGACTGTGAGTAGCCTTGCTGGAGGGGTAGAATCGGAACTCGAGAGATTTGTTGCTGGTGAGAATTATTAGACTTGGAGATTTGTCACTGACTAGAGTTGTTGGACTTGAAGCTACAGAGTTTGATGTTTGCCCTGGCTGTTTTAAATCTTGTATTGGTTGCATATTTCTTTGCTATGCCCAGTGCCATCTTCTGCAGTATGAATGTTTATTCTGTGCTATTATGGGTCTTTGGGGGATTTGTTTGTTATTTTGACTCAGTTAAAAGATCTTGGACTATGGGGATGTTTGAACATCATTGGGATTATAAAAGCTATGGGGACTTTTAAAGATGGACTGAATGCATTATATTTTACATCATGGGTGGTTATCAATTTATGGGGGCCAGGAGCAGAATGTGGTGGTTTGATTCAGGTGTCCTCCATAAACTTAGATGTTCTGAATGCTAGTCTTCCCAGCTGATAGCAATTAGAAATTAAAGCCTCTTGGAGACAGTGTATTGTTGGGGTCGGGCATTTGGGTGTTATAGCCAGTTTCCCCATGCCAGTGTTTGGCACACTCTCCTATTGCTGTTGTCCACCTGATGTTGGCCAGGGGGTGATGTCCACCCTCTGCTCATGCCATCGTTTCCCCTGCCATCATAGAGCTTCCCCTCGAGTCTATAAGCCAAAATAAACCTCTTTCCCCCACAAGCTGCTCTTGGTTGGGTATTTTCTGCCAGCAATACGAACCTGACTGCAACAACCTCCTTCTCACTAACAGGGCTACTCTTTCCAGCCTCCTCACACTAAGATCCCCAAGAATGTGGCAATGTGGTAAGCTCATTAGGAGCCCCCTCCTTTCCTGCAGGGAGGCATCAGAGCAATGTGAACCTGACTACAACACCCTGTTTAAATCTCATATTGGTTGAATATATCTTTGTTATGTCCAGTGCCATCTTTTGCAGTTTGAATGTTTATTCTGTGCCAGTTTTGGTTGCTTTCAGTTTTTATGTTGTTTTGGTATTATGGCTCAGTTAAAAGATCTTGGACTGTGGAATGTTTGACTATCACTGGGATTGATTAAAAATTATGAGGACTTTTAAGCTGGGCGTGGTGGCGCACACCTTTAATCCCAGCACTCAGGAGCCAGAGGCAGGAAGATCACTGTGTGTTCGAGGCCACCCTGACACTACATAGTTAATTCCAGGTCAGCCTGAGCCAGAGTGAGACCCTACCTTGAAAAATCTATCTATCTATCTATCTATCTATCTATCTATCTATCTATCTATCTACTTTAAAGTTGGAGGAATGCATTGCATTTTACATCATATATGGTTATCAGTTTGCGATGTCCAGGGGCAGAATGCAGTGGTTTGGTTCAGAGGTCCCCCAGAAACTTAGGTATTCTTAATGGTAGGTTCCCAGCTGATGGTGATTTAAGATTTAACGCCTCCTGGGGGCAGTGTATTGTTGGAGGCTGGCTTATGGGTATTGTAGCCAGCTTCCTCTTGCCAGTGTTTGGCAGTGTTTGCCAGTCTTGGCAGTGTTTGGCAACTCTACTGTTGCTGTTGTCCACCTGATGTTGCCTAGGAGGTGATGTCCACCCTCTTCTCATGCCATCATCTTCTCCTGCCATCATGGAGCTTCCTCTCATGTCTGTAAGCTAAAATAAACCCCTTTTTTCCCCCACAAGTAGCTCTTGGTTGGGTATTTTCTGCCAGAAATGCGAACCTGACTGCAACAACCTCCTTCTCACTAGCAGGGCTACTCTTTCCAGCCCCCTCACTCTAAGATGCCCAAGAATGTGGCAATGTGGTAAGCTCATTAGGAGCCCCCTCCTTTCCTGCAGGGAGGCATCAGAGCAGGCATGATGATGAGATGGTACCCCCGTCCTGCCCGGCAGTGGCAGACAGTCCCCTCTCCTCTGGTGTCGGTGGGAGCTGAGCCTGGAACCTGCTTGTTCATATTGACTTGCAGTCACGGAGGACTCCCCTCCCTCTTCTCCTACTAGAGTACTGTCGGCCAAGTGGCTCAAACTGACAGCTTAAAGAAGAACAGGAGTCTCAGAAATAATATTCAAAATGTTCAGGTTTCATTCAAAAAATCATTCATCATACACACAAGCGAAAGGATCTCAAACAAAGCAAAGGACGGTCAGTGGATGCCGAGCTTGACCAGGAGAGGCGACTGCGTTGCCTGATGGGATTTTGAGGCAGTCTTAACAAAAATGCTCCAGCAAGCAATTACAACCACACTTGCGCAGGTAAAAAATGTAGAAATCTTCAAGAAGGAACTAAAGGGTATAAATTAGAACCAAGTGAAAAATGACAAACTGGAAAATATTGTTAACTAAATGTCTTAAAAATTAATGGGTAAACTCAGTAGCAGATTGTAGGGGACAGAGGAAATAATTAGTAATAGATTTAACTGGAACATAAAGGAGAGAAAAAAAAAAAGACTATGGACCCAGATTATCAGGGTTATAGAAGGAGAGGAGAGAAAGGATAGAGCAAGAAAAGACATAAAAGAAGTAATAATTAAAAACATCTCCTAAATGGCAAAAGATTCAACCTATGGATTTTAGAAAGTTATCAAATTGTAAACATGATAAATCAAATGAATTCATACCAAGTTGCATCATAATCAAGTTTCTGAAAACTCTAGAGAAATAAGCCTTGAAAGTGATGCGACCAATGATGCCTTATCTGTACAACAAAAACAAGCTGAATGGCAGAGGATCTTCTGTCAGGAACCATAGAGGTCAGAAGGCACGACCTTTCTCAGCTGATAAGAGACTGCCAACCTAGAATCTTATACCTGTGAAAATGCCCTGCGGTTTGCTTCTAAGAATTTGTCTCTAGAATAACTACCCTAAAAGAGTATCTAAAGGATAATTTCTAAAATGAAAGGATGAAAAAAATACAGCAAGTACAAATAAGGATAAACACAACAGATTTTGTCTCCTTTGAGTTTTTATTTATTTTTTTCTTTGTGTTTTTAAATTATATTTGCTGCTCAAAGCAAAAATTATAACATTGTCAAGTGTGGTTCTAGATGTATGAAGAGAAAACAGTTAATTTTATTATAAACAGAAAGGTAAAGGGAGGTAAGATTCTTATACAACCGGAAAAGAAATCAATGAGCTTTATAAAAATATATTTATTTATTTACTTATTTGAGAGAGAGACAGAGGCAGATACAAAGTGAAACAGACACACACACACACACACACACACACAGAGAGAGAGAGAGAGAGAGAGTATGGGTGTGCCAGGGCTGCCAGCCACTGCAAATGAACTCCAGATGAATATGCCACCTTATGCATCTGGCTATGTGGGTACTGGGCAACTGCAACTGGGTCCTTAGGCCTTGCAGGCAAGTACCTTAACTACTAAGTCATCTCTCTAGCCTACCAGTGAGCTTCAATGTTATATGATATAATTCTTGGAGTATCCATTAAAAAAAACAGTACTAAGTGATACACTCAGAACTAGATAGATCAAATTGAAATTTGAAGAAAGTGTTTAACTCACAAGAAGGCAGGAAAAGCAAAACAGAAATTAAAAACACAGAATGAATGAAAAGCAAGAGAGATGAAATAAAATAACAGGCCTGGGGCTGGGGAGATTTGCTCAGAGAATAAAATACTTTCTTGGATCCCCAGCACCTCTTAAGAACCAGGTACTGAACACAAGCATCTATAGTCCCAGGGCACCTATGGCAAAAGAGGAGGTAGAGGCTGGAAATTGCCCAGGAGCTTGCAAGCCAGCTAGACTGATGAGCAGCACAGCAGGGAACAATGAGAGCCCCTAGCTAAAACATGTGGCAGGTGGGGACCAGAAGCTGGGGCTGTCCTCTGAGCTAGATATGCATGCATGACTAGCACTAATCCACATTCACACATGTGAACACACACACTCACACACACACACACACACTACTACTACTACAAAATACAGTCTTAATCAACATTTCTATTAAATGTAAATGATCTAAACACACTAATTAAAAGTTCCTTGCAGAATCAATTAGAAAATATAATCCTAATACATTGTCAATAAAAAAGCTTCCTTCAAATGTAATAATATAGGCAGGTTGACTATAAACAGTAATCAAGCAATGTAAATGGCCACAAACAGCAGAAAATGCAGAGTTCAAAGAAAAGGAGATGCCTGAGACAGAAAGGGACATGATTTGATGGAAGGGGTCAGACGTAGCGATGGTAAATGTGTATGCACAAAACAATAGAACTGTAAGATATACGAAGTGGAAACTGAGAGGACTGAAAGGAGAAGTAGATCATCACAGGTGGTGATTTCAATACCCTTCCCTCAGGAATTAGTAAAACTACTCGGCAGGAAACCAGCAAGGGTATTGCATCATTCAACATCAACCAACAGGATCTAATCAACGAGCGCAGAACACCTCACACATCAGAACACACATGCTTCTGAAGCGAGCACAAAGCAATTTCCAAAACAGAACATAACTTGGAGTGTATGAAACAGACCTTAGCAAGCTTGAGAGAATTTAAATCATAGGAAGGTATGTTCTCTAACCACCATGGACTCAAACTAGAAATCCACCACAGAAAGACGGGGATTTCCAAGCATCTGTAAGGGAGACAAGACAAAGTACTTCAAATAAAACACGGGCCACAGAGGGGTTCTGAGGAGGAATAGAAACCTCTGCTAAACGGTAGGCAAATGAAAGCCACGCATTTCAAAGCTGGTGGGAGGCAGTAGTGTGGAATCGGAAGTGAGGAGCACCGAATGCATGCATTGGAAAAGAGGAAAGCTCTCAGACAATCTGAGCATAGGAAGAGAAGATGCAAATAAACTCACGCAGAAGGAAGGAAATAATAGAGCAGAAGCTGAGGACACTTCAAGTGAAAAACCAATGGAGAGTGTCAATGAAACTAAGAGTTGTTTCTTGTAAAAGATCAACAAACTCTGACAAGGCTGACAAAGAAAAAAGAGAGAGAGAGAGAGAGAGAGAGAGAGAGAGGCCACCAATGACCAGTATCAGGAATGAAACCAGAGCAATCTCCACAGACCCTGTAGACAGCAAATCGAGAAAAAGTCATCCTCTGAACAGCCTATAAATTTGAAAATCTGGGGCTGGAGATATAGTTTAGAGGTTAAGGCACTTGTCAGCAAAGTCAAAGGACCCAGGTCTGATTCCCCAGGACCCATGTAAAGCCCAATGCACAAGGTGGTGCATGTGTCTGGAGTTTGTTTGTAGTGGCTAGAGGCCCTGGCACATGCATTCTCTCTCTCTCTCTATCTGCCTCTTTCTCTCTCTCTCTCAAATAAATAAATAATAATAATAATAAACTTTAAAAAGTTTAAAAATTTTATGAAATTAACCAGTTTAAGGAATCTTTCCTTAGCCACCCAATACCAAATAGATGATTTACATAGTCCAATAAGGATTAAGTAAAATGAATAAAAGTTAAACTTTCCCCCAAGGAAAGATCCAGCTTCAACAATTTACTAAAGAATTCTATCAAATATTTAAAGATATAATACCATTCTAAGCAATGTGTTCCAGAAAACAGAAGGGAAGGGAATGTGGCCCAGTTCATTTTATGGAGTTACTATGACCATGATACCAAAATTATATATAAAAAATCGCTGCAAAAAGAGAGCTAAAAACCAATATTGCTCATGAATATAGACACAAAAATTCTTTAAAATATTAGCAGAATGAAACTGGAGAGATTGCTTAGTGGTTAAGACACTTGCCTACAAAGCCAAAGGATCCAGGTTCAATTTTCTAGTACCCATGTAAGCATGATGCACAAGGTAGTGCATGCATCTGGAGTTCGTTTGCAATGGCTAGAAGCCCTGGTATGCCCATTCTCTCTCTCCCCCCTTCTCTATATATCTACCTATTTCTCTCTCAAATAAATAAATAAAATATTAAACTATTAGCAGAGAATTCAAAAACATTATAAGAATTATATGTCATAAGAGGTACAGAAAAAAAATCCCTACAAAATGTTGGTGATAGAAATCAGAGATATGGGCTGGAAAGATGGCTTAGTGGTTAAGGTGTATGCCTGCAAAGCCTAAGGACCCAGGTTCGATTCTCCAGGTCCCATGTAAGCCAGATACACAAGGAGTTGCATGCGTCTGGAGTTCGTTTGCAGTGGCTGGAGGCTCTGGCGTGCCCATTCTCACTCTATCTCTCTCCTTCTCTCTGTCTCAAATAAATAAATAAAATGTTAAAAAAAAAGAAATCAGAGATAATCTAAATAAGTGAAGAAATATACTCCACATAATAAAAAGCTAAATCTTACCAAACTGATACACAGACTTAGTCCAGTTCCTACTAGAATCTAAGCAGGATATTTTGGTAGCTACAGGACAGATTATTATAAGATTTATAAAGAACTAAGGAAAGCTAAAACTACTTTGGAGGGAAAAAAATGGAGTAGGAAGAGCCATTGCTCCTGATTCCAGGATTTATACAGTTCTAATAATTAAGACTATGTGGTTGAGAAAGAGGCATGTAGAACAAAGCAGAAATAAACCCATAAAATGTACTGAACTGGTTATTTCATTTATTTTTATTGAGATGAGTTCATATAGAATAAAGCATTTTAAAATGAGCAAACCAGAGGCAGTTAACAGATTCTCAGTGTTGTACAATCACTATTTCTATCTAGTTCCAAAACATTTTATCACCCCCAAATAAAATCCCATAGCCCTTTAATAGTTACTCCTTCCTCCAAACGCCAGTCTGTTTCTAGATATTTCTTATGACTGGAATTGTACAATAGGTGGGTCTTCATGTCTAACTACTTTCTTACGTCTTTCAGGCCCATCCATGATCTGTCAGGTTGACAGTGAAATCCATGCAAGCTACACTTCTATGTCTGATGGTACCCCACGGTCCGAATATGCCGTCTTGTTTATCCATTCATCCACGGCTGGACAGTCCCATTCCTTCTAGCTTTTGACTATTGTCAACAGTGCTGCTATGGACGTTCATGAGTAGGTCTTTGTTTGACCTTTTGTTTTCATTTTCTTTGAATATATGTCTAGCAGTAGCTGCTGGATTTGATAACTGTTCTGTTTAACATGTCAAGGAACAGCCATGCTGTTTTGCAACAGAACCATTTTACGTTCTCACCAACAGTGTGTGTGCTTTTCTGTTATTCTCATAAGCACAATTTCTTTTTCTTTTCTTTTAATATTTTATTTATTATTTATTAAAGAAAGAATGAGGGGGAGAGAGAGAGAGAAGGGCATACCCGGGCCTCCAGCCACTGCAAACAAACTCCAGAATCATGTGCCACCTTGTGCATCTGGCTTATGTAGGTACTAGGAAATAAAATCTTGGTCCTTAGGCTTCGCAGGCAAGTGCTTTAACCTGTAAGCCATCTCGCCAGCCCTTCTTTTCTGTTTTATACTTCGTTTTTAGGACAAGGTCTCACTATGACACCAGATTGTTCTCACATTCACTGTGTGGCCTAGCCTGGCCTTGAATCCATGATTCTCCTGCATCTGCCTCCTGCATGCTGGGGTCGTAGGCTTGTGCCTCCATGCCTAGTATGGGTTCTTTTCCCTGATTTTATTTTGAGAGTCTCACGTATCCCAGGCTAGTATAGAACTAGCTGTTCAGCTGAGGATGACTGTGAAATTCTGATGTGTCTGCCTTTATCTCCCAACTGCTTGTGGTTAGAAGCAGGCACCACCATGCTCTGTGAATGAAGTTCTGGGGATTAAACCCGGGGCCTCGCACATGCTCCACACACACTCTGCAGACTGACATGCAGTTCACAGCCCTCCTTTTCCTTTTAAATAAATTATTATTGGATTGGGAAGATGGATCCATGGTTAAAGGTACTTATTTACAAGGTCTTCCACAGGTTCAGGCCAGCCTGGGCTACAGAATGAGAACCTCTGTCAAACAAGCAAGTAAACAAAGAGACAACAGCAAAAGAAAATTGTTAAGACATCTGAAGAGACAAGTTCACCAGCTAAAAAGTAGCACAGGAAAAGATGGCCATCCACAGAGGCCCTGAGAGGAAGGCAGACTCAATCACAACGAGCTACTCCTGCACCACAGGCGGGACCACTGAACAGAGAAGGGCGAGCGTTCAGCCTGGAGGCGAGGCCGCCGAGGGGGCCGCTCACGCCGTGCCGGCGGGGATGTGGAAGGCCCAGCCGTTCTGGAAAAACAGCTGGCCAGTTCTTCTTCTTCTCCTTCTTCTTTTTTTTCTTTTTTTTTTTATCTTAATGAAACACTTTTATTCACATTTGGCCATTTTTTTACTTAGAAAACTAAACCTGTAATTATTGTACAAACCAACAATTGCACGCTTGGGCATTTATCCCAGAGAAATGAAAACTTTGATGCACATGAAAGTGTTTATAGCAACTTGATTTGTAACAGCCAACAACTTGAAACAACTCGGGCGGTTAAACAAACTTGGTGCTTCCAGACTAGGGAGTGTCACTCAGGTAAAAAGAAGAGCAAACGACTGCCACGTGGGGCATCTTGGATGAACCCTCACCATTATGCCGAGAGAAATAAAGCCAATTTCCAAAGGAGCACAGTGTGCTTCCCTGTATAATGTTCTCCAAAACAGAAAACGACAGAAACGAGAAGATTCCTGTTGCCAGGGATTCAGGATTTGGGTGTGTGGGGGGGGAGGGGGGAGGTGGCCACAGAAGACATTCCTGTGATGGAAAGATTACTTTCAAGGTCAGCATCCTGGGTTGTGACATCATACATGGTTTTGCAAGATGCTAGGCCGGGGGTACATAGGACCCCCTCTGTATTGTTCTTACAACTGGCATGTGACTACAATTACTTCAAAATAAAAGGTTAATAAAAGGAATCCATATGTGACATATTATTTAAGAGTTCTTCATTTGACGTAGAGCCCGAGGACCTGTGTGTGGGGGGGGACAAGGGGACACAGTGGGTATGTGAGGTCAGGGGAGGACGTGCACAAACCCTTCACTCAGCTTTTCTTCGGGCTGCAGAGTACTGGCTGCTTGAGACTGTTAGAATTTTAAATTGTCTTTCTTCTTAGTCATATATGTTTGATTTGTGACAGTAATAGACTGTGTTTAAAGACTAAAACATAAGGAACCGATGATGAAATACAAGATAATTAAGAGCAAAAAAAAAAAAAAAGGCAAGTGTGTAGTTCTGCTTCCAAATTACCTCCACTGATCTGTAAATTGCATTCATCTGATAAGAATCCTCATATAGACTATCAAGATGTCTTTGGTGCTTCAAAAACAGTGTTAAAAAAAGAAAGTAGGGTGACAATTACATCCAATTTGGCTTTTTACTTGTTGAGAATAAAGGCTTTACCCACAGCTATAGTGTGCTGTTTGCAGTGTGCTTGCAAATAGTAGCCGGAGATCTCTCCTTTCTTGTCATTTATAAACAAACATAGAAATATAAAAGTAACACAGTAGTGTTTTAAGCACACAGCCCCAGGATTTAGGCTCGGATTCTTGGAAGATGGTTTTTGGTCCACAATTAATGCTGTGCGGATACTTTCCTGTGTCCAGCTAGTCCTTATACTCGGCAGTACAACATTACTTTTTAGTGTACTTGTCAGAATTCTATTCTCTTTCATAGGATGTAACAAAAATCCCTGTACATTTCCTGTTAAGTGATACAAAATGAAACATTTGTCTCTAGCGCCTGCATTCTGAATATCATCCCTGTCTGCAGGAAAGCAAACGTTAGGAGACGATGTAATACAGTGTTCTGAAAGGGTCTGCTGAAAGCTGCAAATCGCTCCTCTGTCACATGCTGTACCAAAATGGCAAAACTATTTAAAAAATGTTTGCGAGCCGGGCTGTGGTGAAAGGCATTTGGAAGTCGCATATGGCTAGGCAGCGCTGGGGGCGCGCATGCATTTTTCAGCTTGAGAGCGAGCTGGCCCGTCCCTTGCTAGGTTGCCCACTGACTTTATCTAGTGCGATCAGGAAACAGAAAGTCTCCGGAGCTGAAAACTGCCATCGTCGGAACCCTGCGCTGGGTTACCCTCCAAAGACCTTGGCCTGGAGTTCTTGGGCCAATGGAACAGCCAAGCCCCGCCCCCAACCCCGTGCAAAGTAGGGATGACGTCATCACCAGTGCCACCGGCTCCCACGCTGCCCTTCCTAGGCTGGTCGGGTCATGCATCCGGTTTGGTTTGTATTTTGGCTCCTTTCTCATGTGGTATGTCGTTACATCGTGGGCAGTAGGAAGCCCCGATCCACTGACATAAGGAATAAGGACAACGGACGTCCCCGTGCCCAGTGTCCGGGTCTGGCTTCTTGCTCTGTCCTTCCTCTTCCCTCCTGCGGGGGTGGACGCTGTTCTCAGGACCGCATGGTAATGATGCTGTCTATGAAGAGGGAGAAGGCCTTCAACCCCGGCTCTCGGAGGCTGAGGAAGGAGGGTCGCTGTGCACTTGAGGCAGCCTGGGACTACAGAGTGAGCTCCAGGTCAGCCTGAGCTAGTGTGAGAGCCTGCTTCGAGAAAAAAAAAAGGGGGGTGAGTGGGGAAAGAGGTGCCATGTCGGCCATTTCTCTTTATCCCCGGCCAGACTTTCTCTCTCCTTGGCTAACACTGGGTCCCTCATTCATTATCTGGACAGCTCTTGCCCAAATCCCCACCACTGATTTAGATGGTGTTGAAGGCAAGTCAACTGAAAAGAGAAAAATGAATCCTGGCTATACAACTAACAGTGTCTGCTGTCATCTCTAAGACTTTTGATTTGTTTTGATTGTATATGACAAGGGCGGGCAATGAGGATGAGGAAGGACATGGGATGAGGAAGGACATCTTCCAGCAGTTACAGCACAGGAGACCTGATTTTCTGAGATGTGTTAGCATGTAACTGACACCGAATTGCCTTAGGGTTATACAGTCCCAGCTAGCTTTGCCATTTGACAGCCTCACTGCTGTGTAAGTTCGCTGGCTTTTGCTTATGTTGTTGGGAGTTATTAGGGGTAGGGGCTAGAGTCTGGAGTTAGTGTTCAGGGTCAGGGTTCACATTGTTGTTTTGTGCTAAGATTGGAATTAGGGTTGTTTAGGGTTAGGAGTTATGGTTTGGCCTAAGTTTTGGTTAGGAGTAAGGTATTTTTGGTTAGGATTAAGGTTTGGGAGGGTGCCCGTCTATAATTATGAATTAATAAATGTCAGGGCAGGTGGGATGGCACTCAGGATGACGTGCTCCAGACATGACTTTGTTTCTCTCAACACCTGGTCTTCTTTTCTCTTCTTGTTTGCCACTCTTAAGTCCACAGAGAGCTAGAGTGGTCTTAAGACATTCACAGGTTATATTATTATTATTATTATTATTATTTCTTTGCTCAAATACCTCCAGTGGGGGCTGGAGAGATGGCTTAGTGCTTAAAGTACTTGCCAGCAAAGCCAAAGGATCCAGGTTCGATTCCCCAGTACCTAAATAAAGCCAGATGCACAAGGTGGTGCCCGTGTCTAGGATTCTTTTGCAGTAGCTCGGAAGCCCTGGCACATCCTTTCACTCTCTCTCTCTCTCCCTCTGCCTCTCTCTCTCTCTCTCTCCCCCTCTCTCAAATAAATAAACATAGTATTTTTTAAAAACCTCCAGTGGTGCCCATGACATCTAACATTAGAAAGTAAGTCCTTGTTGAGTCTCAAGTCCTTACTGACCCTTTTGTCTTCTCCAGATCTCCTGCTGGGGCTGGCACTTAGCCACCCTGGCCCAGATGACAACAAGCTAGTTCTCCCGCACATTCCGTGAGCCTGTCCTGCCTTCGGCTCAAGCGCCCTGGCGGTAGATGCTTTCACGTCTCGCCCCTCAGCCACGCACTCATCTTCTCCTCCCGAGCAGCTGCCCAGGGGACCCTGGTCCTCAGCTCCCTCTTGAGACACGAGGAGCCACACGCCAGTGCTGACACTTCACTGACTGAGGAGATCGATCCCAGAGACAAGAGCTTGAGTGTGCGTTTCTCTTTTGAATGGGGGGGGGGTGGCTCCAGGGACGATGGCACTGAAGCAAGTGACCCCCATCCCCCCTCCACACGCCCACGAAACCATTCGTGCCCAGAGCGGGCACGCCTCATGAGCCCTTCTGCACTCCATGATGGAATGTGGACAGGAAGTGCTGGTTTTGTGCAGGTAACCACAGCTGTTGCAACTTCGTGAGCGCAAAGGCCATAGCCAGAGCTATGTTGCCCACATTCCATCAAATAGCCCACCCCACAGGTTCATGCAAGGCACCCTCACTAAATTCAGTAGAATACGAGAGAGAGAGAGAGAGAGAGAGAGAGAGAGAGAGAGAGAGAGAGAGAGAGAGAGAAATGGAAACAGGAGGGGGACTAGTTGGAAAGAAGGGACACAGCAGGAACAGGCAAGGGATAAGAGAGTAATGGGGGTGAACGTGATCAAAACACATTATTTACATTTAGGAAATTGTGAACAAATATAAAAAGCAAATGAAAACTAAAAAGGAAGTAAACAATAACGAAAAAGGAAGTTGGCCCCTCCCTTCATTTTCCCCTGCCATCCCCTTCCCCTGTCCTCAGCAAGCTGTGATATTTTGTGGCTTGGGCCTGGCCTGCTCATTTCCAGTTCTTTCTGGAGCACACTGAATTCTTAGAGTAACAAAGCTCAATTTCCTCCTGTCAGTAGCTCCTCTGGTAGGCCCCCTGCACCATCAGTCTAGCCCCGGGGACTTAGTTTGACCAGACTTCTGTCTCTGGAGCAAGAAGGGTTTCATTGTTCATCTCCCTCCACTTTTACCATCCACAACTCCCTTTCCATCACCTCCTTTTCTCATTCATCTCAACTTCTTTTTAAAATACTTTTACTTATTTATTTGAGAGTGAGAGACAGAGAGGAAGGGACAGACAGAGAGAGCGAGTATGGGCCTATCAGACGCATGCGCCACTTTGTGCATTTGGCTTTATGTGGACACTGGGGAATGGAATCCAGGCTGTCAGTCTTTTAAGTGCCTTAAGCCCCTGAGCCACCTCGCCAGACCCCCCAAATTTTTAATTAAAATTTCTGTTCTATAGCAACCACATCTCCATTTCCTTCAAATTTCCACAATCAGTTATCTCTTGAATGAATTCCATACTTGTCTCTATGCGGACTACTATTTTTTCAAAATCAAAGTTAAAAACAATTATTTGTGAGTGTGATAATCTACGCCCAGAATTTAGAATGTATTGCTCATGTTCTCTGAATTTCTGCAGGGCCTACTGAATCATTATTTAAGAAGTTAGTATTAATAAATGGGGGGGGGGCTTTAATACCAGAGCTCTTTTTAGATCACAGTACTACTAGCTTCTGTGAACACTAGCATAATAAAGGCACAGACCTTAGACTGGAAAAGGGTTTTAGAAGTTCTTTTCCTATGGCGCTACCCATCCCCAACTTCTGCATGCGAGAGAAGGACGCAAACCCTGCAAGGGTGTGGCGCATTGGGCCTCATGAAGCCCTGGGGAGGGCAGAGGAGGAGGTGGACCCAATGCTGGTGCCTCCCTAGCCGGGGCTCCTCTAAGCACTGCGTAGTACGAAGTACTGCTTCAAGTGCATGGCTTTGAACATTTACACACACAGTGGGGAGGTGTGGTGGCTTGATCCAAGTCTCCCCCGTAAACTTATGTGTTCCGAATGCTAGGGCCCCAGCTGGTGGCAATTTGAGAATCAGAGCCTCCTGGAGGTGGTGTATTGTTGGGGGCGGGCTTATGGGTGTTACAGCCAGTTTCCCCTCACCAGTGTTTGGCACACTGTCCTGTTGTTGTTGCCCAGGAGGTGATGTCCACCCTCTGCTCATGCCATCATTTTCCCTGCCATCATGGAGCTTCCCCTGGAGTCTGTCAGCCAAAATAAACCCTTTCCTCCCACAAGCTGCTTTTGGTTGGGTGATTTGTGCCAGCAACGCAAAAGTAGCTGCAACAGGAGGGTGTGCTGCAGAAAGCTAAGTTACGTAAGACAAGAAAGAACTTTCTCTACCTTCTCAGGTGACTTCCCAGTCTGGCCATAGGGTGCATAGCCGGATATGGGACCACTTTGGGTTGAATCTGGAGAAAATGCCTTCCCTCCTCCATTCTGCTCAGCAGTGGTATGTGTCCAGATGCCCTGAAGAAAAGCTGATCTGAACCAACCTCAAGGAGACACACATTGTTCGCCAACAATTTTTCATTGTATGTTTGTGACTTTGCTATAAAATAGAAAAGAAAATAAAACTGAACCCACATCCCCATAGGGAATACCTGCAACCCCACTGAGGAGGGTCCCCAATGGAATGGGGGCAGGGACGAGGTAAAAGAGGCTTCCAACACATGATGTATCCATACAAAATATGTTGTTAATAATAATGAAAAAATAAATTAGTTGTGACTAGCCTGGGGTTGTATAAAATTTCAAAACCTAACCTCCTGTCCCAAGAATCCTGGTTAGCTACGGAGACGCAGTGTGCTTACAGGTTCTGAAATGGGGTTGCAGGCAACTTCTGAAATTCGCTGTGAAATCTAGCCTATTTTCCAATGCGGGCTGTGTTATTAAGCCAAGAATCACCCTGGGAGGTGGGCGTGGGGCACTTCAAGGAGGCGTCAGGGTTCCTGGAACCTGCTGCTGCCGCTTGGAGGCTGGCTGCATTTCGTCCTCCACACTGCAACTTTGTTTTTTTTTTTTTTTTAACCCCAGGCCACTCTTGCTTTCTGCACAGTGGTCCCCATAGCTGGCTTCAGACACTAGTAGCGTCTCTAAAGGAGCAGTCATTACATCTATCCGTGGCATCGTACTATGCTCCCTCATCTTTGAGCAGCTTGAAGAAGTCCAGCGCTGTTCGAGGAATTCAACATGATATTTCTGGGGCTGGAGAGACAGCTTAGCCGCTAAGGCATTTGCCTGCAAAGCCAAAGAACCCCAGCTTGATTCCCCAGGACCCATGTAAGCCAGACGCTCAAGGAGGCACATCCATTTGGAGCTCGTTTGCAGTGGCTGGAGGCCCTCTCTCTCTCTCTCAAATAAATAAAATATATTTTAAAAACATGATATTTCTGACCTTGGTCAATCTGTAGGGTTAAAGTTATAAGTGACGTTGAACTATGAAGAACAAAAAGTCCTGCCTTGATGACTCTTAATAGGCCACTAGGCTGATTCAGAAACTGTGTTCACAGCTCAGACCAGCCATGTGCGTTTCCATATCAGGGAGGGTGCAGAGCCCAGCTTCTGGGGCACTGTGGGCTCCACCGTAACCACAGACTTAGGAGTCCAGGTCAGAGGGAGGCACCCGCTTGTTTCTGGGGCACTGTGGGCTCCACCATGACCGCAGACTTAGGAGTCCAGGTCAGAGGGAGGCACCCGCTTGTTTCTGGGGCACTGTGGGCTCCACCGTAACCACAGACTTAGGAGTCCAGGTCAGAGGGAGGCACCCGCTTGCTTCCATGATCCCGGCTAGCTGTCAGGCCTGCTTGTCCTTTTCTTCCCCAAGATGGAAAGCGCTATTCCTCCGCTGACCTGGCTGCAGGGCTGGCCTCCAGCAAACCCTGGAGCTGCGGTCATGGGTGGATTTGGGGAAGAATCTTGTGCACATCTCAGAGCGCATCAAGCCTTGGGGCACTGAGGGTGCAACGACTTCTGAATAAAATCATGGTGTTCACAAGGGAAGTCACAGTTGATTAAGACCTCGAGGTCTCCAGGCCTTGTCCAGCAACTCCTTTTAAAGATGGGAAGCATTACCTACAGCAGGTGTGACAGGCTCCGGAGTTGTACCTCTGGGCAGTGGTAGAGGAGAAGCCAGATCCCAGTCCCAAAGGTGCTGTGAAGGACAGGCCATCCTGTACCCCCAGCAGCTGGCCCAGGGGACTGTGTGCGGAGAGGACGGTGGGCGGAAAGCAGCCCTCTGCTGTGTCAGTCCTCCAGAGTTTGTCCTTGGCGCTTTGTACTTAACTAACCTGATCTTCAGAAAAGCCCTGGTATCTCTTCCTGTAAGCCAGGAGAGACCCCAAGCCCCCATGTCCCCTGACACCCACATAGCGGTGCCGGAGGCAGGAGCTCAGGGAAGCTCCTGGCTGTCCCTGCCTAGCCTGGACAGGCCTCCTTCCCTGGGACGTCCCCCTCCTGCACTGCGATCCTTGGGAAGGGCAGGCCGGAGGGGGGGCTTTGTTGTTACAAATATCTTCGCAGTTTATTTGAGTACCAAACACGGATATCAGAAACTGTGGAGGTTGTAGAGAGATCCAGCGAAGTCTGGAAGCTGCCATCTTGGGGACGGTTGTCAGGACAGGGGCAAAACATCTTGTTTTAGGAGTAAGGGATTGCCTGGTCTCGGGTGGGTCATATCGGGCAAACGTCACCAGAGAATGCCCGGGGTTTTCTTAGAGTCTGCAGTTGGGTGCGGGCAGGTTCGGAAGCCAGAAGTAAAACTTTGCCCTTTCACAGGTAGTTAGTCGAGTCTCAACGCAGGAGTGTGCCCAGCAATTTCTCTCTAGGGACAGTCTTCTTGCTGTGGTCCACCGACCCGCCTGGGCTCCCTAAGAAATGGCCGCTGGTTGAGAGCAGTCGAGCAAAACACAGCCTTGGGAGAGCTGGCGGGGAGAGGGGCTTGGAAGAGAGGACGGGGTGGGGTGCGGGGGAGAAGGGAGCCCGGGGTGGTCACCTGCGAGCTCCGCCCCAGCCAGGCGCAGGAGCGCTGCCCGGGTCGGTCCTCCACTCCGGTGTGGCCCTGGTGGCCCAGCGCCCCGGCTATCGCGGCGCCCCGGCTGCTCGGCGCGCACCTGCCAGCCGCGGGCCCCGCGCCGGTCTGACCGAGGCGTGCGGGGCGGCGCGCACAGGTGGCGGCGATTGGACAGGCGGGTCCCGGAGGGTGACGTCACGGGCTCGGGTCCCGGCGGCAGAAATAGGGCAGCCGCGGCGGCGGTGGCACAGCGGCGGCGGGCACAGAGAGGTGGCGCTTGAACAGCCTCCGGCGCGCTCGGGACCCGCGACAGCCAGGCAGGGCGACCCAGCGGAGGACGCGGGGGGACCGAGTGGCCGCCGCCGCCGCCACGGGGCGCTCCCTCCGTACCTCCCTCCCTTCCGCCCGAGTCCCGCCACCTGCTCCTCCGCTCGGCCCCGATCGCCGCAGGTAAGCGGGCGCAGTCGGGTCGGCGCGGCGGGGAAGGTCCCTCTGCGCCCCGCTGGGGTCCCGCCGCGCGCCCGCAGCTCCGCAGCTCGCCGCAGGGCCCGGCGCGGGCGTCCCCCGCTCCTCCGCGCCCGAGCCGGGAGAGCCAAGTTTGCGCGCCCGGCCGCGGGCACCGAGCACAGGGCCGGGGCTCGGCGGCAGGGCCACCCGGGCTGGGCTAGGACTCGAAGGGAAGCCAGGCGAGCCTGGGGAGGGGGTCTGTGGCGGGGACCCGAACGACCCTGCGGGTGCGGCGGGGCGCCACGCACACCCGCTCGGGTTGAGCCCCCAAGCTCCGGGGGATCCCCCTCATCCCCCCCCCCCTCGAGTCCCCCAGCTGCATCCTCTGGGCTCCGTCCCGTGCCCTTGGCTCCAGGCTAGCGCCGGGCGCGGGCATCCTCCGCACCTCCTGCCTCCCGCTTTGCGGGCGGGCGCGGGGGGGTGGTGGTGGACGCGGGGGGGAGAAACTTGTGTCTCCTCGCCGCAGCCGCAGGGCCCGCGGCGCCCCTCCTGGCACCCCCATATCCCGAGGTCCGCGTTACAGGAGAGGTTCCCGCGGAGGGAAACCGGGCATAACCGGGATCCGGGCATAACCGGGATCCGGGCATAACCGGGATCCGGGCATCCCCATGCTCGCGCGCTGCGGGGCCCTGAGCTGCTCGGCGCCCGCGGCTGCCGCTGGCTCTCGGGGAAGTCTCCAGGGATCAGTGGGTCCTAGGAACGTTCGGGTGCGGGCTACGGTCCCCCAGAGCGACGGTGCTGAGTGGTCTCGGTCCTTCTCCCCTCCCCCCGTGCTCCTGAGAAGGCAGGAGGAGACCGTCCCCAAGTTTCAGAGAGACGCAGCCTGAGCGCTCGGCTCGGGGCGCGTGTCGCCTGGAGTTTGGGGACGACCGCGGCGCGAGCCTCGGGGGCTTCGTGCGGCCGACCAAGCGGCGGCCCGCTCGGCTTCGCCCGATGCATGCCACCTGAGGACTTCGTGTCCTGGAACTCTGGCAAGGGCTGAAACCTGCTGCAAGCCGCGGGGGCATCTCACGCAAGATGCCCGGAACTTGGCGAGCATCCGGCGTAGCGCGTCGGTCTGATCGAAGTTTCGGGGGTAGTTGTTTCTCCTGAGCTCTGCGTCCACGTCCTGAAAGTTGGACCCCCCCCCCCCCGCCCCCGCCGCGCTGCCCAGCGGACATCTCTCCACATCCCGGTCCCCGACTGCGATGAACAGCGCTCCGGCGGCCTCTCCTCGCTTCCCCTCTAGGTGTCGCTTCCGCCGAGCTATCAGAAAGTGAAAAACAGCGGTGGTGGCGCTGGCCCGATGCCCTAGCGAAGCCATGGCCAGCCAGTGCGCCAGGAATCCTACTAGATGCCCCCTCCTCACACTCCCCAAATCCGTCCACTTTCTACGGCCTAACAGGGCTTCAACAGGCCACTGCTTGCTAAAAGGAGGGGTGGGAAAGCAATCAGTACTTTTCCAGAAAGCACGCCCCCCCCCCCGGGGGTATTTTTCTACCATCATCAGCCTTTGAAGAAGCCAGAGATTAAATGTCAACGCAAAGTCTGTTCTTATCCCTGGAACGGGCCAGTTTCTGCCCTAGCGCCGCCCGCTCCCGGGGCAGGCTGTGGGCAGCACGTGGGTAGGGGGGAGAGAGATGGGGCTTCTGAGAAGAGCCCAGCACCTCTCGGGCAGAAGCTCAAAGCCAACCCCGGAAGGGCCATGGGCTGCTCGCTGGCTCGGTGGTGCACGGAGGGAGAGGCGGCACTGCAGCAGGCCGGGCCTTTTCTGCCTTCTTCAGTTAAACGTCACGTTTCTTCATGGCCTTCCATTCTGGGACGACCCCCCCCCCCAAGACTTCTCGTGCAAAGACGCCCCATCTGTTGTGATGGCTTAAAATCCCTCCGTACATTTGTCCCAGTGGCTTTTCTCCTCTTGTTACTTTATGGTCACCCCCACTTTTACGAAACCCAGGGGGGCACTTTTGCTTCCAGAGAGGGGTCAGCTGGTTTACCTGGGCACCTCCAGGACGCTCATGCCGGCCGCACGTGTCCTGCGGGTGGAGGAAGCAGGGGAAAGGCTGGGTGGCGCTTGCACTTTCCCTTCTTGCTAAGGACTATAGGGTATTTTTGTTGTCGTTGTGTTCACTGTGACCTCGTGTTGGGTCTTTTGTTTGATCTAATACTCCGTCCCAGAGACTGGGGTTGAAATTGAATGGTCAAGATTTCCTAAAAATTTCTTCAGGCCTACCTTGTCTTTGGGGGTAATGTTTTCTGCAAACCCAGTCTTGTGCTTCCTAACTTCATGAAATTAGATAATTACTTCAAGAGCACATGTTTCCTTACATTTTTCATCTCTTATTCGGAACACAAAGCACAGAGCATCAAATGAAACAAAATCACAGTCAAGAGAATGTACGCAAGAGGTCTGTGTGAAGGCTAGGAAGGTGAGAGTTCTTCTAAGCCATAGGCGAATGTGTGAAGCTCCCTGGTAAATCGGAATGCCAGTGATTTATCTGTTATACACTGAATAATTGGAGCCCCTAATCCATCAACTGTTGGAAAAGATATAGAGTGGATAATCAGTAGAAAACGCAATTTAAACTTTATTGTGGTTTGCCACAAAGTTAGCCCAATGTAGTCTCATGCCTACTTTCTCTGGGTTGGTATTTTAGGGACTATCTTGGGAAATTTAACACTCCCTTTCCTCTAAAGAAACCACTCAAATTTCAAAACTAGAGTCCTAAGCCTTTCAGCAGAAATTATGATACTGCCTCTTGGTTTCACACTGGAATGAAAATGCACCTTTTAGCCGCCCCCCCCCCCACATTGGGCAGGCACACAGAAGGTGGCAGGGATCTGGGGCTCCCCAGTTGATTTCTGTCTGTTGATTGCCAATGTACCACATGTGAGAATGCAGCTGGTTTCAAGGACTTTGCCACAGCACGCCCGTTTCCACGACAAAGGTTGGGAATGCAGATGCCTTGGGGTCATGAATCTTGCTGTTCTCTTTGAAGCTCTACCAAGTCATGTTTGTAATTTCTGATCCTGCTGGTTATAAAGACAAGCCATTCATGTGCAGCTAATCCATCATGGCTGGCCTGGTAATGCGCCTGTGTTCTGGAGGCGAGGCCAAGAGATAGATAACGGGGCAACAGCGTCACCAATGCCAGCATGCCTACTCCTCCTCAAAGAGCTGCCCTGGAAGTAGGCGAGACTCACCTGGGCCCTCTGATCGCTGACTGAGCACAGTGGATGTGGCTTACCTGTTGATTTATATTCTCTGGGCAGTGGCAGGTCTTGGAATTTTCATGTTAATACCGACCTCTCCCTTAATAATTTTGTGTTCTTAGTCATGCTTTCTCAACCTTCTTGAAAAAGCAACTTGGTATTTGGAATGTCACATCACACTAATTTGTCATGCCTCCATAATTTTAAATACAAAAAAAGAGAGCATAGATAGACAGTGCTTATTTTTCAATGCCAGAGAATCCCGTGGTTTGCAAAGGATCTGTATCCTCCAGTATTGAAAAAAAGTCAAATAATATCTAGACAGAGCATGCAAACTTGAAGTTGATATGCACATTTGTAATATGTAAGAAAGTGACAGGCGTCCGGGGCACGGAGTGATCAGGTTAGAATCTAGGTCTGGCCAGTGACGTTTCGAACCTTTGGTGAATTCCGGAGTCTCCTGGCCTCTGGTGTGCTGTATGGCACAAGGGTCTCCTGCCCATGGGAGAATGATGGGGCTCAGGAGTGAAACCAAAAACAAGAGCATGGAGGGAAATGCTTCTCTTTAAAACAGGATTTTTTTTTCTTTTTGAGATAAGCTCTCATGTAGCCCAGGCTGTCCTTGAACTCAGTAGCCAAGGAGTCCTTGAGCTCCTGTTCCTCCTGCCTGTGCCTCTCCAGCGCCCAGTGAGATCCCATGCATGTGCTATCATACCTAGCTTTTACAGTACTGGACATGGAAACCAGGGCTTCATGTATGCTGGGCAAGCACTTGACCAACTGAGCTACAAGCCCAGTCCAAAGAAAAATGTCTTCTCTCCTGAGTGACTGTACTTCTTGAGTTGTTTGTAAGACAAAGTAGTCTCAACCGTTGACCAAAGGATGGTCCCAGATAGAGTTGTAACCAGTGCCCGGAATGAGTGAAACACTTAATAAAATGAATGAAGCATACTCTCAAAAGGACCTCTAAGCTGAGAGCTGGGACCAGTGACCTTTATGGATGGCCCATTCTCAGACCTATAATGGGGAACTCTTACATTTTCTTGTCACAAAGGCCAACAAGGCTGTTTGAATCCAAGAAGTCATTAATTCCATAAAAGACTGACTGACTCCCCCAAAGCGATGAGTCTCCTTGTGAGCTGAGGAGCATCTCTGTCCCCTAAAATACTGCAAAATTTCTCATTTGTCCTCCTTTGGACTTTTTCTTTTTTCTTGGCTCCTAAATGGAGCGGCAGTGAGGATGAGGGGAGCTCACCCGAGGTGGATGCAGGAGGATGACTGCCTGGCTCTTCCCTTTGCCTTGGCCAGAGCCTTCACAGACAGAGTGGGATGGCTGTAGGGAGCTTTCAGGGCAAAGAAGGGACGCAGGGCTCAGGGACTTCTAGCATTCTCCATAAAGCTTTACATTATCATCCTAAACCAACTGCCGATCGAGATAAACTATTGCTAAGGGTGTGAGGCATTCTGTGGTGGGGACCGAGACCATTACCCACGTGCCTGACTTGAAGTCTCAGCTCTGCCACTTAGTTTGCCGTAGAGCCTCAGCAGGGCACTTAGCAGCCCTCAACCCAGCCTCCTCTGTCACCTGGCTGGGGGTGTGCAGGGAGGGGTAGTCATTGCCCTCTGCATAAAGCAGGAAAATGAGATTACGAGTTAGTTCCTAAAGCATTTAGAAGAGGGCCTGACACCGTAATTGCTCTGTAAGTGTTAAGCAAATAGATAGTCTCTATTTGGTTATTAGACAGATCATCAAAATTGATTTAGACCCAATATTATTTTTTTTTTTTACGAACTGAATTGTCATAAAACTTGAGCTGTAAATTTTTAGGCTGTTGCTGCGGGAGATGTAATGAATTGTCAATCACCCTTTGTGTAGGATGACATCCAAGACACTTCCACTGTGCAAATGAAATCAGCTAGTGGTGGCCAAACTGAGCCACATTTTATAAAGAAGCTGCCTAGGAGTATTCGGCAGTTGGCCTGGCTCATGTGTCTCCCCATCCTCGGAGCAGGGAAGCTTGATGCAAGCCACATGAAAAGCAGGGCAGTTCTGAGTGGGTGGAGTGGAGCAGGGCTGGAGCTGGTGTGTGTGTCGCCTCTCTCCCTCTCTCTCTCCCTCTGTCTCTCTCTCTCCCTCCAGACCCCAGAAGCCAGCTGGTTAACACTTGTACTATAGAGGTACCTCTTAAATGAAACTATTTGGTGCTTGCCAAGATAATAATTGAAACAAATGGATTTTACTTTGATGCTAGTCATTAATGATAAAACATCAGATATAATTGGTCTTAGATTAATAAGCAAATTGCAAATGAAACCCTAGATTCTGTGGCCTGTATATTTCATAACTCCAGGAATTGACATCTGAACATTAACTGTAATTTTGATTATCTGACCATTTTTAGTGAATTTTGGGGCAGGGCACATTAAAAAAAGGAGAAAAGCAGACCTTTAGTATGTGTGCTAAGCAACATTTGGTAGATTAAATAGGGGACAATTCCTAAGAGTAGGAAGCAACATGTTTCTCGTTCTAGCCTGAGTTATTATAACTGGCTCTTAAACATTGCAAAGCCCAGTAGTTGCTATCTGCAGTCTCAGGAATGCGGCTCTGTGCTCAGAAGAGGATAATTTATGGAGAGAAGGGAGTTGCCTTATTTATTTTTAGAAAAACCAGTTGCAATATGGGAAAGATGTTTTCATTCTTTCAGTCCCGCATGTGGGTAGTTTTCCTTACTCCTCCTCTGCCTTGAGCATCCACGCACCCCAGCATGAGCAGCTGCAGCAGGAGCGGAGTTGGGTGGCTGCTGTTGATGCCACAGGCCTCGCCGACGAGGTGCAAAGCGCAGACAGAGCAGGCGCCGACTGCCGTCCCCCAGGGGTCCCAGCCACCTGGACTAGTCCCCCAGCAAGCCCGGCTTTACTGACAGCTGTCAAAGACAACAGCTAAGGAAACCGATGGTGAAGTGAGGGCCTCTGGAGGCCTCTGCTCCTCTGGAAAGATAGTCACCCTTGTGGCCTTGCCATCTCCTAAGCCACTGTGTTACCCCCAAAGTGCGAGTCTGCCTTCTCTTCCCCGTGGCACTTCCGTGTCAAGCTGAAGGCACGAGCTAATGCAGAGAGGCAGCTGGGAGGCAGCCGGAGGAACCTGAATGCGGTAGGGATGTTTGTTTGGTGGCCTTGACCGCAGCTCTCGTGATTAAGTGACAGCTTTTGTCCCTTGTCTAGAACAGGGCTTGTTAAACTTTTTCTACTCCTGTCCCCTTTGCATTTGAGAATTAAAAAAAGAACAACAACAACAAAAAACTTAGTGTGGGTTGTTCACGTGTGTGAGCATGGCATGCACGTGCCATGAAGTGCGTCATGCACGTGGAGGTCAGAGGACAGCCTCGGGTGCCAGGCTCGCGTGCTGGCCACCACTGCCACGATCTTCTGGGGACTCTCCCATCCCCGTCTTGCCACAGGAGGTGGGGTCCCAGTGCTCACCACTGCGTCCCAGTTCTGAACTCTTTCCACACACTTGCCAGCGAGCGCTGTTACCTACAGAGCCATCTCTCCAGCCCTCACCTGAGAAATTCTCTTTTATCTTTATCTTTTTCTTTTAACCTGAGAAATTCTCATGCAAGTTCAGACATATAAAGTAGGTACACAAATCAAACATTTACTTAATAATAAATCATTAGCTTAAAACAATTTTTTGGCATATATATGTATATATAATCTTACCAGGTATTAAAGATTAAAGCAAATTTGCATATTAATGAGACATGTTTTCTTGTTTGTGCATAATGAATACCGTTTTGCTAAATACTTGATACTTGAGGATGTAGAACATCTTCAACGTTTGTTAGAATTGACCGAGATTTTGATTATACAGTCATCAAAGCCAAGAATACCACATTATGTAGATACACGACATAAAAGAACAAATATGTTTAGGACCATTTCAGAAACGGTCAGAGATTCTGTCCTAATCCCAGGCCAATGTTTATTTAACAAGTTTTTGTGAAATTCAAGCCAGCAACGCAAACAGCAATTTTTTAAAAAAAAAATCAAACAATCTAACACAATACAACCCAAAGGTATATTAATTTGGTATTTACATGCTGAAGAATGATGGTGGAAAAATATGAAAAGACTCTGTTTTCTGTAATTAAACCACTGGGTCTCTACAAGGGCAGAAAACTTTGTACCTGTAGTAACACGCTGTGATGAATAGCGCATGGTAGGCTCCGGTCTAAGCCGAGGTGCTTCAGTCAGCGCCTGTCACATGATGGCTGGCCCGGTGGGAAGTGCGCATGTCCCGTATTCAGAAACAAGGCTGCAGTCGGGTTGTACTATGGGAACGTGGCAGGTGCTGCCAGAAACACCTCAGGGTCATTTGATTTTGAATTAACTTTTGGTCTTGTACATTCAGAAATCCCTCCCCCCCGCCCCGGCGACAATCATTTTACAACCCTATAAAGGGTCACAACCCATTTTTTTTTTCTTTATTAGTTAGTTTTGTATTCAGCAAATACTGTCAGTTTGGTACCATTATTAGGCTCATCTGTGACCTGCCCCCTCCCCTTGGCCCCTCCTTGTTGAGGTATATGGGTAATGCATTGTGGAGTTAGCCCACAGTTATGTGTAAGATAAATGTCTCTGCATATCATGACCCAACATGTGGCTCTGACATTCTTTCCGCCCCCTCTTCCGCAAAATTTCCCTGAGCCATGTTGGGTTCATTTTTGGTCTGCTTCAGTGATGAGGTGTTGGGGGCCTCTGAGGCTCTGGCTCTCTGCTTCGGTAGGAGTTGATTTTTCTCTGTGTTGATCTCCTTCCCCCTTGTGCTGGTATCCGGTTCATCAGGAAAACAGCCCCCTTGCTTGTTTCTCCAATTTTTCTTAGTTTCAGCCGGGGCCCTTTGGAGGTATGATGGGGTGGCTCTCTCCTTAGGATCTACATCTATCTTTCTTTCCCCGGGATTTGCAGTGTAGTTAGGCGGTCGCCATCTTGGCCGGAACCCCACAACCCATGGTTTAAGAAGCAAGGGTCTGGGCTCACTTTGTCAGCACATCTACTAAAATTGGAACGACGTATGTATATATATATATATATTTTAAGAAGCTGGGGTGTAGAGTAGGGGGTCACCCAAGGCTGTTGACTTTGGGAGAGGCAAGGGTGGGACACTACAGGATATAAGATCCCTCAAGCCCTCGGTGGCATCTGAATGAGACACCTGCTGGGGACCAGGTCACCAGGGTGCTGGCCTCCAAGGAGCTCTGCCTGCTTCCTTCTCACTAGGTGAGACCAGGACGCAGTAGGGACCGTGTGCACTTAAGCACTGGGTGGCGTGGTGAGCAGTTCCTCGAGTGAGGGTTGTGTGTCCTGGGAGACGACTCTGGCTCTGTCAGAAACAGAGGCGCAGGAGTTACAGCTGGAACATGTTCCCAGCAGAAGCCTGTTGTCAAAGAATGGCTAATCAGGGACATGGGGTGGCGAGTGGCCCTGTCCCCATCAGCACAGCCTTAGCACCTGGTGGGCACTCAAACGCTAACCATAGGCGGGCATCTCGTGCACGTAACTCCTGGGTTACCTTGAATCTTCTGTCTGTTTCCTTCTAGAACTCCAGGTGATCGTGTCAGCAGGTCATTCTCAGTGGATCTGTTATTGTGGGCTGCCTGGGTGCTGCTACACAACCCACTAGCCATAAAAGTAACAAAGCGTCGACCTGGTACTGGTGCTTTGAAGCCCATCACCTTGTAAACCCAGGCCTGGAGTACAAACGAGTAGCCATAGGTTTTTTTTTTTTTTTTAATTTACTTATCTTCATGCGTGTTAGGAGTGGGCACACCAGGATCTTTTGCCACCACAACAACTGTCAGACACATGCCCACTTTGCATCTAGCTTTTAGGTGGGTGCTGGGGAATTGAACCTGAGCTGTCATGCTTTGCAAGCAAATGCCTTTGATCACTGAGCCTTCTCTCCAGACCAAGTTGCTATAGATTTAACGGAGTTCCTCATCAGTATTTCTTTGATACCAATGATTTCTCAGTAAACCGAGGCATGGATATGTCCAATAGAAATGACCTAGCCGTCTCCCCCTGGTTGTCTTTGTAGAAGCAGAGGCAGGGCCCTTTCAGAGTCCCTACCACGTGCCTGGCACAACCTCCTTTGTTTCTCACAGCCACCCTACGAGGTCCGGCATAGCTCCCCGTTTGGAGATGAGCACCCTAAGGCTAGAGGTGGTGAAGAATCTCTGAAGTGGAGCAGAAGGGCCCGGGCTGCTCGGCTTCTGTGTGGAAGAGCCTTGGCCCACTGTGACTGGCGTGCTTCGTGAGGCTTCGTGCTGAGCATTTGTTGTTTCCTTAACAGACTCAACAACATGAACCCGGGTTGCTTGTGGCTGCGCCTCATGCTGCTGGGGGTCTCCCTGCAGACTGCGCTGGGATGGGTGGACCGAGGAGCCGGCCGAAGCCCGGATGTGGCCCCGGAAGAGTCGCAGGCGGAGGTATGTTCAATAGCTGCTGGAATGACACTTCAAACTGATTGTTTCTCAATGTCACGGGATCTACTTTCCTTTCCACCTTTAGTTTAGATCAACTAGACCACAGTGTGGGTTAGACGTGTACTTCACTGTGGTCAGGAGCAGAAGACAACATGTGTCCCTATGGACAAGAGGTACCTATCACCATGGGAGCGGTGACTCTGGAATCTCCAGGGTGAAAACGCATTCCCAAACCAGGCTTTGCAGGGGCGTGGGTTAGCCTTCCACAAAGACTGCCAGAGACTGGCCTGTGTGCATGCTTAATAAAACGCTGAAAATGCAGATTAACTTGATGAGACACATCCATGTGAACCAGTGAAGTATTTTAATGATAACATATGTTTTAAAAGCAATGGACTACTTCTCAGGTATATAGATAAAAAGAACCAGCCTGAGAAAGAACCAGCGAGCAGAGGTCCCGAGGGAGACAGCTTTAATGAACAGATAAGAATGATTAATGGCATGTTAGGTGGATATAAATGCTTCTAAAGTGCTTGAAAAACTTGTTCTCAGATACCTCCCCCGAGGGTCCGGATGTACTGCTAATTGCTTAGTGAACCCTGCTCTTGTGCATCAAAGAAAAGGATTGATAACTGCGTTCTAGCCCTGCTCAGGGCAGCGGGCCCGTGAATTTGGGGTTTGGAGAGGGTGTGGGCTCTCTGCCCTTTGCAGAACACGTTTTGTATAGGCACGGAACCTTTCGAAGTGACCCCCCTTCATTAAAGCCAGCTGGGATTTTTCTGTGTGCCACGCAGAGCAGGGATTCTTATCAGAGCCTCTCCAGGCGTCTCTCCTCCTATTGTCTTACGCCATGCATGCCCCCCTCCTGTGCTCCGCACCTGTGTCCCGTCCCAGGGAAGGAGAAATCAAAATTACACGGAAAAAGTCAACATTCCCAGAGAATGGGTAATGGCCCACAGTGTGTAGTAGGATTAATGCATTGTTTGATCAAACGACATGGAGTTCTCTTTCATTATTACTTAATTGTCATGCAATCCCAAACCTGCAAGCCTGTCTCTTCTGGGAGCTTCAGAAGTAATTGGACGTGCACTTTTTCTGCTGAAGCTGGTGTGGTGTGCTATTGTCCGGAGCAGGCGATTGACATAGAATAGAAATACTATCTTCCCCGTCTAAACCCGTGAAGGACGCACCTTAGTGTTGATTTAAAAGAGTCAGGTGGAGGCAGGCTGGCTGGTGAGAACTGTATTTCCCATGTGGGAAGGACCTAATCTCTATACTCATACCCAAAGGGAAAAGATGACTTAGGTCCTATGGATACATTGTTGAATATGTAATACCAAAGCAGGCAGGCGGTGCTACTGTGTGTGTGGCATAGAGGGGGTGGTGCCCACTGTGGTGAACCAGTTATTTCAATTAAGAATCAAGCCAAATAAGGTGGGATTTAGCTGTAGGTAAACATAAGTTAACATCACCCAGGGCCTTCTTATCTGAGCTGTTAGCACCTCAACGCTTTGTGTACTCTTGCAGAGGAACAGAGGCCGCTCTCTGGAGGAAGAAAGGCCTTGTCCCAGTCCTCTTCTCTCAAGTCTAGGAATGCCCCTGCCCAGGGAAGGAGACGGGATAGCCCTTCATGCTCAGGGAGGCCACCCAGCTGCCCTGGGCTCAGACCTCTCCAAGCTTGAGAGTCTGCAGCGCTGAGATGTCTCCTCCCTCCCGCAGCCTGCTCCGAGCCATGATTAATGAGACGGTGATAATGTGAGCGGGCGAGGAGATGGGAAGCAAGGAGGACGGCCTCCGTAAGCGTTTGACTACGGGGCACAGAATGTTCACTGGGTGCGCAGACCTGGGCCGCACTCGGGCGCACCCTGCCAAGCCCTGGCTCACTGGGGTCCTTCTGCAGATCATGGTGACCCTTGTCAGCATCTCCTGGTCTTTATCTTTCTACTGTTTGGTGTGTGTGCCCGGGCGGGGGTGGGGGTGGGGAGAGGGGTGTTTCAGTGTGTGAATGTGGTAGCGTGAGCGCCGTGGCACACATGGAGGTCAGAGGACAACTTCTGATGCCAGTCCTTGCCTCCCACCTTATTGAGGCAAGGCTTCTCACTGTGCACTAATGCATTGTTCTAGGCTGTCTGGCCTATGAGCCTCTGGGCGAGTCGCTGGTCCGCACCTCCCTCCTCCCTCTGGACACGCAGGGATCGCAGAGGCTGAGGCTGCAGCGGTCAGCTTTACGTGGGGTCTGGGGGTCTGAACTCAGGTGCTCACACCCACCTGCTCAGCAGGTCCTTTTTCCACTGAGCCATCTTCTCAACCCCTGACCTTTTTTCCTTCTACATTTTGATTTTATTCCTGGATTAAGTCTATCTTCCTCACAGTATCTTTATTTTATGAGTAAAACAGAGACTCCATGTGTTTTTAAGTCAATCAAGACTTAATACAACTTTCAGTACCTATCATGAGATCACCCTGTGCTTTCAAAATCCAGACTAGACCATCAGGGGCTGCTCTTCCTCTCCCTGCACAGCAAGTCTATGCAGGGTTGGGAGGAGATGTCCTCTCCTGGAGGGGAGCAGCTTGCAGGCCATTGTGCCTCATCAACATCAGGGCCACTCTTGAGGGTAATCATTTATGGGGCGTTTCTCCTTTAACACTTATTTTATTTATTTATTTGCAATAAAGAGGGAGACGGGGGAGGGGAGGAGGGAGGGAGGGAGGGGGCACGCCAGGGCCTCTATCCACTGCAAATGAACTCCAGAAGCATGCGTCGCTTTGTGCATCAGGCTTTGCGTGGGCACTGGGGAATCGAACTGAGGTCATTGGGCTTTGTGGGCAAATGCCTTAACCACTGAGCCATCTCTCCATCCCATAGTTTCTCCTTTCACTTACGGCATTCAGCATTATTCATATTCGTAACTCGCTGTCTAAAATGTATTATAGTTCCTATAGAAATTTCTTCAGTGTCTTATTTCCTGGCAGAATCCAAATCAACCATTTCCTGGGACTAAATAATTAAAAGCAGAGCAATAACAGACGACAACGAAAAGGTATTTGAGGAACTGCTTGTGAAAGTGCGTGTGTCCCAGCTTCTTCCCACAGCGGTGCCTCATGACATTCACTGAGGGTTTCTCAGTACTTGAAAAGCATTAGCAAGGTTTGCTTTTAAAGTTCGAATACCAATTACTTCATTGTCCTAAGGGCTAGTAAAGAATTCAGTGACCAGTGTCTACATATGCCTATTTTTAAAGCAGTTAGGAACAAATGTGATTTGGGGGTAAATTGTTGTTTATGCACAAAGATTGCAGTTGAAATAGCTTCGAGGAGTTGACTGTTTTACAGATGTGGATAAGGGCTGCAGCTTGGGGAGTGCGTCTTTAATCAGAGCTGAGGAGCAGTGTGTGGCCTCGAATGCTAATACACCTCTGGATTTAGAGGAAACAATTATGAGATGCAATTTATTGAAACCCTGAAATATCCTTCTATTACCCTCCCTCCCATACAGTGTCCAAGATGAGCATCCCTAAGCAGAAAATCTGAAATTCAACATGCTGTGTCCATTAAGGGCCCGCGTGTGGTAGGCTGCGGGCAAGCTGAAGGCACATTGAGACTCCTGTACCACGTGAGATTGCTAGTTTGTGTGCATAAGAAACTAGTGCATTCACATTCGGACCTGGGTCCTGCCCCCAGGTATCTCATTATAATCACACGGATATGCCCAAGCCCCCTCTAATTCTGACTGAGAGCCAGTTCTGGCCCCAAGCACTTCAGGTAAGTATTTTATATTTTGGAGAACTGAGAAACCAGAAGAGTGTGAATAGTGAAGTGACATCAGCCCTCAGAGGGACACCCTCCTTTGGAGAAGTGAGTGTTTGTGGGAGCCCTGGGTGCCGGGTTCTGGCACCAGTGTCTGACCCAGTCACTGGAATCCAAGGGGCCCCTTTCCCAGTCACATACTTCATATTTGACTTGCTCTAAAGAGCTGTGTATTAAGTAACCGTAAATGCAAACAATACCATTGGTTCCTTTCAAAATGGAACCTCGGGGCTTGTAGACAGAGCAGCGTCCAGACAGAGCTAGGCCTTGCGGTCAGAACCCACACATTTGCAGTGGCTGTAAACACTCTCACAGGAAAGTCTTGGAGGTACAGTATGTCGGTAGCATCAGTTAACTTCTCTCTGCCCCAGGGGCCAGTCTCAGAAAGCATCCAGCTGTCCCTGGGTGATGACCCCAGCCCCTTTCTGCTGGTCAAACCAATTGGTTTGATCCTGGGATCCTCCCTGGCTGCTCTGTTAGTGATTTAAAATCCAGAGGTAGGCAATTCCCAGTGAATGCTGAAGGAGGTGGCACCCCATGGCCCAGTGTACCCATAGCGCACCCACCCTCAGGCTCCTGGACTGCTAGGTCTCCTCACCCAGTGTGCAGGGACATTTGGGGACCACTGCATCTGGGCTCATGCTCTGGGATCTTTTCGCTTCGTCCACGCGCGGGGGATGTCTCTATGTCCCCGTGTCGTCTGCTTTTCCTGCGTCCCCACTCCCAGCAAGCCTCGTCCTCTCGGTGAGCAGGCTGCGTTCTCTTGAGCGTTTTGAGACTATGCTTGACGGAGTTTTAATTGCCCTGGTGAGTTCTGGGGCCCAGGAACATGAACATGTATGAGTTCACAGGGAGCCACTAGCTTTCTCCTTTTAGATTTATGCATCTGACTGTTTATGCCTCGTCTGTGCTCCTCTAGGTGGCTTCTCACCTTGTCATCGGGCGTCAGGCCACGTGTTGTACACGAGGCGGTGGTGACCATCTTTTGGGGAGCTGGCAGTAGTGGCTCTGCCAGGCCTGATTTTATCCCGTGATCTGAGGGTTATTCCCCTGGCTTCCCATTTAGAGAAGTGAATGGCATGTGCCAGGCTGACTCAAATAGGCCCCTAGGAGTGGCTCCACTTTCCCTTCCAGCTTAGCCAGAGCCATTGTCCTGTCTCCACTGCCGTGGTCTCTGCTCTGAGACTCTGGCCCTTGTCATGTCACCAGCCACCTGGGAGGTGGCAGATACTGGTTCCAGAAGTGGGGGACATGGAACAAGGTGGACCCTTTGCGCTCATCAGGGGCCACCCAAGGGAATTGTAGTAAGAACTAAGGACACTTAAGTGGCCAAGAAGCCATTTATTCATCAACCTCACCCCTGTGGAGAGTGACTGGGTGCTTGAGGCATTCTCTTTTGTCAAGAAGATGTGGCATACCAGGAACCCCATCTCTTTCCTCCTGGCAAAAGCCAGCACTGTCTTCCTCCTAGCAGTGACTAGGAGTACAAGGGGTGATGCTCACGTCTGGGGGGAAGCCAGAAGTGGTGGTGCATCCTGTCCTTGCTCGGAAGCATGCGCAGGCCTGACTGCTTGCGTGAGGAGACCCAGTGAACCTGGCAGGAGCACAGCCTCCTCCCACCTCGAGGAGGGCTTCTGTGAGACAGTTATCTAAGCCCTTGATTTTCTTCTTCCTCAGCGTTCCAAAAGGAAGTTGTATCCAAACTGAAATCCTGCTGAGGTTGTAGCTGGAGGCCGCTCTTCCTGCTCTGTGAGGTTTCAGACTGGAGTCAGGGTCGAGAAAATGGGTGTGTGCATATGTGTATATATGTATATATGTGTGTGTATGTGTGTGTGTATATGTGTGTGTATTATATGTGTACTTGTATGTGTATGTATATTATATCTGTACGTGTATGTATATGTGTATATGTGTGTGTATGTATATGTGTGTGTATGTGTGTAAGTGTGTGTAAGTGTGTGTATGTGTGTGTATATGTGTACATGTATATGTGTGTGTGTGTATGTGTGTATATGTGTGTGTGTATGTGTACATGTATGTGTGTGTGTGTGTGTATGTGTGTACATGTTCTTTCAGGAGCTGAGAAGCAGAGTCACTCCCCAGTTTCTAGCAAAGATTCTTTCTGGAAAACCAGTGAGGTGACCACAGGGTCGGCTGTGCCATCTCACCCTCTGAGGGAGTGTCTGGCCTCTACAGGACAGCCACCAATCCCAAGACCCAGGCTTTGGCCCCAGCAAGAACCCCAGAGCCCAGCCTGCTTTTCAGGCCACCTGTTGTCTGTCCCTGTCCGGCCCAGCGTCCTCTGTGTCTGTGGCTTGCTTTGCAGGCGCTGGGACCCTCTCCTGCTCCGGGTGGCCTTGCATGGCTTCTTTCCAGGCTGTGGGGCACAGTGGCCACTGTTGCCTTCTCTCTTATTCTAACTCTGCTGAGTCTGGCCCCATATAGTCTGTGTCTCTGCTTTTGCCTCCAGGTTGCGTGGTTGTTTTTGTTTTTTGAAGTCGGGTCTCACTCTAGCCCAGGCTAACCTGTAATTCACTATGTAGTCTCAGAGTGGCCTCAGACTCACAATGATCCTAACTCTACCTCCCTAGTGCTGGGATTAAAGGCGAGCACCACCATGCCCAGCTGCTTGTGTTTTGATGGCACCAAATCTCCCCTTTGTGAGCTGCCCACCCGTGCATCTGCCTGAAGAGACTGCAAAGTTACCTTTGCCTCGGGGAAACCCCCAAGTTAGAGGGCTGCACAGCTTAGGTCCATTTCTGCCCTTGTTGACTGTATAGCTGGGGGTCCTTGACTTCTCAGACTTTTAGGGGCACCCATGAGCACAATGCAGGCAGTGATCTTATCGCCCCATTTTCCAAGTTTCCAAGCACACTCACTGAGCTGGTGTGCATTGTGCCTGGTGCGCAGTGGGGCTCGAGAGAGGTGGTCAGTAGCTTTACGTCCCTCACGTCAGCCCTGTGAGGTACCCAACTAATACTGTGCAGGACTGGGGAGATGGCTCAGTGGCCAAAGTGCTTGCTGCACGGGCGTGAGGACGTGCGTTTGGATTCCTGGCACCCACGTAAAAGCTGAGCCCAGAGGCACTGGTCTGTCATCTCCGCAGCAATGAGGAAGACCCCTCCCACACACTCCACTCTGACCTCCTCGTGTGCATGTCTACCCCCACGAACACGCGTGCCCTCCTACAAACAAAAATACATACACACCTGCACGTCACATACACATACCCCCCCCAAAAAATAAACACTGCATCTCTGCCACACCCGGGCCTGGTGAGCCAGCCTCCACTGCAGAGTGCGCCGCTCGCTCCTGGAGGGAGCAGGGTGGCAGCGCGCGCCAGCGTGTCAGCTCTTGGGGAGAGCGTGCCCTCTTTCTGGCAGACTGGGAAGCAACCAGAAAACCGAGTCTCTGGATTCCTGGGGCCCAGGAGCACCCAGTGCACAATGAGATGTACCAGTACTTGGCTAGTAACGCAATCTTTTTTTAAAATACTTTATTTATTTATTTAAGAAAGCAAACAGAGAGAGAAAAAGGTAGAGAGAGAGAGATAGAGAGAGAGAGAGAGAATGGGTGCGCCAGGGCCTCCAGCCACTGCAAATGAACTCCAGACGCATGTGCCACCTTGTACATCTGGCTTACGTGGGTCCTGGGGAATCAAACCTGGGCCCTTTGACTTTGCAGGCAAACGCCTTAACCACTGAGCCATCTCTCCAGCCCCCACTAAGCAATCTTTTGTTTATCTGGTAGCATATATATAGCATTCAGCCAAGGCACCTTGAACCTAGGAAAGGCCCTCTGCCTATCCTTAGCTTTCACTTCGAGAAGAACCACCATCACAATTTTACATCATTGCTGGACTGTAAGGCTGACAGAGTCCCGGGAGCTGTGTGGGAATGAGGTGGGACTCTTGACTTGCTGGCTATTCTCAGCTATTGCAGTTACATTCCCACTGCGGGGACAAAACACCCAAACCTAAGTTCCTGATGGGAGGAAAGTTTGCTGGCTGACAGTCTCAAAGGGAAGCTTTGTGAAAACATAGCATGAGCAGAGGTCAGATGTCACCTCTGCCACAGCAGGCAGAAACAGCAGCAAGAGAGTGAGCTGAGCTCTGGCAAGGGGGAGCCGGCTGTGACACCACAGAGCACCCCCAACAACACACCTCCTCCAGCAAGGCTCCACCCCCAAGATTTCCACCAGCAGGGGACCAAACATTCAGAGCACACGAGTTTATGGGGGACATGGGATGTGATTCAAAGCCCTGCGCCATCCCACAGTGGTCTCCAGGGTCCGCCGGGCCCTGGAGTCCCTTCCTCACAGACAGCGGCTTCGCTGCGCAGGCACACCAACGCCCTTGCCCAAACACGCGCCGCAGGGTGAGATGCCACCTTAGGCGAATGAGGAATGCTGTGGGCTTGGGATTTCAGGGTCAGTAGAAATCTGACTCCAGGGAGGGTGACAGTCCTCAACTGTCCCCTGCAAAGTGGAGGAAGGGCTGAGAGTGGCAGGATCAGAACTTCTTGGTTTTCATTGTTTTTAAAATTGTTTATTATATTTTATTTATTTGAGAGGCAGAGAGGCAGACAGAGAGAGAGAATGGGTGCACCAGGGCCTCCAGCCACTGCAAACGAACTCCACACGCATGTGCCTCCTTGTGCATCTGGCTTACGTGGGTCCTGGGGAATCAAACCTGGGTCCTTAGGCTTTGCAGACAAATGCCTTAACCACTAAGCCATTTCCCCAGCCCCTGTTTTTCTTTTTTGATAGAGTCTTGCTCTGGAGCCCAGACTGACCTTGGAGCCAGGCTCCTCCTCGCCTCTCCCTCCCCATGCAGGGTTACAGGTGTGCTCCACCACACCAGCATAGTGGCTTCTCTTGATACCAGGGCAATTGGGTTAAAATTAAAGGCTCGTTTGAGCTCTTCTGTCATTTCAAGCTTGCTTCTTCATTTAAGTGACATGGAACTCTTCCTGTGTGTTTCTAGGCATTTTTCTTGGCGTTTCAAACATGTCTGGCAATTTTTTTTCTACAGAAAAGTCCTTGGGCTCTGTGAGGTCACTTTTGGAGCTCAGATCCATGTCTGCCGCTGGCTGCGTGGCAGGAGCAAATAGCGGTCCATGTAGGAAGCCTGGGCAGGCCTTGAACTTGTGGCGATTCTCCTGCCTCTGCTTCCCAAGTGCTGAGATCCTAGGTATGCACCATCATGCCCACATGTTATTTTATTAAATTATTATATTTGTTGAGGAAGTACAGAGGCAAGGAAAGACACTCACCCAGCTAGAGATCCCACATGGAGGGCCTGGGGAATAAACGTGGAAAGAAAAGAGAAAAGAAAGTTCTAGGAACTCCTGCTATGTGGGGAGCTGGAGGGCGTAAAGAAACCATGTGGAGAATAAGGGCTGGAGCCCCTCCTGGCTGGGCCTGGATTGAGCCAGCCCAGGCCCAGCTGAGGGAAAACTCACCCACAGCTGCAAGTTCACAAGTGGTCAGAGAGGCTGCCCTCCCCTTGCAAAGATACTTATAACCTTACAGTGGTGGGCTGTCTTCTGGCTCAGGTGAACCAGAGGGACAGCTGGTTGGTTAGGGCTAGGGGCTGTCTCAGGAAGAGGCTAGCCATGGCACCAAGTTCCGGGGGCTGAACTTGATTAACCATGTTTAAATCCTATGAAAGACCTCCCTCCCAGGAGGTCCTGGTTGTTTGCGGAAAAACAGGTCTAGAGAACTAGGCAAGAGATAAGAAGTCAGATCATCTTTGATTTCTAGCAAGTGCAAACTTCTCTGCCCTTTTTACCTTCAGGGGTCCAGTCACCCTAACTGTACCCACCCCTCATTTCTCATTCTAACTGCTGTTAGGGAAGAAGAGGCAATGACGTCAGAGCATGAGCTATTTCCTGCTGAATGGGGCGTGGAGTCGTGGCAGTTAGAATCTCTCTCAGAGACATGGCCACATATTTAAGGCTTTTCTTTTCCTTTCGTAACTGGGGACTGATCCCAGGGGCTTTGTGCACGTGAGCCCAATGCTCTCCATCTGCAGTGAAAATATTCCCCCGGTTTCTCTTCTTCCTCTTCTGTTTGGTTGTCGCATGTGCTGATGTTGTTGTCACGTTAGCGTGTGACTGTGGAAAAGGGGGTCACTGCCTCATGCATGAGAGATGACACTGGAGGTGTGGTCGGGATCACGTGTTTGTGCCCCAAAGCAGAACCTCCAGGTTGACCTTTCGTGGACTTGCCTCAATGGGTCGCTGAGCCCTGGGCTGCCCTGGACAACTAGGGGCACCTAGTGTCTTAAATTCTCGTAACCAACCGTTCTCCACCGAGTACCCCTGCTGTGTGCGCCACCATGTCCTAAGCTCAGCCAAAAGGTTAAGAGACAGGGGACTTGTGATTCCATCCTGAGGACCTCTGGGGTATGAGGGAGGGAGCAGTTGTCTGCTGCCAAATGGATTTTGAGTTAACAGATGGAGTTGAACAACTTAGTTAATGATCTTTTCCAACACAGAAAAGATATAATGACTAAATTAAGTGCTCAAATTCAGCCTAAAGACAATTAGATCTATTTATGGAGTGATAGAGGATGCAGTACCCTAACTGATGCCCCTTACACCCCCCAGCTCTCAGGGAAGGATGCTTGCCCTCCCTGGCCAGATAAACCCCACCCCTGACTCCCCAGGAGACAGATGGCTGAAGATATTTCTACTGTCTTAGGTTTGTTTTGGCCCATGACTCAGCTACCCTGGACCCCTTGGAAGATGGCTGGGTCCCTACATATATCCTTGTGGGGTGTTCCAACTCTCAACACTCCCACACCAAGTTATGTCCCCCACCCCATCCTGAACTTGTCCATCAGCCTTACCCCTCCCTCCGCACCCCCGCCAGGCGCTCTGCCTAGGGCTGTGCTTTCCTAGGTCCACACAGGGCTTTGGGTTAGCTGTGGAGAAGGTACCGCTCTGCTTCATCTCGCCTACAGCACCACAGCAGTACTGTTACACTGTCACCCCCAAAACGGTCACAGTGGAAGTCAGAGCCCATGCTGAAAGAGTCCACCCTGGGCCAGGACTCCACCCTGGCTCAATTGATTGTAGCCAGCTACTCAATAATGCTTAAAAATGAATACGAATCTCCTTCTTCTCCTCCTCCTCCTCCTTCTTCTCTTGTTTTTTCAAGGCAGCGTCTCACTCTAGCCCAGGCTGACCTGGAATTCATGGTGTAATCTCTGGGTGGCCTTGTACTCCCGGTGATCCTCCTACCTCTGCCTCCCAAGTGCTGGGATTAAAGGCGTGCGCCCGGCCGGAATGAAACACTTCTCAGGCAGTTTGGACTGGAGCAAAATTGTTTGTGAGTCATTACATATTCTACACAAAAACGTGCATAGAATTTCGTCTGAACCCCTTCAAGTGGCTGCTCCTGTGTCAGAAGTGAAGACGGTCAGGAGCTGAGTTAAAAAAATTTTTTTTTTGTTATTTGTATTTATTCATTTGAGAGTGACAGACAGAGAGAGAAAGAGGCAGATAGAGAGAAGGGGTGCGCCAGGGCCTCCAGCCACTGCAAACGAACTCCAGACACGTGCGCCCCCTTGTGCATCTGGCTAATGTGGGTCCTGGGGAATCAAGCCTCGAACCAGAGTCCTTAGGCTTCACAGGCAAGCGCTTAACCTCTAAGCCATCTCTCCAGCCCATGAGCTGTGCTTGATAGATGCTCCTGTTCCCGTTCCTGTCCCTGTGTGTGTGCGCAGAGAGTTCACTGTGAGATTGAGATAAAGAACAAGCAGAGAGCTTTAAGAACTCACCATGTCTGAGTCGGTCAAGGGTCTGAATCCAGACCCCAGTACCCACATGGAAACCGGGCGTGATAGTGCGTGCCAGCAACCCTAGCCCTTGGGGGGCAGAGGCGGGGGAATCCCCAGGGCTCGCGAGCTCCATCGGTGAGCTCTGGGCTCACTGGGAAACCCTGCCTCAAAGGGCAAAGCAGAGAATGATTGAGGAAGACACGACAAAGGCACCGTGACACAGGCTACTGGCCTCCACACGTGCGTACACCAGCAGGCAAACGCAGGAGTGCGCTGCCTTACGCAGAACAGCAGGAGGAACGCCGCTCTCCATCTGGGCCTGGTGAACCTCCAAATCACCACTGAGTGAGCTTAGTGAGTGGCGGGGGCCGAAGAGAGGACAGTGAGAGTGACACAGAGGTGCTGCACAGCGTAGAACCGCAAGTGACCATCTGGGAGGTGGAGGGCTGCGCAGGGAATGGCTGCGTGCTGGGAGGCAGCACCTATAGGCAAAGCATTAGGGCCATGCCTCCTGGGGGAGGAGAGAGAAGAGGGTGGACTTGTTTTCCAAGTGATTGATGGGACCTCCTAAGTGGCAGGGATAGGATCACCTACTCAGACGTTTGTATACCAAGAGGCCCCAGACATCCTTTAGAAGTAATGTCAGGTGGCTCTGGGCACGTGGGGACATCAGATGATCTGCAGCCTGTCTCTTTATCAACCGTCTGAGCCGCACCGTCAGCCTCCTCTACTTCTCTCTCTCTTCCACCTGTTGCCTGTGCAGTCTGACCCTTCACAAAGTCAGGAAGCCCATTCCTGCTGCCTGTCTGTGTCACGTGAGCCCGTGGCCTTGAACTTCCAGCTCTGTACCCTGCCCGCTTCAGGTGCAGCCTGGTGACTGAGCTGGCGTGGGCTGCCCAAGCCTGCCGGCAGGGAAACTGGGCTGAACTGGAGGCTCCCGCAGCTCTGGGCGAGGCAGGTACATTAGGAACTTGGTGCTGTGGTGACTTAATGTCTGTGGAACCAGGAGTTGGAGTTGGAGCAGAAAACCAAGGGCGTCTTCAGGGGGAGATGACAGAGGGGTGTGTGTGCGTGTGTGTGTGTGTGTGTGTGTGTGTGTGTGTATGTGTGTGTCTCCTAAGAAGGAGATTTGGAGGGGAATCCCCATTCGGAACACGGAGTTTCTTCTATCACATAGCTGTGCACGGAGCACTAACAGTTTTGTCAAAGCTCTAAGTTGGACTTGGCCACCGCTGTCTCGGGGTCCGGGAGCTGCCTGCTTTCCTGCCACACAGGGAGGGCGAAGTGCGGGCAGGTCGCCTGTACTCGTGGTAGAGCCAAGCTCGCACCCGACTTTCTGTCAGCCTGGGCTAGAATCCCGTGGTTCCGTATTTGCCCAGCACACACTTGTGAAGGAGGCTGCAGGAAACGGGCATCTGATGACACTTGGAAAGGCCACAGCGGATACCACATCCGAGGAGGTGCCTGGCTCCTGGGGTCTGTCTGGGCACAGCCTCCGTGCCCTCCCCATGGGTAGCCAAGGGCCATGTCCTTACTCCCCCTCCCCCCAAGTCATATGTGCACACACACGCACATACACACACACACTCACACACAGAGACATAACCACACATACACTTATACACACATACAAATACACACACATATACATACACTCACATATACACACACTTTCACACACATACATACATATACACACACTCACACTATAAACACACACACTCACACTATAAACACACACACTCATACATGTACACGCACATACACACGTGTACACACACTCACACATACACACACATACATACACACCTACACATGCACACACTCACACACATGCACATACACACACACACCATTTTCTTTTCTTCTCTCACCACGGGAGAAGGACCAGACAGGTACTGAAACCTTGAGAATGACCCCCCCGCTTGGCAATCAGCCTGCACTTCCTCAAGGGAACCCGTGGGAACTTTGTGGCTGCTCCCCTCGTGCGGGGGTGTGGTCTGGTGGAGACTGAAGTCTGACCGGTGTGCAGTGATCTGATTCTGCTTTAAAGGCTTGGCCTTGGCCAGTCCCCGAGGGTTGACAGTTGCAGTCCTCCTCTCAAAGGCAAGGCCCACGGGTCTTGACCTTGGGGAGGGAAGATTCCCAGCATCAGCAGCTAAGATGCTGACTGTCAGAGAAAGGCACGGGAGGCGCGGGACCACAGGACGCTGGGGGAGTTTGCTGTCCTCCATGGGCCACTGGAGGGAGGAAGGCAGGCGCTGCGGCAAGTCACGGGGCAAGCTCCGCACTGCTGCGTGGAGGGTTCCTGCGTGGACGCGTTCCCACGTGGGACACGGGCTACTTCTCCAGAGGCGGGAGCGGGAGGCGCCTCTGCCACACTGGGCCTGAAGCTTGTCTAGGGCTGGGTGATGGGAAGGGGGCCTCGTCAGAGTACGCCCACTTGGCGTAGGTGTCCATGGCTGGTGAGTGCTCAGAACCCCCTGGGAATGAGGAGAGGACCGCCCGCTCTGTGCCACCAGGGTCTCCGCCAGGGTCTCGTCTAGACTGGGCGTTTCCAAGGGTTTGTCATTCGAAGAATTGGAAGAGCCCACGTAAGCGATAGAGAACAACGCAAGCTGGATCCACTGGAGAGAGCAGCTGGCTACGTGAGCGAGGATGCGCAAGGGCGTCCGCTGTTGTCATGGCTTCCTTTTATGGGGTCCAGGAGGAGTTGGTTGCTAAGGAGTATAGTGTGGGTGACCCTCTGCTTTGATTGGCAGGTTTGAGTTATATAAGCCTTTGCTCATGTCCTTTCTCATGGTGTATCATATTTTAATCACATACATACTCAAGGCATAAAATAGTAAATAGGAGTTTCCCCTAAAAGTTTACTAGGAGGACAGTTTCCATTACTGCCCACGCGTCCCAAACCAGTCCATACTGGGTGGTGCCATTTCCCTTCGATTCAGGATATGTTTGAGGAGAGCTTCAAGAGGAGAGGGAAGACCTGCTGTGTGGTTTGAAGCAGCTCATGTTTAGCTCAAGCCAGGCAGAGCCCCAGGTCGCTAAGCTATCCCTACAGTTTGCCAACCTCATGGGGGCAGCCGGAGATACCCTAGGCTCATACAGAACCTAAGATGCATGAAGTGTCCACACGCACAGAACGCCTCTGAGGGGCAGAGATGGCCAGTGGGTCCCCACGAGATGAAGGACAGTCACGGCCGCCATGCTGGTGTAGGAGAAGAGCAGCTCTCTGGTCAGTGTGGGGAGTGGTTCACTCTGGGATGTTCCAGCCTTTGGCTCCACCTCGCCCCTCCCAGCCATTGCCCAGTGGCCACCAAAGAATAGCCCCAGGCTGCCCCAGAAGCCCTCAGACACTGGCGAGCACCTCCTTCAAGCTGGCTGCTCTGCCAGGCCCGTGCCAGGACAGTGCTTGTGCGTGGACTTACGATGCGCCCTGTTTGGGAACCGTGAGTGACCTCCAGAAACCCGACAAACGCCCTTTGCTTGCCCTTGTCTGTCGTGGCAGCTGCTCTTCAGGGAAGAGTTGACCCAGGCAGGCCAGGACGGCACCTCCATGTGCCGTGGACCCACCCCCGAGTCCCTTGGAAGGATGGCTGCTTAAGCCGCAGATGAGAGGCAGGTGTTTCTCTGGTAGTGACACTGTGTGGTTCCCGCACGTTCAGTGTTATCCTTGCCATCTTCCAGCAGCACCCTCGATCCTACCCTCCGCTGGCGCGCTTGTGGCACCTCTCCCGGGCCCCATGGAAGGCACGAAGACAGCTGTCAACTTCCCTGCCGTTCTCAGACGGGCGAGGTCCTGAGTAAATGTCGCCCCGGCCGCGCTGACCTCTGGTGCTTTTCTTCCTTTGGACTCTGTTAGAAAAGAAAATTGGAAAAGAGCCTTATTGTGCCTTAAAGGCATTTTAATTAAATATAGCTCATTTCATTTAAACAACTTTTAGTTCCTTTTTTAATATAAGTGTTGGGGGGGCACAATGAAATTGCATTCTATTCAGCGAGGGGGAGGTGTTTATCTCCCCGCGCAAAACCAGATGCCTGTGGGTGCCCACCCAACGCACTTATTCAGACAAGAGTCCAAACTTATCAGGTCCTGAGATGAGGCGTGTGTGGTGGAGGCTCCAGGAACAGGAGTCAAGCTTCCTTGGGGCCGTGGAGACTGAAGGAGGAGGCTGTGGAGAGGGAGCCGCCAACGAGAGCTACTGCCAGTTCTGGCGCTGCTGCGGGTTCTGGTTCTACTGCCAGCACCACACGCCCCTCCAGCACAGGCCGAGGAGCCTGAACATAGAGCGAGGAGGGGAAGAGAAGATGCTAGAGAGAGAGGCTTGACTGGTGGGCGGGAGATGAAATGGAGCATTCCGGAGCAGATAGATAGATGCATGTCACATTCCCATAGGGTCCCTCAGCTTTGCAACAGCAGCCCTTGGAAGATTACACTGCCTACATTGTCTGAGAGACCAGAAACTTCTACTATAGCCGAGTACCCTCCTTCTGTTTTCAGTCACACTGTGGTACTTCTCAGCATGGACTGCATTCTAGGTTTCTTCTTCTTCTCCTTCTCCTCCTTCTTCTTCTTTCTTCTTCTTCTCCTCCTCCTTCTCCTTCTTCTTCCTTCTTCTTCTTCTTTTCCTTTTCTTTTGGTTTTTCGAGGTAGGGTTTCACTCTAGTCCAAGCTGACCTGGAATTCACTATGTAGTCTCAGGGTGGCCTCAAACTCACAGTGATCTTCCTACCTCTGCCTCCCGAGTGCTGGGATTAAAGGCGTGCACCACCACGTCCGGCTTCTATTTCTTTTTTATTCTCTCTCTCTCTTTCTCTCTCTCTCTCTCTCTCTGTGTGTGTGTGTGTGTGTGTGTGTGCTGTGTGTGCTCATAGGTGTGTGTGAGGGTAGGTGAATGTGCAGGTCAGAGAAGAGCCTACAGGTGCCTGTCCTTGCCTTCCACCTCGTGGGAGGAAGGGTGTCTTGCTTGCTGCTGGGTTTGCCAGCCTGGCTGGCCTATGAGCCAGGATTAGATGGGAGACTGTCCGTCTCCCACCCCACAGTAGGCGTGCCAGGATTTCCGATATGCACTAGTGCTCAGCATGGATTCTAGGGGTCTGAACTCGGGTCCTCATGCTTGTGCGGCAAGCACTTGACCCACTGAGCCGTCTCCCCAGCACTCCTGTCTCTATTCCATTTGTCTGTGAGCTACCTGCCTCTGCATTCGTGCAAACGTCCTGGGGCCTGGGGTCACAGCCACCGTGGTACTGCTGTGTCTGGAGATGGTAAGTAGTTGTCACCTGAATACAACAACAGATGAAGGGACAATAAAATGAACTGCTGGGGAGACCTGTCCGGAGCTCTGGCCGAGGAGCTGAGTCTTGGGAAGGATGAAGTCAAGGGTAGGACTTGAAGGAAATGTGTCTGTAAGCCCGAGAAAGTAAAGAAGACGTGGGTGAGACGTCCGGAGCCCGGAGGTGACACCGGCCAAGTAGGTGGATCAGAGGGCAAGATGGCAGTTTCTGGTCAGAGTGCTTGGAGAAGGGGGTCTTCATGTGCCTGGTCAGCGGGCGGACATTCTGTTTTAGACAAGGGCCATTGTCAGTGGGTTCAGCTTCTTCCTGTCCTGTCAGACAGTCCTTCCGCCCAGGCCCTGGCCTGTGGCTTCTCTGTCCCTGATCAATGACCCTCTCACATGCCTGCACCCCCAGCCCGGCTTGACTCTGAAACATTTTGTGTCTTTATGCCGGGCCACTGATATGGACGACCCCCTCACTGCAGATGCAAAACCAAGGATGGGAAATAGCCTCAGCAAGAGGGCAGTGCTCGAGGGTGCCCTTGCTCCCTTTCTTTTATTTTTTTTTCTTTTGCCTTTTAATTTTCTAGGCACAGATTCTTCCAGACCCCATCTGGGGCTCGCCGTGTGCACAGCGAGGATGCAACAGGTTAGGATGTCATGTTAAGTAGGTTGGTGTCGGCGCATCATCTATGGGGCTGTCCCAGAGGGCATCACTTACACATCAAGTTCTGCCCTTTCCTCCCTGGGGGCATTTGTCCTTGCTCCCTCTCTGCCTCTCTTCTCAAGACGCCCGCTCAGGGGCCTTGATTCCTCAGTGGCACTAGACTGGCTAGGACTTGGTATGTGTAAGGGCCACTTGCTTACTTGACAGACCTGGTAGCTGTGAAGCTTCTTAGAGTGGCACATGGGAAGTAGCTCAGTGGGCAGAGTGCCTAGCATGCACAAAGCCTTGGGTTCAATTCCCAGCACTGCATAAACTGGCCACGGTGGTGCATGCCTGTGATCCCAGCCCTTGGGAGGTGGAGGCAGGAGAGTCAGGAGTTCAGGGTCATTTGTAGTTGGAGGCCAGCCTGGTACAGTCAGGCTTTAGTGACAATGTGTCCAGGGGCCCGGCTGAAGGCCTCATTTACCCCTAAGTTCTTACCAGAAGATCTGGAAATAGTTTAAGTCCATCTTGTAGTAAAATTAGATGTGTTTTGAGTGTCCCACGCTCTGTGCTGGGGTGAGGGATAGAGGAGCTGTGGGCTGCAGGAGAGGTCTAGATACTGTGTGCCTGTGCTGCAGTCTGGTGTGTCTGTGGCTGTGTGTGGGTGAGCAACTCTGTGGAGCTGTGTTTCACCAGACCTGGCTGGTCTTGGTGGAGACGACATGTGAGCAATGGGGGCCCCTGGGCTGCCGGCTTGGAGCCTCAGGCTGTGAACTGTTATGATCCCGCTAGACATGGTGATTGCACCTCCTAGAGAGACGTGGATCACTTTCCACATCAATGTTCATTAGGCTTTAATTTGTTGGGTTATCAGAGTGACACAAGTGTCAAGTGTCCCCTCTTCCTCTTGCTGGTCCCTCGCAGCACTGTGTAGGCGCTGATGTCTATCAGGGAGCAGTGGTAGATCAGTGACTGACACTGACTCCATCAAACACAACTTAGTGATGATTCATACGACAGCTGCGGTTGTGATCACATCACTCCCGAGGACAGTCTGAAACTCAGAGCCTACCCTGCTTTTCAGATTCCGAGTCAATATCTTTCTAGCTTGAAATGATGTCTGGAGTTTAAAATCACTAAATCTTCATGTTTGTTCTAATTTTCATATTATTCAAATCTGTTCTCATTTTTGGTGTGTGTGTGTTTGTGTGTGTTATGCATATGTGTACACCCTGTGCGCATGCCTGCAGAGGAAAATGTCTGGTGTCCTCCACCATCACACTTCCACATCATACCTTGAGACAAAGTCTCACAGTGTTTCTGGAGCTCAGTATTCTTCTCAGCCGACCAGGGAGCCCTGTGAGCCTCCTGTCTCCACCCTGCTCAGGCCTGGTGTTATAGGCATGTGTGGCCATGCCTGCCTTTCTACATGGGTGCTGGGAATTGAACTCAGTTCCTCATGCTTGCATAGCAAGAGCCCTTACTCTCTTAACCGTCTCCCCATCCCCTCTCTTACAATATTTTTTTGTTTATTTATGAGAGAGAGAGGGAATGGGTACGCCAGGGCCTCCAGCCAGTGTAAACGAACTCTGGACACATGCGCCACCTTGTGCATCTGGCTTACGTGGGTCCTGGGGAATCAAACCTGGGTCCTTTGGCTTTGTAGACAAGTGCCTTAACCACTAAGCCATCCCTCCAGCCCTCTTACAATTTTTCTGTTGTGTAATCCTGGGGATTCAACCTAGCATCTTACACCTGCTTAGTCAAGTGCTCTACCACCGAGTCACGCCCCCACACCCTCTTTACTTTGTATTTTGAGGTAGGTCTCCCTGAGCTGTGGCACAGGCAGGCCCTGAATTACCATCTTCTGACTCAGTGTCCAAGTAGCTGGATGGACAGGCCTGTTGCTGTCTGTTACTTTTACAAATGAGGAAATTAACATCCAGACCCTGTGGCCTATGAAGGACACACAGTGCAGAGTTCTCAGTGCCATGTGTGTGAACTCTGGTCTCACGCCCAGTCACCCCACTGCGTTCGTGGTTAAGATGAGAGACAGAAGCCACACAGCTTGCTCGCTGGCCTGCGTGTGTTTCTGCTTGTGGGCGTCAGATAATCACTCTCCCTTGGTCTGTCTGGCAAGGCTCAGCATCTGCCTGTTAGTCCTTGGACTCCTGTGGCCGTGTGCAAGCCAGAGAGGTCTCGTGTGGCAGGGGCTCTGGGTGCAGGGCTGATTGACAGCTGCCAGGGCTCGTGACATGAGCCGAACTCCCTCAGCTAGCTGAGAATGTTAAGTTCTCCAGGTTTTACCTTCACCCCCCACCCAACCTTGACCTGGTTTTAAGGCAGAAGCCATAGGAGTACCACACACCTTTCTGTAACCCAGTATCTCATGACCCTGTTCCTTGTGGGCAGGAGTTGATCTCTGACCCTGGGTGGCATTTCTTGAGCCCCCTTCACACCTTTCTGGGACACTTCATACCGCTTTTGCATGATTGGAGAAGGCGGGAGATATCTATGCTCACTGAAAAATCCTCTTTCCTTTTTGGACATGTATGAATGGTGCATGTGTGTGCGCACTAGTGTGCAGGTGCACACATCTGTAAGTGTGTGTGTGCGTGTGGAGGCTGGTGGTGAACTTCACAGGTCTTCTTCAGTAGCTCTCCGGCTTCTGTTCTGAGGCCGGGTCTTTCAGTGAACCCAGGCTTCACCAGTTCAGCTAGTTGATAAGCTAGCCAGTAATGTCTGGGGGCTTCTCCTCTCTCTATCCCCCAGCACTGGGATTGCTGGCACACACCACTATGCTCAGCCTTGTCACGCAGGTGCTGGGGATTCAAACTCAGGTCCGCATACCTGCATGGCCAGCGCTTTATCAAGGGAGCCGCTGCCCCAGTCCCCCTTTCCCTTCTTGAAGCTTCCGCATGGCTCTCAAGCCAGCCCCAAGTGTGAGCTTAGGGTTAACTTCCCAGCCTGCTCTCTCGTCTGGCTTTGAAGACTCAGACATGGTAGGCTGGGGAGTCTCGCCACCTCCTGGCTTTCCTTCTGCCTCTAGCAGAGCCATATCAGGGAGAGAATGTGTGCAGAATTCTCGTGTGCGCTCGGTGAGGGGAGCCAGGACGGAACACATGGCACCGCTTTATTTAGCTGTCTTCTGTCAGTCCAAGAGATGCTCATTGCAGAACGGTGTCTTGCTAGCAAAGCTGAGAGTGGCTACAGATGAGTTTTAAGAATCCGTATGAATATGTGGAGGAAACATGAGGAAGCCTCTGCATAGCCCTTCAGGAGCATCTCAGCAAAGAACCCCGAGGCCAGAACTGCCGTGGCCGTGTGGGTGCGCCAGCTTCCCTGCTCCGCACGCAGCGGGCTGCAGAAACTGCACTGGGCGGGCTCCCTTTTGCAGCAGCCTCTGGAAGTTGGGGCCTGAGAATCCTCAGAGGAGCCGTCATCAAGGACTCGAGTCAGGACACTGGCACAAAGGTCTCTGCAGTTCTTGCCCATCCCTGACTGACTCCCCTCTGCCTGGGCTGTATAGACCGTATTGCGCTATGCCTGATCCCCGGCTCACTGCCCTTCTCAGAGGGCACACTTTCATTCCACTATGCTAAGTCACATGGCCTACAGTTTCTAGAAGTCACTGCTGCAGCCCATAATATTGGAGTGACAAACTGAGACTCTTGTCCCCTAAACCAGAGGTGGCTGGGAATGTGGATGAGAATTTGCTACCATGGTCTGGAGAAGGTGCCACCAACCTGTCCCCATGATGGATATGAGAAGGCTCCATCCACTGTGAGGAGCTTTTTTATTTTTTTCCTAGCTCCAGAATATTTTTAATTGATTAATTAAGAATGCAAGTTAGGGCTGGAGAGATGGCTTAGCGGTTAAGCGCTTGCCTACAAAGCCTAAGGACCCCGGTTCCAGGTTCGATTCCCCAGGACCCATGTTAGCCATATGCACAAGGGGGCGCACACATTTGGAGTTCATTTGCAATGGCTGGAAGCCCTGGCGTGCCCATTCTTTCTCTCACCCTCTCTCTCTTTCTGTCACTCTCAAATAAATAAAAACAAACAAAATCGTTTTAAAAAAAAGAATGCAAGTTATAATATGTCACCTCCCCAGGTCCCCATTTCCCTGTGGTCACTGTAGAGTAATTTGGGCCTCTAACTCTGGGGGAGCTGTGTCTCTTAGGGTGTTTCTACCTGCCTGTGGCTCTTACTTCCTACCCAGCCTTCTTCTGCAACAGTCCCTGAGTCCCGGCAGGTGTGTTGTTGGTTAGGGTCGACTTCTCTGTAGCCTCTGCATTTCTCTTAGGATGTGTTTCGGCTCACCACAGTGTTTGTTGCTATTTTCCTGGGTGTGGATGTCAGGCTAGCATTGGGAGCAACACTCAGGTTGCTGCTTTCTTTCTGGTTGTTTTTTGGGGGGGAGTTATTTGAGGTAGCATCTCACTCTAGCCCAGGCTGACCTGGACTTCACTATGTAGTCTCAGGGTGGCCTCAAACTTATGGCGATCCTCCTACCTCTACCTCCCAAGTGCTGGGATTAAAGGTGTGAACCACCACGCCTGGCCCTCAGGTTGCTGCTTTCTCTGCAATTTCTTCTGGACCCCAGTAGATGTGGTCGAGGTGGCGCATCTCCTTGTGAGCACTCACCTGTCTTTACTTCTGTTGAGAGATCTTGGATCTCCCCTATATTCTCTGTCATCTGTAAAATTAAACAGATGCTCCCCCCAAGGGTGAGAGCAGCTCTGGTTCAAGGGTCTATGCCTAGGAGCTTGAGAGACATTTCAATGAGGCAAACACGGAGCACTGGGGCTTCTCTCTGGGCAATGTAACTTTTCTGACCATGGGGTGCTGACTTGGTTCCCAGTACCAGCTATGAGTTCTCTCCCACCGAGCGGGCCTCGTGTCCAAATGGGGGTCAGCTGGATACCCACAAAGGCTGTGCGTCACTGTTGCACACTTGTGTAGCTCTTGTCCGGCTGGTGGCTGGCGTGGCTGGCAGGGTCTCCTGCTTACTCGTGCTGCTGGTGACCAGTGTGGCCCAGCAGCTCCCGTAGCACTTTGCAGCACCATGGAGGCGAGGGCTGGCTTTCCTCTCGTTTCCCACCTTGTCTCTCAGCATTCTGAGGCGGCAGCCTGTGGGGTCTCCAGCAATAGGGTCTTACCCGTTAGCTCTGTTGGTAACCAAGTGCTTGGCAAAGGCCCACATTGTTTTGTTTTTGGGGGAATCACATGAATCACCCTGGCCAACTGCTTGCTGTGGGTGTTAACCCAGCTCTGGCCCAGGGATCCATAAGCTAGAGCCCATGGTTTAGTGATGAAAGGTTCCCCCACCTCCCCCTAAGCATTTCAGCCTGGCCCATCCACCACCCTTAACTGACAGTTCTGTCTCGAATACTGGTTTCCAAGAGGAAGGTTCCTATTGTGCTGACTGCTTTAGTCTTTGGTTTTTTTGTGGCTCCCCTCTTCTCCCTCCCTCCCTCTCCCTGATCCCCCACACCCATCCCAAGATTCTTTCCCTCTACTGGTTTGTCTGGTGAACCCTCCTGTCCTTCCCTGGTTCTACTTCTTCCTGGTCTCACTCCAGCTACACACCATAGACGTAATGCTAGTCACTTTTACACTCCTCTTATGCTGCACCAGTTTAGGGGTCACATGTGTGAGAGAACATCTGATTTCTTTCTTCGTCTGTGTGACCTCGCTCACTTAGGATGATATTTTCCAAGACTATCCATTTTCCTGTGATTTCCAGTATTTTGCTTTTCCTTACTGCTGAGCAGAATTCCATTGTGTAAATGTCCCACATGGTCATTCGTCAGCTGATGGGCATCTGGGTTGATCCCAATTCCTAGTTATTGTGAATAGCATGTCAGTAAACGAGCAAGTAGCTCCGAAGTACAGAGTGGAGTCTGTAGGGTAGACAGTGAGGGGTGGGACAGCTAGGTCAGATGGTAAATCAATTTTCAGAAATCTCCATACTGCTTTCCACAGTGGTTTTATAAATATGCTTCCCGCCAGCAGTGAATGAGGGTTCCTCTTTCCCCACAGCCTCACCAATATTTGCTCTCATTTGATTTTTTCTTTTGTTTTTTTCGAGATAAAGTTTCACTCTATCCCAGACTAACCTAGGATTTATTAGTCTCAGGCTGGCCTTTAACTCACAGTGATCCTCCTACCTCAGCCTCCCAAGTGCTGGGATTAAATGTGTGTGCGCCACCATCCTTGGGCTCATTTGATATTTTTGTGATTGCCATTTTGACTAGAGTAAGAGAGAATCTAAAGGCTGCTTTAATTTGAACTTCCCTTATAACTAGGGTTGTTGACATTTCTTTAAGTGGCTATCGGCCATTCTTATTTCCTCCTTTGAGAATTCTCTGTTCAGTTCTCTGCCCCATTTTTTTGAGTGGATTGTTTGATTTTTTTTTAATTGCTTAGTTTTTGAGGGTTTTTTTTTTTTTTGGTAGATTCTAGATATTAGGCCTCTGTCAAGGGTATAGTTAGCAAAATTTTTCTCCATTCTTTGGGTTGTCTGTTGGCTCTGTTTATGGTATGCTAATCTGTATGAAGTTTTTTTAACATCATGATATCCCACTGGTTGAGTGTTTGTTCAATTTCCTGAGCTAGTGGGGTTGTGTTCAGGAAGTCTTTCCCCATCCTTATATCTTGGAGAGTTCTCTATTACCTCTCCAATAGTTTTAGAGTTTCAGGTCTTATGTTGAGGTCTTTAATGCATTTGGAGTTGATTTTTGTGCAAGGTGGAAGAAATGGATCTAGATCATCATTCCACACGGGGCTGTCCGGTTTCTCTGGCACCACTTGTCGGCAATGCTGACTTCTTCAGTGTGCACTGGCTCCTTTGTCAAAGACCAGGAAGCTGTAGCTGCTTGAATTAAAGCCTGGATCTTCTATTCTGTTCAGTTGATCTGTGTGTCTCTTTGGGGCCAGTACCATGCTGTTTGTATTGCGATGGCTTTGTGGTGCAAGCTGAGGTCAGCTGTGGTGAGGCCTCCTGGAGCATTTCTTTTGGTGAGAATAGTTTTGGATATCCAAGGTGTTCTATAGTTCCACGTGATTTTTGAGATTATTTTTCTATTTCTGTGAAGAAAGTTGCTGGAATTTTAACAGGTGTTGCATTGAATCTATAAATTGCTTTTGGTGGAATGGCCATTTTTACGATATTGATTCTTCCAATCCGTGACCTTGGGAGGTCTTTTCATCTTCTCATAACTTCCTTGATTGATTTCTTCAGTGCTTTTATGTGTTCATTGTATAAGTATTAAATTGTCTTCATTAGTGAAATTCCAAGGCATTTATTTAATTTTTATGGCTATTGAAAATAGGACAGCCTCACTGGCCTCTTTCTCATGTCTGTCTTCAGCATATAGGAAAGTTACTGGTGTTTGTGTGTTGATTTTTTAATCTGGCCACTTTGTTGAAAGAGCTTATCACCTTTAGAAGTTTTCGGGTTCAGTCTTTTGGGTCACTTATGTATAAAGATTACATCATCTGCAAATAGGGCTAGTTCAACCCCCTCCTTTCCATTCTGTATCCCTTCTAGTTCTTTCTCTTGTCTTATTGCTTGGGCTAGGACTTCTAGCGCTACGTTGAAGAGCAGTGGTGAGAGAGGACACCCCTTTATTGTTCCCAATCTTAGTGGGAACTCTTGGAGTTTTCCCCCATTTAGTATTATTTGGGCCTCAGGTGGTTTATCTAGCCTTTATTATGTTAAGATATAGTCCTTCCATAACTAGTCTCTCCAACATTTTGATCATGAAGTGATGCTGTATTTTGTCGAAGGTCTTCTCTGCATCTATTGAAATGATCGTGTGGTTCTTTAGTTTAAGTTCATTTACATGGTGTCTTATGTTAATTGATTTCCACACGTTGGACCCTCCCTGCACCCCTGGAGTGAAGCCTGCTTGATCAAGGTGGGTGATGCTTTTGATGTGGTCTTGAGAATGTTCGCATCTGGGTTCATCAGGGATATCAGTTTGTGATTTTCTTTTCTTGTGTTTCTGTCTGGCTTTGGTATCAGAGTAATGCTGGCTTTGTAGAAGGAGTTTGGGAATACTCCCTTTTTACCAATTGTGTGAAATAACTTGAGAAAAAGTGTTCTTTTTAATTCTTTGATGAGTGCTTGATAAAATTTGGCTGAGAATCCATCAGGTCCTGGACTCTTTGGTTGGGAGATTCTTTTTTTGAATATTTTATTATTTATTTATGTATGTATGTATGTATGTATGTATGTATTTGAGATAGAATATGGGTGCACCAGAGCCTCTGGCCACTGCAAACACACTCCAGACATATGCACTACTTTATGCATCTGGTTTTACATGGTACTGGGGAATCAAACCCAGGCTAACAGGCTTTGCAAGCAAGCACCTTTAACCACTTAGCCATCTCCCTAGGCCCCAGTTGGGAGGTTCTCAGTTACATGTTTGATCTCTTTGGATGCGATAGGCTTATTGAGAAAGTTTATCTGCTCCATGTTCAGTGTTGGAAGGTGGCATGTGTCTAGGAATTCACCCATCTCTTCCAAATAAGCTAGTTTATTGGAGTAGGAGTTTTGGAAGTACATCCTGATGATATTTACAATTTCATTGGTGTCTGTTGTGACCTCTCCATTTTCATTTCAGAGCTTCTTAATTTGAGACTTCTCTTTTTTTTCTTTTGATCAAATTAGCCAAGGGTTTATTGATCTTGTTTCGTTTTTTGAAGAACCAGCTCTTCATATCATCCATCTTTTTACTTGTTTTCTTAATTTCCAGTTCATTAATTTCTGCTCTGATCTTGATTATTTCTTTCCATCTGGAGATCCCGAGATTGAAATGTTCTTATTTTTCCAAAGCCTTTAAGTGGATGGTTATTAATTTGGGATCTCTCTGTCTTTGATATGAAGGCATTAATGCTAGGAATTTTCCCCTTAAAACTGCCTTCATTGGGTCCCATAAATTTTGGTATGATATGTTTTCATTATCATCCAGTTCTAGAAATTTTACAATTTCCTTTTTGATTTCTTCCATGACCAATTCATTGGTTAATAGTGAGTTGTCCAGTCTCCAGGAGCTGGCATGTTTACTGTTGTTTCTCTTGTTGTTGATTTCTAGCTTTAATGCATTGTGGTTGAGGGGTATGTCAGTTTTCCTGAGTTTGTGAAGGCATGCTTTATGCCCTAATGTATGGTCTATCTTAGCGAAGGTTCCATGAGCTTTTGAGAAGAATGTGTTCCTGTGGGATTAGGGTGGAATGTTCTGTAGATGTCTGTTAGGTCTAATTGGTCTGGGTGCAAACAGACTCCAGATGCATGCACCACCCTGTGCATCCAGCTCTACGTGGGTACTGAGGAATTGAACTTGAGTCCCCAGGCTTTGCGGGCAAATGCCTTAACCACTGAGAAATCTCTCCAGCCACATAATTGCCTTTTTAAAAAATGTATTTATTTTCAAGCAGAGAGAGAAGACAGACAGAGAGAAAGAATGGGTGTGTCAGGGGCTCTTGCAGATGAACTTTGGACACATGCACCACCTTGTGCATCTGGCTCTATGTGGGTACTGGAGAATCAAGTCTGTGTGGTTAGGGTTCGCAGGCAAGTGCCTTAATTGCTAAGCCATCTCTTCAGCCCACAAAGATCTTTTAAAAAATTTTTATTCATTTATTTGCAAGCAGAGTGAGTCAGAGAGAGGATGGGCACTTCAGGACCTCTTGCCTCTGCAGACACTTATGCAACTTTGTGCATTTGGCTTTTACATGGATATGGGAAAATCAAACCTGGGCCAGTGTGCTTTGCATACAAGCATCTTCAACCACTAAGCCATCACTCAAGCCTGACGATCTTCATTCACACCCTCCAAGCAGTTCTTAGGCTGTGTTTGGTAGTCGAGAACCTATAACCAACTTTGGGATTATGAAAAATATTACTCAGCACTCACATTATATTGATTCAAAAATAAAGATTATGCTGTTCCGCTGCACAGTAAAATACAGCTTTATGGAATGGTAATTTTTTACTTAAGTTATTCTACATTATAGTGGGAGATAATGGATTCGGGAAGGGTACAATGAGGAATAAAACTGTTGTGTTGTATTGGTTAAATGACATTTAAAATGATTTGGCTGTCAAATTCATAGAAAGGTTATGAACAGTGAATGAAAAATCTAAAATTAATTCCGTACTTCAAGAAAGTGTGATTTATACCATTATAAAATTAGATTTTTAGTTAAAGAAATTTAGTCATTAAGTAATGCCTGTGTGCTAACTCTCATTTATAACCATCTGGTTTGAAGCTTCTGTAGAAAATAATTTCTTCCTTGGGCAATGCATCCAGGGCCTAGATGTCATTTATGTCAATGAATTCAGTTTCTGCTACAGCTTTCAGGGAGCTGCTCTTTCAAGAACTGGGGAAAAGATTCTCATCTCACCTCAGTAATTTAGGGAGGCATTGAACTTCTTTACTCCCCAAGTGGTCTTCTTGGCTCTTTTTGTTAGCGGCACTTATGATAACAAATGTCTGAGGCCTCTGTGCCAGACATCTGTGAAGCAGGGCCCAGAGTCCTCCCCAGTCCATTTCGTCGTCACCACTGCTGTGTGAGGGATGGACTAGTCCTGGGTAGGCTTTATTGACACATTAAACTAAAGTTTCGAAAGGTTAAGTAAGTTTTACAAGGTGACAGAGGTGTAGCTGATGGGGACAAGCTTGAATCCATCTGACTTCAAAGCCCCAACTCCTGGCACATGTTTCCTGAGTATTTGGGGGCTGTTTGCTTTGAGGAAGAAGCGCATGGGGACAGGACTTCAGAAGGCTTGCCTGTGGGTCTGGCTGGGCCACTTCCTTCTTGTATGAGATCAGCCTTTCTATGAGCAGAAGTGGCAGAGGGCCCAGAATACTGGAGAGGGAGTCACCCATGAAGCACGGAGATTAGTTCTTACAGCTCTAGACAGATCCAAGTCGAAGAACATGGCTCGAGCACTGGGCGAAGGCATGCTTACGTCATAGAGTGGCCGAGGGCATAACGTGGTAAGGGAACACACGAGGCAGAGATATATGGAGGCAAAAACCCTGTTGTCAGAAGCCCATTCCCAGAATAACTAACCCGTCTTCTGACACACAATCTATCACCCACCTAACTGTCTCTTAAAAACTTCTTTGACTCCATGCAGTTAAAAAACAAAACAAAACAAAACAAAACCTCTGTGGAGTCTGCTCACCTCATTGATACAAAGAGATTCATGGACAGGAACTTCTTCAGGGAAAGAGGGTCTCCTGGAGCAGAAATGTCAAGCTCAGAGATGAGACCAGGCTAGACCCTGGCGGCTCTGCTACTCGGGAGGAGCCTCTGCATTGAGGTTAGAACTCTGGAGCCTCTGCTCAGGTTCCCCCAAACCCTCCTGAGTATCCATGCTCAACTGCTAGAGCTTGTGCTTTGGCAGCCTCTGCCTGCTACCCCAGAAGCTACCCAGTATGCATCACCCTCTTGCCAAAGGTCATCCAGAGTATCCCAGAAGCCACCCTGTCACACTCTTCCACAAGGTCACCACTGATCTGTCACCAGGTTGCTTGTTTCTAAACTGTATAAAAATATAACCTCACAAATCGTCCTCTGTCATGGCTGCCTTTATGTCATGTCACTCGTGTGTCAGAGAGACCTCACCCCAGCCTTTGCACACTGTAGAGTCTGTGCTTTTGCCTCGCTGTGGTCCTCCACTGCGTGGCCACGCCATGCTTTGTCTCCTCCTGACAGCACGTGGCCGTTTGCTGCTCCAGGCTGCAGCCCAGGGTACGGTGAGCACTCGTCCCGGGGAGTTTCGTCCTCAGGTCAGTGGACTTCTGTTGGCTGTTTACCTTCCAGTGGAACTGGGTTAAGAAAACAGGCAGCGTGGTAGTTGAGGTAGTAATCCTCTTCCTCTGATTTCTCCTTCCTTCTTCTCTCTTTGAGACACGGTCTCTTCTGGATCGGCTGGAACTTGATATGACACCAAGGTTTTCCTTGAACTTCTGATCCTCCTGCCTCCACCTGCCAAGCAGTGGGATGACAGGCTGACACTACTGTGCCTAGTTTGTGGGGTGCTGGGGATCGAATCCGGGGCATTGTGCACACTGGGCAAGCACCCTGCCTACCGAGCTGCACCCCCAGACTTGCAGTTTTATAATTTATACTAGGAATTAGTTAAAAAGATACCAAAGAAGTCAGGAGGCAGAGGTAGAAGGATCTCCGTGAGTTTGAGGCCACCCTGAGACTATATAGTGAGTTCCAGGGCAGCCTGAGCTAGACTGAGATCCTACCTCGAAAAACCAAACAACAACAACAAAAAAGATACTGAAGGACTTAAGAAGGGGACAAAGGACCCACTGTGACGACTAAGGACGATGGACAACACCTGTAGGAAACGGCTCTTGTGCCCGGAAGTTCCACAGACCGAGGACCGGACAGTCCTGCAGCGCTGGTCCCCGAGAGCAGGGCCGTTACAGCTGCTCCCTGGCCCCATAAGCATTGGATATTACCATCTTTTAGATAAAATATTCTCTAGTCTTTCAAACATAGTACCACTCCATTGTTTTAACTTGTAAAATGCCTATTCAAGCCTTTTGCTCATTTTTCAGTTAGGTTATTTGCATTTTTCTTATTGTTTGGCAAGGATATTTTATATATTCTGAATGGGTCCTTTGTCAGATATATGGACTACAATATCCCCATAATGGTTTGCCTCTTCACTGTCTTAATCATGTCTTTTAATGAACAAAAATGTCAACTTTACTATTTATTTACTTACTCATACATTGAGAACTAGGGAGAGAGAATGAACACGAATGGGTGCTTCAGGGCCTCCTGCCACTGCAAACAAACCCAGACACACATATCTCCTTGGGCATCTGGCTTGATGTGGGTACTGGGGAATCGAATCTGGCCATCAGGCTCTGCAAGTAAGTGCCTTTAACAGCTGAGCCATCTTTCTAGCCCCAAAGTCTCAATTTTAATAAAGTCTATAATCAGTCTTTGGCCAAGGCATGATAGCACACACCGTAAATCCCAGAATTTGGGAGGCAGTGGCAGGAGGATCACCATGAGCTTGAGGCCAGCCTGGGACTAGAGAGTGAATGTCAGGTCAGCCCTGGGCTAGACTGAAACCCTACCTTGAAAAAAAAAAAAAAAAAGAAAAAGACATAAGATATCAGTGTCTTCTCCTGTAGTGCTGCCTGCATCCTACTGAGACATTTTCATGCACTTGAAGGTCATGGGGAGTCTCTCGTGACCCCGCCCAGAAGTTTCATTGTGTCAGATTTCACCTGTAGATCCGTCATCCACCTGGGTGTTGTGAGGTAGGGTAAGCTTTTTTTTTTTTTTTTTCATGAGGGTGTCCAGCTGACCCAATACCAATGGTTGCAAAACTGGTTTCCCCATTGTGGTGCAGTGACCCCAGGAATGGAATGAGTGCTGGGCTCCCCCCTGGCAGGTAGTGCTGAGGAAGGACCAGGCCCGCTGGTTCCTCCCAAGAGGTTGAGGAAGAGGGTGAACGTCGGACGACTCAGAACCTCTCCTAGTCACCGGAGAAAAACCACACTGAGTCGGGAGTCTTGTCAAAGCAGGAACTCGCTTTATTGTTACAGGCGGTTGCCTATATAATGTTGAGAATGAAGGCAGGGATTCTAGGATGTGGGGAGAGGTAAGGGCCAATAGTAAACTGTGACTATCGAAATGATAATTTCAACTCCTACGTGGAAGTAGCAGGCAAGAAGCCATTAGGCGTCTTGCTGAGTCCTAGGTGGCCAGAGACAGGTCGCCAAACTTTAGCTAGGCTCCGGAAGTTCCACTAGGCCTCAGGTCCGGGCCTCTCAAGGGCCAACAAACGAGTGTGACTTGTTGCTGTCTGTCTGTATACCTGTTCTTTTCCCGGCAGTGGCCTTCTTAAGGATTGATCTTGCTATTCCCTTGCTATTCATCTTTCTGAAGAACCAACTTTTTATGGTGCAATTTTCCCCTTACTGTATTGATTTCTGTTCTATCATATTTCCTTGGTCCTACCTTCTGTGGATTTAAATTGTTATTCTAGCCATTTTTTTTTTTTTTGAGGCAAGCCCAACAGACTGGCCTTTTTTTGCGAGAGGGAGAGAGGGAGAGGGAATAGGCACACCAGGACCTCCAGCCGCAGTTGAGCTCCAGATGTGTGCGCCCCCTTGTGCACGTGTGCGACCTTGCGCACTTGCATCACTGTGTCTGACTTACGTAGAACCTGGAGAGTCCGACATGAGTCCTTAGGCTTCGCAGGCAAGTGCCTTAGCTGCTAAGCCATCTCTCCAGCCATTGTTCTTCTAGATCTTAAGGACAGACACTTAGGCTGTCTGTTTTTAGTCTTGATTTTTTTTCCAAGCATGCGTTTAAGGGTATAATTTCCCTGATACATCTCATTTAAGTTTTTTTTTCAGAGCTGGGGACCAAATGCTGGGCCTCACACGTCAGACAAGCATTATACATTGAAGTACACCTCTAACCTATATCCTGCAGTTTTTAAGATATTGTAATTCTGCTCAAAATATCTTATTGCCCATGTGATTTCTTTCTCCTTTGGAAGTTATGTGCTATGCTTTGAATCTATGGGCCAAAAGTTTGGAGATTTCCTCAGCATCTTTGTGTTATTAATTCTTTTCTTATTTTCACTGCAGTCAGGCACCGTGTCTGCTCTCGGCATGTTCTGATCGTTTGAAACGTGTTGAAACCCGCTATGGCTCTGCACAGGGTCCGCTTCTGCGGAAGGAACGCTCAGCGTGCAGTTTCTGGGCGCAGTGGTCCTGCCCATCAGTCAGGTCCCAGTTGCTCATCATGGGGTCCGCTCTTCTGTGTCCTTCCTGAACACCCCCAACATTTGCTGCTGGTGACAGAGATGGCTTAAGTTCTCTCTCTCTGTCTATTATCACACTTTGCTTACTCATTCATTTCTGGACACTTAGGTTGGCTGCATACCTTGCTTGTCATGAGTAACACCATGCTAAACATCACAATTAGGTCTTCGTTGCATACGGACTTTGATTCATTTGGGGTATACCTAGGGATGATAAAGCTAGATCATATTTTTTTAACAGTTTTTTAACTGGTTTCTTTTTTTTTTTGAGGAAACTCCATGCTGATTTCCACATGACTATACTGATTACACTGCCACAGAGTACATAAAGTTTCCTTTCTCTCTGAATCCTCAGTAGCCTTTGATGCTATTTGTTTTCTCTTGAGATGGAATTTCAATGCAGTTTTCATTTGCATTTCCCTGATGGATAACGATATTGATTATTAGTTTTAAGACGCATTTCATGGGCACTTGTGCTTCTTTTCAAGTGCCTGTTCAGTTCATTTGCTCATTTGTCGATAGATTACTTGCTATTTTGGTTTTAAATCTTAGAGTCCTTTTATGTTCTGGATATTAATCCCCTGTCAGAAGAATAGCTGACAAAGTTCTTCTCCCACTCTGCAGATGATCACTTCACCCTGTTGTTTCCTGTATAAATAAGATATCAGTCTTAGCTTGGTGCAGTCTCGTCTGTCAGTCCTTGCTTTTACTGCCTGGCTGGAGGATTCCTGTTCCCCAAGCTTGTATCTTGAAGCTCTTCCCCTAGGTCTTCATGAAGCAGTTTCAAAGATGCAAGGCTTAAGGTCTGATTCATTTTGAGTTGATTTGTGAGCAGGGATTGTGATGGTTTATATATATTGTCAACTTGCAGGACCTAGAGCCACCTGGGATACTCTGCACGTGCCCGTGAGGGATTGCCTAGGTTCGATTATTGAGGTGGGAAGGCCCGCCTTAACTGTGGACACCATTCCACTGGTGTCCTGGGCTGTACTTGGAAAGGAGAGAGGCAGCTGAGCAGCAGGAGTCTTCGCTGTCCGCTTCTTCACCATGGGCTGAATGTGGCCAACGGCCTCACACTCCTGCCCCCACTCCCTGCTGCAGCTGCTGAGGCTGGTTCCTGGGCCCTCTGTTCTGTTCCACTGGTCATTATATCTTTGTTTGTGCCAGCACCAGGCTGGGCTTTTAAATACTGTGGCTCTGTAATATAATTTGAAAACAGGTTGATATCATCTCCAACATTGCACTGTTTATTTATTTTTGTTTAGGATTGTGTTAGCTATTTGGTGTCTTATGTGATTCCATATGAATATTTTTGTTTTGAGGTAGGCTCTCCAGGCTGACCAAGAACTCACTCTTGTAGTTTCAGGCTGGCCTCGAACTCCCAGTGATCCTCCTGCCTCTCCTTCTTCAGTTCTGGGATTAAAGGTGAACACCACCATGCCCAGCCTAGATGGTCTTTCTTGATTCTGTGAAGGATGTCATTAGGAGTTTTATGAGGGTTGGCACTGTTGAATAAGAGTCATCAAAATAGATATACTTAGTCACTTTTTAAAACTTTTTTATGAGAGAGAGAGAATTGGAGCGCCAAGGCCTCCAACCACTGCAATTGAACTCTAGACACGTGTACCACCATATGTGCATGTGCAACCTTGTGTGCTTGTGTCACTGCGGGCGTCTGGCTTATGTGGGACCTGGAGAGTCAAACATAGGTCCTTAGGCTTTGCAGGAAAGTGCCCTGACCACTAAGCAATCTCTCCAACCCTAGTCACTGGTTTTGAAGGAAATGTTTTCAATTTTCACAATTCAATATGATGCTCGCCATGGGTATACATCATATTTAGGTTGAGATATGATCCTTCCATACCTAGTTTCTACAGCACTCTTATGAAGGGATGTTGCATTTTGCAAGGGCTTTTTTTTTTGCATCTATTAAGATGATCATGTGATTTTTGCTCTCAGTTATATTTTATGTTTATTGAATTACCTATGTGAAATGATCTCATATCCCTGGAATGAAACCAACCTGATCATAGTGTGTGATCTGTGATCTTTTAACATGTTGTTGACATTGGCTTACAAATGGTTTGTTAAGGATTTTTGTGACTATATCCATCAAATATGAAGCATCCTGTGCATTTCTCCTTCAGCAAAGTGAGTACAGAAGCATTCTGTGCACTTCTATCTTAGGAGTCATTGAAGGAATGATGCCTTCAGTTCTTCAGAAGGCTGGGAACACTGAGCATTGACTGTTTGGTACAAAGATACTCACTGATTGGAGATGGAGACTTTATAACTGCATCAGCCTTGCTGTTTTCTGTTCTATTAAGTTTTTTTTGTTTTTTTTTTTTTTTTTCGTTTTTTGAGATAGGGTCTCACTCTGGCCCGGGCTGACCTGGAATTTACTATGTAGACTTAGGGTGGCCTCAAACTCACGGCGATCCTCCTACCTCTGCCTCCTGAGTTCTGGGATTAAAGGCTCTATTAAGGTTTTTAAAATTCCCTTTTGGTTCAGTTTTAGTAGCGTGTGTGTGTGTGTGTGTGTGTGTGTGTGTGTGTTCGTTCAGTTTTACCTAGATTTTCAAAGTTACTGAAGTATATATTTTCAAAATAATCCCTAATGAGCCTCTGAATTTTAGTGGTATCTATTATAAAGATCTCCTCTTTTCTTTCACAATCTATTAGTTCGAGTCTTTTCTGTCTTCCTTTTGGTTAGTTTGGTTAAGGGTTTGTCAATCTTGTTAATCTTCAAGGAACCAACTTTTTGTGTCCTTGATTCTTTATATTGTTTATTTTTCTTTGCAGAATTAAAAACTAAGAACATATTTTGTGTGGTGGTTTGATTCAGGTGTCCCCCATAAACTTAGGTGTTCTGAATGCTAGGTTCCCAGCTGAAGTAGATTTGGGAATTAACGCCTCCTGGAGGCAGTGTATTGTTGGGGGAGGGTTTATGGGTGTTATAGCCAGTGTCCCCTTGTCAGTGTTTGGCACACTCTCCTGTTGCTATTGTCCACCTTATGTGGGCCAGGGGGTGATGTGCAACACTTTGTATGGATACATCATGTGTTGGTACCATATTTTCCCTCCTCTGCTCCCATTCTGCTGAGGGGCCTCCTCAGTGGGGTTGCTGGCATTCCCCATGGAATTAGGTTATATTTCTTTATTTTCAGTTCTGATCTCCTCTCTTTCTTTCCTTCCTTTCTTTTCTCCTTCCTTCCTTCCATTTGGGGTTAGGTTTATTCTTGCTTTTCTAAGCCCTTGAGATGCACCATTAGCTAACTTGACATCTCTGATTTTTCACCTCTTAGAACCACCTTTGTTGTATCATAAGCAATTTGTGATATGTTGTGTTTCCATTTTCATTAGATTCCAAATATTTTTATTTTACCTGATTTCTTTCATGACCTACTAACAATCAAAAGTATCTTGTACAGTGTCCATGGGTTAGTATAATATCTGTAATTTGTCTGGTTGTTGGCTTCTAGTTACAACCTGATAAGATGCAAGAAATTATTTCACAGTTTTCATATTAAGCATTGCATTATGGCCTAAAATATGTTATATTTTGGAGAAACTTTCATGAGCTGCTTAAATATTTTGCATCGTATGCTGACTACTCAGTAATTGTTAAATTCACTGGGTCTATAGTGTGGTTTAACACTAAAGGTTTTTTTGCTGTTGTTTTTGTTCATAATTTGTCTGAATGACCTATTGGTGAAAGTGAGGTATTGGGCTGAAGAGATGAATTAGCGGTTAAGCACTTGCCTGTGAAGCCTAAGGACCCTGGTTCAAGGCTCGATTTCCCAGCACCCACATAAGAAGATGTACAAGGTAGCATATGTATCTGGAATTTGTTGGCAGTGGCTGGAGACCCTGGTGTGACCATTCTCTCTCTCTCTCTCTCTCTGTTGTTCTCAAATAAATGAACAAATAAATAAATAAATAAAAATAAATTTAAAATGCCTATCTGTTCCTTTATGTCCAGTCATGTTGGTGTCATGTAATTGGGTGCATCAAAATTAATTTCATATATATTTATAATCATATCTTCTTGATATATTGTTTCCTTTGGTAATATATAGTCTCTTCTGATGATTTTGTTTTTGTCTCCTAATTTTGGCTTTTTTGGATAAAAGCATAGGTGCTCCTGCCTGCTTCTTCATTCTGCTTGCCTGCCCCACCCTTCCTGTTCAGTCTTCACGCGCCCTGCCAATGAAGTGGGTTTCTTGTATGCAGCAAATAGCTGGATCTTGTTTTGTTAACACAGTTACTATATTGATACAGTATTCCATAACTGTTAATTGGTAAATTGAGACCATGTACTTTGGGGTCTGTAATGGAAACAAAGGTTTATCTTCATTCCTAACACCCTGTTGTTTTTCTGATGTTGATTTTCTTAATTCTTATGTGATAATCTCTGTTTCTACTGGGATTGAGTCTTTTCTATGTGCTCATAGTTGTGTTTATCTTTCTCTTCTGCTCTTCTACATATACAATTCCTTTAAGTATCTTCTACAATGCTGGCTTACAAGTCATAAATTCCTTTGTTTTTAAAATTTTTATTTATTTATTTATTCATTTATTTGTTTATTTGAGAGATAGATAGAGAGAGAAAGAGAGAGAGAGAGAGAGAGAGAGAATGGGTGCACCAGGGCCTCTGGCCACTGCAAACAAACTCCAAACATGTGCATCTGGCTTACATGGGTACTGGGGAATTGAACCTGGATCCTAAGGCTTTGCAGGCAAGCTCCTTAACTGCTAAGCCATTTCTCCAGCCCCATAAATCCCTTTAGATTATACGTAATGTTATAAGGTCTTTATTTCTTCTGTAGGTCAGAAGGACAATGGCTTGATACAGAAATGTAGTTAGGTACTTACTTTCTTTCACAGTTTGAAATACATCATTCCATGTGCTGCTAGACTTCAGATACTTTGTTTAGAAATCTACTAATATTTGGATGGATTTGTTTTGGTAAGCATTTGGTCCTTTTCTCTTGCAGCTTCCAATAATCTCTTTTGTTGTGTATTATTGTTTGCCTTAACCATAGTGACATGGTATGTGTGTGTGGGGTCTTTTATGGCCATGTCTCTTGGGGTTGTCTCTTGGTAATATTACTGACAATCTTAACAATATTAACTCTTCTGGTCCATGACCATGGGAGGTCTTTCCATTTCCCAAGGTCTTTAATTTCTTCAGTGTTCCACGTTATTTACTGTCGAGGTCCCTCACCTTCTTGGTTAGCTTTCTTGAGAGGGACTTTGATTCTTGAGATGTGGGAAACCTCTGTTATTAATTTACTGAATAGATTGTATATGCATATCGTCTGTACATCAGCACCTTCCTCTCTACCCCAAACACACCAGTTTGGCCTTTTAATCATGTTCCAGAGTATCCAGGCTCTGATCACAGTGACTTCTTTTCTTTATTATTGCCTGAATGTTTAACTAATGACAGTTTTCAAGCTATGAAAATTTCTTCTCTTGCTAGTGTGTTGGTGAAGCTTTTTACAGACTTTAATTTGACTTACTGAGCTTTCCACTGCCAAGCTTTCTGTGTGTTTGAGTCTCCCTGAATCTCTCGATTACATTTCTTATTCATATCCTATGTTGTTTTCCTTAATTTGTCCAGGTGTTCTCTGTGTTTTCTTGGAATTAATTGATCCTTTAAAATTATTCTTTTGAATTATTTTCCAACATTTCATCTACTTTAATATGGTTGCATTCATTTGCTAGAGAATTATGGCTTTTTGGAGAGCTTTGTTGCCTTGCTTTTTAAAATATTTCTTGTATTTCTATGCTGAGATTTCTGAGCCTGCGGGGACAGTATCTCTCCTAATGTTATGCTAGAAACTTTTTAGTGAACAGTTTTCTTTTGGTGTTATTCTGGGATATCAAATTTTTGTGAGGTGTTAAAAATATTTCAAAATGGCTTTTGTAGTGGAGTTTCCTTGTTCTTTCTTTTGTAGGGGATTAGTGTATTTTAACAGAGCACATACTGTGTCTGAGCCTAAAGGTCTGCTTTCTGCTTAGGTGGAGGTATGGGTTCCACAAATGTGGGGCATGTTGGTAGATCAAGCATCTGTGTTGTAGGCAGCAGAGTCTATGGAGTCTGTCTGTCCCCTGTGGTCTCTTCCCTGCTCTTGTCACTACTGTATAGTCTGAAGCGTGATGCCAGTTACCTCTGTCTGCTGCAGTCTGTGGTGGGTGCGCAGTCCACAGACCTTTCATTCTTTGTCTCTGTTACTTCGTGGGGGTGGATGTCCAGGAGTGAGCCTTACAACCTCCTCTAACCATACCTACTTCAATCTTTGTCGTCTTAGAGTTTTTAGTCTCCTGTATTCTTTGAGCTAAAGTGTTTGCTGGAATTTGAGCAGGGTTAGATTGTGTAGAATAAATTGCACTAATTCTTAGCGAGACTTGTTTAGGTGGTATTCCATCCGAGTCACACTGGGCCATGACGTACATGCTGGTCCGGATACCATGGCGCAGTGAGTATGCAGGGAACTCAAAGGAAAAGGAAGTGTAGGGCACCGTGTTTCCCAAAGCACCATGCTGGGGCCCAACAGTCTCGTAACGACTTCCTGTTTTGGTGCCGCAGTTTTATGACAGTTCTCAGGTGACAGCATGCTATTAAGTTTGCCCATCAGCCAAGGTCAACTGCGTTTCCGTTCTGTGCCTGCTTCTGTGCCAGATGTCCCTGCTGTGTTCTGTCCCTCTTGTTCTTTCTGTCACTCCCGACGTCACCACACTGCTGGGCCCCAGTGGTCTCCACACTCAGGTGCTATTTCTCAACCCCCTCTTCCAGTAAGTGGAGCATCTGGGTGTCTCCAGGCCTCACCCATCCAGTACTAGACTGCAGCATGTTGCCCCAATCACACGCCTTGCTAAGAAGCTGTTACCTGGCTGCTTCATTTCCAAGCTGCTGGGAAGCTGCGGGGAGCCGCTTGCTTCTAATCCTCCAGTCTGGCTGTGTGCATGGGTGTTGGAACCAGATTTGAAGATTTAAATATCCACTGGCTACTGATCAAAATGTCAGACCTTGGGAAATTTTATCCTCTCCTTTCATTTTAATCAATATTTGAAAAGGTGAAAAAAAAAAGCTTTGAAAGATCAGATCATCCTAGTGTTACTTCATTTTATATTTGAAACAGCGTCTCATTTTGTAGACCAGTCTGGTTTTGGACTTTCTTTCTTTATATTTTTAAATTGTTTATTTATTTATTTATTTATTTGACAGAGAAAGAGGGAGTGGGGGGAGGGAGAGAACGGGCACACCAGGGCCTCCAACCACTGCAAATGAACTCCAGACACATGCGCCCCCTGGTGCATCTGGCTAACATGGGTCCTGGAGAATCAAACCTGGGTCCTTTGGCTTTTCAGGCAAACACCTTAACTGCTAAGCCATCCTTCCAGCCCTGGTTTTGGACTTTCAATTCTCTCTCCCCACCTCCTGAATACTATGATTAGAAGTATACAACATACCACCAAGCTCCTGTAGTTTGATTTTAAACTATTTCAGAGCGCAGTAATAGGAAAGCTTCTAAACTCATCTTATACAGCTGGTGTAATTTAAGTTCCTAAATCTAAGAAAACATCAACCTCATTTATGAATATAAATAAAAGTCACAGACAAATCAGAGCAAAAATACTTAAAATCACACCAGACAGAATCTAGCGGCACATTTTTGAAAAGTATATCATAACTAAGAAAAGCTTCTTCCAGAAATGCAGAGATAGTCAAATATTGTGAAATCTACTTTAGAAATAATTCTACTAATAGAAGGAGAAAAATCATGTGCTCATCTCCATAAATGCAGAAATAGTACTTGATAAAATTCAAGACATATGTATTTTATTTTATTTTTGTTCAACAAATATGTATTGAACATCTGCTCTATCATGGTATTAAGGATCTAAGAATGAAAATGATACTGGCCCCTTTCCAACTCTTGTTCCAGTAAAGGCAGTCAATAAATAAGGGGATAAAGGGACAAGCCATTTACCTAGAACATCATTTATTTGAAAACCTCAATAATATATATATATATATCGATTTCATTAGTATAGTTAATATATCTCAGTCCAAAAGACCATATTTTACTAGAGAAATTCTAAATGTTTTCTTACTAAAGTAAAAAAAATGTAAAAATGCTTACTCTGTGGCATTTTGTTGTTGTCATTGTTTTGGGGACACGGTCTCACACTGCATCCCAGGCTGGTCTTGAACTCACTGTGTAGCCCAAGCTGGTCTTGAACTCCTGGTGATCTTCCTCTCTCAGTCTCCAGAGTGCTGGGATTGGAGATGTGCTGGTACCACCACAAGTTTGCACTGTTTAAGGCTGAGTTGAATAATTAGTTAAAACAGTAAGGGAAAGAAACTAAAAAGATAGAAACTGAAAAGACAGAGGTAAGATCATTGCTATTAAGACATAATGTCACAAAATGTGCAAATAAGAATTTCCAAAGGATTAGTGGTAAAACTATCATGAACAGTAAGAAATGAAAAGAATCATAAAGAATAAAAAAGAATAAGTGGCTTTTCTTAGCTCCTTTCCTTGTTACTGGGGAAAAAAATACCTGACAAGCCAGGCGTGGTGGCACACACCTTTACTCCCAGCACTCAGGAGGCAGAGGTAGGAGGATTGCCGTGAGTTCGAGGCCACCCTGAGAATACAGAATGAATTCCAGGTCAGCCTAGACTAGAGTGAAACCCTACCTCAAAAAACAAAACAAACAAACAAACAAACAAAAACCCTGACAATAAGCAACCTGCAGGAGGAAAGGTTCATAGTTCAAGGGGAGTTCACCGAGGCAGGGAAAGCTTGGTGGCAGAATCACAGGGCAGCTGGTACACTGCACCTGCGGTTAGGAGGCAGAGAGTGGCAAACGGTATGGATCGGCACCCTTCTCCTTTTTACTCAGTCCGGGACCCCCAACCCACAGTTAAGGTGGACATTTCTGCCTTAGCCTAATCTAGAATCTATCTCTAAAAGACGTAACTGGAGATTCCTCTTGGGTGATTCTAGATCCCATCAAGTTGATGATCAATATTAACTATCACAAAGTCTACTTCATAATGCCAGTGTATTCAATCCAACTTCAGAAGCCACCATAGTCTTTGACAGTTCCAAGACTATTTAAAAAGCCAAAGTCTCAACTCTATTCAGAGACTCAAAGCAAATGCTTAACTACAAGCCCCTATAAAATGAATAAACAGGTTACATAGTACCGATGTACAACAGCACAAAAATCAGCTTTCCCATTCAAAAAGGGAGGAGTGCGGGGCATAGCAAGGCATGATCCAACTAAAACCCATTAGGGAAAGCAGCCAGTCCATCAGCTTACGTAGCCTCACCCATCAGGCTGAGATGCCTGCAGGACGTAGAATCTCTCTCTTGGGCCACCTACACTCCATGTATACAGTGCTCCTCAGCAGTCGCCCTATGGTGCTGATGTTGCCATCCTGGGGTCTTTGCTGCTGATCAGGCTTCACCGTCACAGCTTCACGCAGTGGCCTCTCAGGGTAACCCTGCCACGCATTGCCTGGCCTCAGCAGCCCTCCGTACCCCTCAATTATGTAGCTTTCGTACTTACAAAACCAAGAAAGTGTGAACAAAGCTGCCAAACTCTGCTTGCAGCTTGTCCTTTTAGACCAAAGTGGCATCCGCTTCTGTATGCCTCCAAGGCTGACAGACCTTGAGGAAACACTTCCCTGGGCAATTACTTTTAAGCAGGGAACCCCTTCAGAGCAGGGAATCCCTTCAAATGAATTCCCAGTTTAGGCTCTCTCCTTTCAAATGAAATTTGCACTTTCACAAGATGGAGCTCTGAATAAGTGGGGTCTTTCCCTTGGGTACCTTTCCTGTTGTCCCAGCATAGTGTAAGGTTTTTTTTGTCTTTAATAATCAAACCTGTCTTGTCTATAACTTTAAACTCATTCACACTCTCTTCCTTGCCAAGCTTCACATCTTTTATATCTTTCTGCTACAGTTCTTGCTTTTTCTTGTTGTAAGGCCTGGATCATAGCAGCAAGCATTAACCAAGACACAGCCTGAATGGTCTCTTGGCTTGAGGTTTCCTTTGCAAAACAAGCTAGCCAGGGCTGGGGAGATAGCTTAGATGGCAAAGTGCTTGCCATGCAAGCATAAGGACCTGAGTTAAATACTCATAACCCATGTCAAAAGGCAGATGTGATGGGGTACGCTATAATTCCACCACTGGAGAGCAGAGATGGAGGATTCCCCGGGGTTGGCTGGCTAGTCAGACCAACGTACTTGGTGGGCTCCAGGCCAGTGAGAGACTCAGTCTCAGAAACATAGATGGAATCTGAGGGTCCATACCCAACGTTGTCCTCTGGCATCCACACACACATGCATACATGAGCACACGTGCCTGCATCCACACACAAAATAAATCAGTCCGTTACTTTGTAATTCAGTCTCATTAAGGATCTCTGAACCCAGATATAATGCAACCAAATTCTTTGCTAGAATAGGACGTGAGCTGCTGCTGGTCTAGTGCTCAAGAGAGTCCTTGTTCTCCTCTGAAGACTTATGAGTGGGGCCTTGGCTATCTGCATTTCTCTTGACAGTCTGGTCTTACATTCTGGCCAGTGAGCTCTGAAGATCCTTCTGCCTCCGCCTCCTTAGTGCTGAGATTACAAGCAGGGCCACCACACCTGTTTGTTTGTTTGTTTGTTTGTTTGTTTTTCCCTTGGATGTTGGGGGACCTGAGCTCAGGTCTTCATGATTGTATAGTGTGATGTTTAGAATGAGGTGTCTCCCGTAGGCTCATGTGCTTTGAGCACTTGGTACCCAGCTGGTGGACGTTTGGGAAAGTTGCAAGGCTTTGGGGAGGAGGAGCCTTGCTGGAGGAGGTATGTTTCTGGGGGTGGGCTTTGGGGCAGGACAGCCCAGTAGATAGACTGCTTCCGTGCCATGGCAAAGCTTCCCCTTGAAACTGTGAGCTGAAATAAACCCTTCCCTTCAGTAAGTGCCTCTGGTCGGGGTTTTGTCCCAGCAGCACTTTAGCCACTGAGCCACTTTCTCAGCCGGCCCCCAGCTTATTCCTAACCTTAATCCTTTTTATACTAAAGTGGTCGTTTCTCATAAATTGTAGGTTCCCTTTATATTGTTTTGTTTTTCAAGGTAGGGTCTTACTCTAGCCCAGGCAACCTGGAATTTACTGTGTAGTCTCAGGGTGGCCTCAAACTCATGGTGATCCTCCTACTTCTGCCTCCCAAGTGCTGGGATTGAAGGTGTGTGCCACCACGCCTGGTTCTTTCTATTCTCTGTTGATTCTTTGTAATAGCTTTTCTTTTTTTGAGGTAGGGTCTCACTCTAGCCCAGGCTGACCTGGAATGCACTATGTAGTCTCAGGGTGGCCTCGAACTCATGGTGATCCTCCTACCTCTGCCTCCCGAGTGCTAGGATTAAAGGTGTGCACCACCATGCCTGGCCTCTTCCTATTAGTTTTATTCCTTTTCTGTTTTTTTAAGCACAGTGTATGCTCCTTTCTCCCTCAGTCCTTCTCACAGAGCCTATCTTCTTCTGGTGCATTCTGCTGCATTCTCCCCAGCATACTGTATCCCTTTCTTTCATCTTCTCTGCCTCATGTACGCTTCCTCCCCCAACCCTGCCTGAATTCTTGCCTGCTCTTCAGTGCTGTGTTCAAAGGTTCTTTGAAAAATATTCCTCCTTGCTTCCAGCCTAATGTGAAATGCTGGCATTTATCAAGGCAAATTACCCTTTGATTTCTCAGTAATGCGGACGTCTTTGTCGCTCCTTGATCAACTGTGAATATCAACGCAGAGTTTCTGTTTTACCTAGGTAATCTCTAAAATAGTTTGCTCATTGCACTGCACATAACTGGCATCAAAATGATTCTTGAGATTGGATTAGGAAAACTCACGGGCTTGATTTACCCCAGAAGCATTGTCTGAGTACCTCATGTTCAAAGATCTTAGTCATTAGAACCCATTAGTGACCAGAAGATGTTTTCCTAAGTCCATATAGGCACTAAAGCCAGGCGGAGGGTGGGACAACAACCTGGAAGAGTGTTTTCCTTAACACTGAGAACTAGCCCAAACTGCATGTAAGGAAGGCCCTGGGTGTCAGCTGCGCTTGCTAAAAGCTGCATGACTGACGGCGCGTTCTAGAGCCGGCTGCGCTGGCACACGCCTTTAATGCGAGGCCTTGGGAGGCTGAGACAGGAGGTTGCCTGTGAGTCTGGAGCCAGCCTGGGCTATGGAGAGAGTTCCAGCTCAGCCTGGCATAGGGTGAGACCTTGCCTCAAGAAAACAAATTTTTAAAGAATACCGTTTCTTTGTGTGTGTGTATGCAGGTAGACCTGCATGTGCATGTGGAGGTCAGAGAAGCATATGATTCCTTGGGAATACCATCTACCTTTTAGAAAATATTTTATTGTCAACCTCAATACATATAGAAAATAGACCATAATCATAAGCCCCTCCCAACACCCTCCTAAATCCCCTCTCCACTGAATCCCTTCTTCTGTCCTACTAGACTCTCTTCTATTTTGATTTCATCATTTTTTCCTCCTGTTCTGCAAGTCTCATGTAGGTAGTGTCGGCCACTATGAGGTCATGAATAGCAAGGCCACTTTGTGTCTTGAAGACAGTCCTGTAAGCACTTCTCCCCTTCCTTTGGCTCTTACGTTCTTTCCACCACCTCTTCCACAATGGTCCCTGAGCCTTGGAGGGTGTGATAGAGATGTCTCACTTAGTGCTGAACACTCCACTGTCACTTCTTCTCAGCAATTTAGTGAGTTTTGAGTCACCCCAGTGGTCACCATTATCTGAAGAAGAAAAAAAAGTAGCTTCTCTAACCAAAAGTAAGAGCAGCATTAATATATGGGTATAAACATAGGCATTCAGACAGCAGTGTGATGGGCATAGTACATCCATTTAGCCAGACAACAGTAGTCATTTCCCCCCAGGGCTTATGACCTCGCTAGCCATAGGCTTTGACTAGGTTTTCAGTAGCAGGCAGGAATTCGCTTACCTGGAGAGGGCTTGAAAGACAGTCAGAGAACAACTTGTTTTCCCTGTTACAGCTGTGCCACCATTGTACCAGTTGGCACATTTTGCTACCCTGGTCAGCTATAGAACTTGCAGGATCCATTGATGGCTAAGATCGCTGATTAGTCCCCTCCCTCAATAGACTACACGGGTATTTCCAGCGTCCTCAATAGGAAGGAGGCTTCCAGCTCAGCTCCAGCCTGGTTTCTCAGTGACCTGCAGCCCAAGAATGCGGAGTCTACAGCAAAGGGGTCCTACCATGTACTTCTGGCAGGAAACTAAGAGCCTTGACAATGGCCTGTAATGTTTTGGGCCCCTGACCAACACCTTCCTAGAAGATATCTGACTACTGGTATTAAGATTTTTCCTAAGTCCCTGAAGCAATATTGTTTGCATTTACAGATGTGTGTGTCCAAATTAGACCTGTTGTTGCCAGGTGTCTTGCTCCTAGTAGTTTCTCCAGCTTATTGTGAAAATGTGACTAAGATGACACGAGATATTTGCAAGAGTCTGTACATACAAGTTATTCTTCAAAAACGCAAATATTTCTTTTCTTTCAGGAATCTAGAAGCTTTGGAGTCACAAGAAGAGAAGGTAGGGAAATGCGCTCACTTTCATTTAATTCTAAGTGCTGACATTTTGAAAGCAGTTTTGTTGAAATTGAGGTGAGCTTCAGACTCAGGTCTCCTGTTCCTTGAGATTTCTGCGGCCTTTCCCAGGCACTGACTGACTCTTGGCTCAAGGGCTCAAGTACCAAATGCCAATTTTGTGTGCAAGAACTGGGGCTTCTGCCTACCCATGTCGGAGGTGGGACTGGCTTGCCTGTGCCCACCCCATGGTCTCGGAGAGCACCCTCAAGTGAAATTTGAAGTCATTATTTGGTTTCACCAAGCAAAAAAGCATTAATAATAACAAAAAAATGCTTTACAGTTTGAGGAGTTTCGGTATTGAGCAGGCAGTGCCACTGTGAAAAATGTTTCCGATTAGATTTTTATGGCTTTAGCTCAGCCGAAATAGAAATAACCAATTAATTTTCCCTTTGAAAACAATTCCATGATGTTCTAGTTTCCCTGCCAGCATTCCTCCAGCACATTTGTTTTCTGGGCTCAGAGGTAAGCATCTAGGGATGGTAATTTCAGAAATGTTTTAGCGGAAATTGAAATGTCTCTTATTTACTTTCAGTAATACCTGCTTTCTAATAAGAGGATGTCTTTTGCGTGATTTGTGGATTCATTGATAATCAATTCACTGTAGTGATTTGAGGATAAAGTCAGAAACCAAAAGGGCATTCTTGGTCTAGCACATAGCCTTTGCTTTTAGCCCTAACCACATCCTTGTCTGTGGTATCTACAGAAAAAGGGTGGATGGGGGCTGGAGAATGCAAAAGAAAATACTGTTCACTCCTAATGCTAATATGTCTTTGCCCCCTGGATAACGCCTGCGTTTTGCAACAGAACAAATGGCTTGGGTGTCCATGTTGCCAGAGTGTGTTTCTGAATGAGACTGTGTGTGTGCAATAGAGTGTGTGCTGGGCTCACCAACCCCTGCTGTCCAACGTGCTGAAACGCTACCGCGTGAGCCCTCTCGCTCCCCCTCCCAGTTGCAGTTGTCTTTGGGTTTGAACTCAATGTTCTCTGAGCTGTATCCACAGGCCACCCTGGCATCGTTTGCATATCAATACCAAATGAAACTGGATGCAGGTGGATGGGGCACAGGAGAGCATTTTGATTTGAAAATTGTGTTCACCATTATGGGGACAGTGACCACGCGAGTTGGAGAGAAATAGCCACAGTGAGAGGAGAAGTTGACATGAACTTTGACTTTCGATGGAGTGCTCTTCATGCCAGTGCCCAATGAGACTGTTTGGGATTAATTTGCACAAACTAATGACATATAATCTGAGCTGTTTTGGAATCTTGCTGTCTCTGTCTAAAAATATCTCTAACAAGGCTCGAGTTACAGGACAGCCCCGTAGATTTCTATCCGAAGGCATAAAAGGCCCTGGCTGAGTTTACAGGATGGGCAGACACTGTGCTGCTCCAGTCACATGTTCCTCCTCTCTGGAAGCACCATATTTTGCAGCTGGCTGACTTGAAACGTACCCTTTGGGTTGGTGTTAGCAAATTTGTCCTGACATCACAGATTGGTTTTTTCTTCTTGTGGAATGTTGTCTTTCTTACTAGTTTCTGGCAAAGCTGAGTGTGTAAGATTTCCTGAAATAGCTCAGTGTCTTGATGTCAGTGCCTGCCACCTGGCAGGCAGGAAGGAGTGGTGACACCTTGAAGGTTGGTTCCAAGTGTTTTGGGGTCCGAGAATCCATTGCCACATGTTGTGGGGGTGTTCATCTCCAGAGCGGTAGATGAGGATAAAAATCATAGAGGTGCTACAAATATTTCAGTGAATTGTCACCCCTACGAATCAAGGCAGATCACTACCGTCTAGAAACACACGTGTGGTTTTGAGTCCTTGCTCTGTCTTGACTTGGACAGAAGGGTAACAGGTAAGTCAAGCCTAGTTCACCAGTTCCAGGAGGGTCCAGAGAGATCCGGGGAGCACTTGGGCCTGAAGAGGCAGCCTCCTGACCCAAGATGATTTGTCATGTAGGCTTGTCTAGCTTCATTATTTATATCTAACCCAGGGGTATCAGCTCAGATGAATTTTGGAAGTATATGACTAAGGCTGCCTGTGAGGTTAGAGGGGCTGATAATAGCTTTGGAAATGGAGTCCAGGTTAAATCGGAGTGGGACTTGGGGACCACTGAGGTGAGATGAATGCTCCCTGCCTTGCAGGTCCATGGTGCGCTGGTTTCCAGACCACAGCCTAGCTTCCTTGCCTCTGACTGCTCACAGTTCCTGCAGCCTGCACAATTCCTTCATCTCACATCAGCCCCTCTCCACGCCCTCCATCTCTCTCAATGTCTTAGCTTACACTCCTGTGATATCTGCTGATTCATCTCCTAACAGCAGGAATTCTCCCCATGTTCCTGGCTGTCCTAGCTCAGGACCAGGGATTGCTCCTGTTTCTTGAATAAGCCCTCAAGTTAGCCATTTCCTTGGTTCTCAAAAACTGCTTTTAAGGAGATGTTCAGTTCTGTCACTGTGCCTTTGTTCCTTTTAAAGACCACTGTTGTTGTTTGGGGTCCATTGCCAAGTCTGGTGATGTTGGGTTAGACTGTATTCTCACACAAACAAAACGTATGTCCTGTGGACGTCAGTTAGACATTCCTGGCCGATGTGTTCATGAAAGTTCTCCAGGTTCACCTAGGTTTAGTGTCATGCTCCAGGTGCATAGAAGCTTGGTGTCACGGGATGCATGGTGCTTCTCAGAGGGGGATGTGGGAAGCAAGGCACGATGGCGTTTTGGGAGACTGTCTGAAAATAACGCAAACAAAAATGATATGTTGAAGTCCTGACCCAGAGCTTGTGAATGTGACTTTACTTGGAAATAGGGTCTGCAGATGGCAGATGTACTCAAGACAAGGTTATATTGGATCCAGTTGTGTAGTAGACAGCTTCATGTTGTTGGAACAAACATCCAACCAAACACAGTCTATGGGGGGAGTGGGTTGCTTCAAGCTTACAGATCCAGGGGAAGGTCTATGAAAGGCAGAAAAGGCTGGCTCCCGTTCATAAATCTAAGCAGAGAGAAACCCCAAGCAGCCAGCAAATGCCACAAAGCAGGGCTTGCAAAGGGCACTGAGTAGGATGCCAGCACTGAACATCCAAGATAACAACGTTAGTCTTGTTTCATCCCATGGGAAACCGAGTTGGGGAAGTGCTGCACATTATCTTCCCTGCCGAGAGGTGAAGTTGATATGAAAATCCCCAAGCAAAGTGCCAGGGAGGCTGGGCAGGGCAGGGCAAGCCAGATTGATTCCTTTGAGTTTGGGAGTTCCATCTTGGAGGATGGGCATTAGGCATCAGGTCAGAGCAAGTTGAATTGGTTACTTTGAATGAATATGGGGGCCTTTTTTTTTTTTTGCTAGAAAAACAGAGAGAGAGAGAGAGAGAGAGAGAGAGAGAAAGAGAGAGAGAGAGAGAGAATGGGTGCGCCAGGGCCTCTAGTCACTGCAAACGAACTCCAGACGCCTGCGCCACGTTGTGTATCTGGCTAACGTGGGTCCTGGGGAATCGAATCGAAGTCCTTTATATTTGCAGTCAAACACCTTAACTGCTAAGCCATCTCTCCAGCCTATGGGAGCTTTTGCTTAAAAAAAATAAGGAAGAAGGGCTCAAAGGCTGGTGATCAGGCAGCTGGTGAGGCAGGATTCAGTCCCTGGACTCTGTTCTCTGCATTTGTCATTAGTGATATTCTTTTTGGGGGCCTGTAACCTTGCCTAACTACTCACAAAATGGGGACTAACTTATTCCTAATTCCTATTGATTCAAGCAAAGTAGATGGCACCTTACCCCCAAGACTCCTTCCTCCACTGCTGTCATGGAGACAGGAGGCCGGGATTCCGACTGGGCCACTGCCCCCCCAACCCCCCTCACCCCAGCCAGCCCCCAGTGCACTGAACTCTCTCTGGTGGTTGAGAGTTGCTTAAATGGCCTGATATTGCTTCATCTGTCCAAGGGCTGTTACACATAGCTGGATGCCAAGCCTGGAAAGCTGAGAGGAACTTACAGAAGAAAGTCTTTGTATCCAAATATGTTTGCAATATTGAGTCTCTTAGGGACTGTGTGAGAGACATAGTAGCAGAGACTGGGGCAAAGAAATGGCAGTAGATGTCACCCAGTGAAGGCGTGTGGCTTCCTCAGGGAGCTGAGGCCACTGCTGTCTTCAGGGCAGGCCTGCACTGCTTTGGTCTTTGTGCCCACGGCTCCTGGGCCTGCCACACAGGGCCAGCAATGGCTGTGCCCTCCTCACTGCAGCCTCTCTCCAGGCACCTAAAATTTAATTTCAACCTTTTCTGAAACTTCAGCAAGGAGGTGCCAACCTCACCCCTCCAAGACACCCCTGTGTCCACTCTGAGAGCCAGTGTGCTGGTTATGTCTGCCAGAATCCATCGGCTCAGACCAGTACTTTTCTGTGACAGATCCCATCACATCGAATTACAGCCATGAGAGCGCCCTTGAGGTTTCTGGGCAAGTGGCTGGGATAATTCCGCCCTTCCCAGCCGTCGATTAAGGAGCAGGGGGTGATCTGTAAGCTATTCCAGATGTCTGTGATTGTGCTGTGATTAGGGGCTACGAGCTTGGGGACGGGCACCAGTGTCATGTCGCATTACTCACCCTCCCAAGGATGCTTCACTCTGCGCACCAGCCTCAGCCAGCTTCAAGCAAGACCAGGAGCCTGGGAGGGGAAGGACGCTGCTGTCTTCAGGGAAAAGGAGAAGGAGTGACAGTCATGCTGGCCCTGGTGGCTGTAGCTACTTAGGCTGCTTAGCAATGCAAATCTCCTAACCAAATAGGGCCTGCCAGTCCCAGTGTGAAACTAGCGCCTTGCTTCCTGAAAACCCTTGGAGTCAGTCCTTGGCGGAAGGCTGCTTCTAATGGCCCCTTTATAGTGTTGCACATCTGTGTGAGCTTCAGCTTTCAAGAACTGCCTAGTGTTTACCATTCGTTTTGATTTGTTTAGCAGATGCTTTGTGGATCTCCCTCCCGCGCCTGCAGAATCTATCTCAGTCTAACGTGAAGTGGCTTGGATGAAACAGATTAATAAACTCGCGGGTTCTTTTGCGTGAACTTCTTTAATGGCTACAGATGGGGAGAAGCTCAAAGGACGCCAACCAGACTTGACAGTGCTGAGGCCAGCAGGTCCTTTTCAATTCCAGAATACCACTTAGCAAGGACCCCACCCTCCCTCGCAGACAGGAAGCATTCATACGCTTCTGCAGTCACTGGGCTCAGAGGAGTTGGGAGTGGCATGGGTCTCCTATAGTCCTGACCCCACAAATGTTGGCTCTTCAAGGGGGTGGGGAGCTTTGAGTTCATCTTCCTCCCTTGCCTGACTCCCAAGCCACAGCAAGTCAGCCTTTCAGGGACTCTGGGAAAGTTCTTCTCCACAGACACACCCAGGCCCGGTTCATGTCTCACAAAGCCATTTGCCCAGCATAATAATGTGTTATCAGAAGCCTCTGCAGTCAATTACCTGTGACTTCTGAACCATTTATTGCTGTCTCTTTGTTCTATTGCCCACAACCCCAGCATATTCTTTATTAGAATGTGAGGGCCAGGGGGTTGGAGCATGCTCAGTCATGGGGTGCTTGTGTATAAATGAGGTCTAGAGGGTTGGGGTATGGCTCAGTTGTGGGGTGCTTGTGTATAAATGAGGTACAGAGGGTTAAGGGCATGGCTCAGTCATGGGGTGCTTGTGTATAAATGAGGTACAGAGGGTTGGGGGCATGGCTCAGTCATGGGGTGCTTGTGTATCAATGAGGTGCAGAGGGTTGGGGGAATGGCTCAGTCATGGGGTGTTTGTGTATAAATGAGGTGCAGAGGGTTGGGGTATGGCTCAGTCATGGGGTGTTTGTGTATAAATGAGGTACAGAGGGTTGGGGGCATGGCTCAGTCATGGGGTGCTTATGTATAAATGAGGTGCAGAGGGTTGGGGCATGACTCAATTGTGGGGTGCTTGTGTATAAATGAGGTGCATAGGGTTGGGGTATGGCTCAGTCATGGGGTGCTTGTGTATAAATGAGGTGCAGAGGGTTGGGGCATGACTCAATTGTGGGGTGCTTGTGTATAAATGAGGTGCAGAGGGTTGGGGGAATGACTCAATTGTGGGGTGCTTGTGTATAAATGAGGTGCAGAGGGTTGGGGCATGGCTCAGTCTTTGGGTGCTTGTGTATAAATGAGGTGCAGAGGGTTGGGGCTTGACTCAATTGTGGGGTGCTTGTGTATAAATGAGGTGCAGAGGGTTGGGGCATGGCTCAGTCGTGGGGTGCTTGTGTATAAATGAGGTGCAGAGGGTTGGGAGAATGGCTCAGTCGTGGGGTGCTTGTGTATAAATGAGGTGCAGACGGTTGGGGGCATGGCTCAGTCGTGGGGTGCTTGTGTATAAATGAGGTGCAGAGGGTTGGGGGAATGGCTCAGTCATGGGGTGCTTGTATATAAATGAGGTGCAGAAGGTTGGGGGAATGGCTCAGTTGTGGGGTTCTTGTGTATAAATGAGGTGCAGAGGGTTGGGGTATGGCTCAGTCATGGAGTGCTTGTGTATAAATGAGGTGCAGAGGGTTGGGGCATGACTCAATTGTGGGGTGCTTGTGTATAAATGAGGTGCAGAGGGTTGGGGGAATGACTCAATTGTGGGGTGCTTGTGTATAAATGAGGTGCAGAGGGTTGGGGCATGGCTCAGTCTTTGGGTGCTTGTGTATAAATGAGGTGCAGAGGGTTGGGGCTTGACTCAGTCTTTGGGTGCTTGTGTATAAATGAGGTGCAGAGGGTTGGGGCTTGACTCAATTGTGGGGTGCTTGTGTATAAATGAGATGCAGAGGGTTGGGGCATGGCTCAGTCGTGGGGTGCTTGTGTATAAATGAGGTGCAGAGGGTTGGGGGAATGGCTCAGTCGTGGGGTGCTTGTGTATAAATGAGGTGCAGAGGGTTGGGGCATGGCTCAGTCGTGGGGTGCTTGTGTATAAATGAGGTGCCAGAGGGTTGGGGAATGGCTCAGTCGTGGTGTGCTTGTGTATAACTGAGGTGCAGAGGGTTATGGGTATGGCTCAGTCTTGGTGGTGCTTGTGATATAAATGAGCGTGCGGAGGGTTAAGGGACATGGCTCAGTCATGGGTTGCTTTTAGTGTATATTTGAGGTACAGAGGGTTGCGGGGATAGGCCTCAGTTGTGGGGTTCTTGTGTATAAAGAGGTGCAGAGGGTTGGGGTATGGCTCAGTCATGGATTGCTTGTGTATAAAATGTGGGCAGGAGGTGGGGGCACGGCTCAGTCGTGGGGTGTTGTGTATAAATGAGGTGCAGGAGGGTTGGGCCTGGCTCAGTCGTTGGGTGCTTGTGTATAATGAGGTTGCAGAGGGTTGGGGGCATGGCTCAGTCGTGGGGGCTTGTGTATAAATGGAGGTTCATGGGGGTTCGTGTGCCATGATTCAGAGGTATGGAGATGCTCGTAGAGTGCATATATTGCTAAAAGGGATTGCAAGGCTTGGGGCAGGAGCTGGCTAGTGAAATGACCTGAAGGGTGGAGAGGCCAGTCCTGTAGTGTGTCAGTGCACGAGGTTGGGATGCCTCAGCATCGTGGGGTGCTGAGAGGGCGAAGTTCGGGTGGCTCTGCGGCGAGTCCTTGTCGGAAGGCTGAAGGGTTGGGCTGCAGCAGCAGGGATTGCGTAGTGTAGCATAGACACATGACACAGGGGGGGCATGGTCTCTCGTCGGGGCTGAAACATGGTGAGAAGGGTGCCCGCTACTGTTTGAAGAAGGCAGTTCACTTCATCTCCCGGAAACACGATCTGCAAGGCGCCAGGCATGCTCTCCTAGGGATCTAATATGTACTGATAACAGTTAAGGGCCACTGGCACAGCTGCAGGTCTTGTTCTAAAGGGTATTGGGATGGTCATTTCTTGTTTGTGTATAAATGAGGTGCAGAGGGTTGGGGGCATTGCTCAGTCGTGGGGTGCTTGTGTATAAATGAGGTGCAGAGGGTTGGGGGCATGGCTCAGTCATGGGTGCTTGTGTATAAATGACGTCTAGAGGGTTGGGGTATGGCTCAGTTGTGGGGTGCTTGTGTATAAATGAGATACAGAGGGTTGGGGGCATGGCTCAGTCATGGGTGCTTGTGTATAAATGAGGTGCAGAGGGTTGGGGTATGGCTCAGTTGTGGGGTGCTTGTGTATAAATGAGATACAGAGGGTTGGGGGCATGGCTCCGTCGAGCTGTGCTGTGCTGGCATACAGCATGAGGTACAGAGTGCAGTGAAAAGTCAGGTACTAATTCTCTTGTTGCCATCAAAATCAGTTTCTTAAAAATTCTTAACTCTGCCCTTTCCACAAAGCCTGGTCCTCTCATGGAGATCATGCTGTCTGTCGAGAGACTAACTCCGTGCACTGCAGGAACAGGACGGTGACTGGGAGCCCTTGGCGGGAGAGACATCCCTGTTGTCTCTTGACCCCTTAGGTCTCAGCAGCTCAGAAGTTGGTCCTTGTGACGCTGGCTGTGGCAGGAGATGGCGACGCGTCTTCTGGAGGGCGCATTCTCATGGGCCAGCACGGGGAGAACACGCCTCAGGCTCTTCCATGGGGGTGCGCTGGCCATGATCTCTAGAGAAGCAGAACCCGTAGAGTGTTCATATATTGCAAAAGGGGATTCGCTACAATGGCTTGGATGACAGGGGCTGGCTAGTCCGACAATGACCCCCTGAATGCTGGAGAGGCCGAGTTCCTGTAGGTGTCCAGTCCACGAAGCTGGATGCCTCAGCAACCCCAGGGAGGTGCTGGAGGCCTGAAGTTCCCGGGGGTCTCTGCGGCGAGTCCATGTCGGAAGGCTGAAGAAGCTGGCGTCTGACAGCAGCAGAGGATTGCAGTAGTGAGCATAGACACACTCACACAGGCAGCATGGCTCTCTCCTCGGGGCCACACATTGGAAGGTGCCCCCTACTTGAAGGAAAGGCAGTTCACTTCATCCTCCCCGGAAACACGATCTTCACAGGCCGCCCAGACGCATGTCTCCTAGGCAGATCTAAATGTCCTGATAACAGTTAAGGCCAACTGTCACAGCCTCAGGTCTTTTCTCTAAAGGGTACTTGTCCCGGTTGGCATTCTCCCTTGACCTCAACAGTGTATAGCATCGCTGGTCACTTGCTTGTTTCAAATAACAAGACCCCAGTCAACTAGCTCAAACCTAGAGAAGACCTATGGATGTATATGTAAGTGGACATCAGTGTGGAGGAGAGTTGTGGGTTTACATGTAAGTGGACATCAGTGGGGAGGAGAGTTGTGGGTTTATATGTAAGTGGACATCAGTGTGGAGGAGACTTGTGGGTTTACATGTAAGTGGACATCAGTGTGGAGGAGACTTGTGGGTTTACATGTAAATGGACATCAGTGTGGAGGAGACTTGTGGGTTTACATGTAAATGGACATCAGCATAGAGGATTGCTTTCTGGCTCCAGGCACATTTGATTTGGCTGTGGGCCAGGGACCTGACTCTTCCCTGCACTTTACCCTGTGGGTGACTCATTACAGTTAGTGCTAACCTCCCTCCCCAGCAGAAGAGAGACGATAGGGCCTCTGCCTCTCCCTAAGGTTCTGGGGTTTCCTGGGATTGGATCCACTTGGTTAGCACACTCCTCCTGAAGCGGGGGTGGGGGTGCCTTCTGCTGCTGATACCGTGAGTCACCTGCTGTGCCGTGATGTGGCATATCCTGAACAGAGAGTAGGAGGAAGGTGGGTCCCAAAGTGGCAATCAAGACATGGAAGCAGGAAGATAACCAAAATAAAAACTTCCCCATGTGTATTTCCAGTGAAGTAATTATTACACATCAAGGACTCTCTGAACTCTGGTAAGTTCAGAGAACACTCATCCCATGGTTGTAGGCATTCTCTTCCCATCCCCCAGAGAAGGAATCTGAGGCCAAGACTGTCAGTGTGAGTTCAAACTGGATCCTTGGTGTCCAACAAAGGACACTTGTTTCTTAATCACAGCCATCTCTGGTGACTTGTCTCCTCTTCTGGCCCTGTAGCCCTGTCCGCCAGGGTGGCCGGATGACCAGGTGAGGTGCATTGAGGGCCCATTGGTGAAAATAGAGAGCAGTGAACTTTTGCTTTGGAGTTTGATATAACCCCTTTCCTTCTCTTTTTCTTTTGCATATGGGTGGTGTACATGCATCTGTGTGCTCGTGTGTGTGTGGTGTACATGAGCATGTGTATTCATGTGTATGTGTGGTGTACATGCATGTGTGTGGGCAAGCTGACCACTTAGAAACGTACCGCAGAAAGGACGGGAGTAGCCCACTGATAAGTGAAAGAATGGCAACGAGCAGCTGAACAACAGAACATCAAAGGTGGCCCTCACAGCGTCCAGCAGAACTGTAAAAGTAACTCGAGTCTCAATCGAGGGTCCCAGGCAAAACATCTTCTCCTTGGGTGGGGCTTTCGATTAGCAGTTCGTGTGGGGGTGCCCGAGCATGCAGCTCCTTTCTTAAAGTAGACAGGCAGGACAGCCCTTAGGATCATCTCACCTCACACTCGCACCTGCCTGTCTCAGCTCCCCCACAATCTGGTTCAGTCGTGGGATTTAGTGTTTGCCCATCTTGTCCAGTTAGATCTCTCTTGAGTGTGCATCCCGCCCTGGACATGGGTGGATTTCTCCTCCAAGCCCAGACGGGTCAGCTGGGACACCTGGTATAGAAGGTCCAGGTGTCGTAGTACAGACTCCTGGATCCACGGAGAGACTGCTAGTGTTCTCTCTCTCCAGAAGTGTGGCAGTAACGTTCTTGGGCCCTTGAATGGGTAAGATCTCTCTCTCCCACCCTGGCAGCCATGCCAGGATGGGAAGAGACGCTTTTTATCTTTTACTACTGCCTTCACTTTTAATCATTTTGAAGCACACATGTTAAAAATACCTTTTCATGTTTTTTTATTGTTTTTATCTAAGATCCATGTGGCGTACAGGGGCTCCACCATCTCCCTTCCCCCCGCTTTTTCTCCCCTTCCCTTCCTTACCCCCAAGTTCTCTCCCTTCCCCACACCCTTGTAAGACCCAAATAAAATATGGTATTTTAAAAATCACGTTCTTGATTCTGGAATTGTCAATTCTTTGGTTAGTTTGCATATATGAACTCAGGGCTTGGGGTCCCAGGAAGCACCCCAGAACCTCAAATCTCCCCCTTACATTCCCACTACAGGCATTGTTATACCATGGGCAAACATCAGTGACCTCTGCTCAAGTCTTACCTTGTCACAGGGCCAGGGGCTAGCCTGACCCAGGACAAGGGGTCTTGGAGGACATTTTGGAATACACATGCCTGGGTCTGAGATGGGGGTACCACATTATCAAAGCTTCAGCAGCTCATGATAATGTACTAGTATTATTAATATTGTAGGGGCCAGTTAAGCTAGTGGCTTCTAAGAGGGCACCAGATGGCAGGAATGCATAGCCAGAGTTGCTGTTCATTGTCTTTTCTTTCTTTCTGTTTTATGTGTCTGTTGTTCTGAGCAAGCTGACCTAGAACTCACTCTGTAGCTCACGCTGGCTTTGAACTCCTGGCCTCTCCCACCTCAGCCACCACACCCAGCCAGAGTTGCTGTTCAGGGGCTTCGTGTTAATTAACCCACTTCCCGTTTGTTCAACTGTCTACACATTTAAGACGATCTGGGGACGAAGGGCTCACTCATTTAAATTCTGCAGATTGGAAGGGTTCTTGGTGGGAACACTTTCAGAGTCATCTCTTACTCAGTTCTCAGAGATCCCTTTTGAGATGGGCAGTTGGTTATTTTGTAGACAGAGCAAAAGGGAAGGGGCTCTTTGAAATCTACGGGAAAGCAATCAGAGGATTCAAATGGGGCTTGGACAGGGCCGCTCTGGAAAACGCATTTGCTGTGACAGTTCAGTGTCCGCACCATTCGGATGGAGACACCGTCGCCCAGTGTGGAAGTGACGCGGCCGCGGACTGGGCGTGGGGTGGAGGGTGGGCAGTGCTGGTGCCTGCCTGGAACCCCGGGAAGCAGAGCCCCGCCCACACTCAGTTTGTGGGCGCGCTGGGGCCTCTCAGTTGGCTTGATTTACTAAGCAGTTGCCAGCTTGCCCTTTGGCTGGAAGCAGCATTCCCAGCCAGTGCTTAGCCGCTTGCTGTGAGTCCCTCACCATCTTCCCGAGCCGCCGCGCGTGGACATGAGATGGGAGTGCTGTGCCTAAGAGAGGGTTTACTTGAGAGGGTCAGATCTAATCTCATACTTAAGGCACTTGAGCTGAGCACAAAACAAGTTGATGTTTTGCTTTTTTTTGTTAAAGACAACGTGTCTGTGAAGATGGCCAAGAACAGCACTTTCACACTATATGTAGAATTTATTTTATTTTATTTTATTTTTTGAGGTAGGGTCTCACTCTAGCTCAGGCTTACCTGGAATTCATTCTGTAGTCTCAGGGTGGCCTCGAACTCTCAGTGATCCTCCTACCTCTGCCTCCCGAGTGCTGGGATTAAAGGTGTGCGCCACCATGCCTGGCTTTGTATATAGAATTTAAAATAATGTCTTATACTTGGGTAGTATTATCAGGCCACTTTTGCTCTCAAGTGCTTTTTGGTTGTCCTCTAATTGAATGTATTGAAGCAAACCTGCGAGTTAGAAAGAGGGAAGATATTGTCACTGGTGTCTGATAGAGGAAACGTGCGCAGAGATGTCAAGGGACTTGCCTCAGGCCACATAGCTCATGATGGCCAGTTCTTAACTCCTTCCACTAATCTTTCTCTACAGATGAGCTTATGGCAGAGGTTGTACCAGGCGGGGCTGGGATGCGGCTGAGTGGAGAGTGTTTGCCTGGCCAAAGCCAAGCCCCGGGTTTGATCCCCGTACCACATAACGCGGGAGCAGTGGCCCACACCTGTATCCTAGTGCACGGGAGGTAGAGACGAGAGAGTCCCAAGTCCATTCTCAGCTACATACTGCATGTGAGGCTAGTCTGGGATGCGGTGCTGAGGAGATAGCTCAGTTGCCTCACAAGCAATCACAAATGAGGATCTGAGCTTGATCCCCATAACCCACATAAAATGTCAGGCGAAGTGGTGTGACTTGTCGTCCCTTGCTAGGGTGCTGGGGAGGTGGAGATGGGAGGGTCCTGGAGCTCAGTGGCCAGTCAGCCTAATTGGTGAGCTCCAGGCCTGATGAGCTTCACACGCACCTGCAAACACACACACACACACACACACACACACACAAGTACCCAATGGGAAAGTGGAGAGTTGTTATCTCTCTTCTTTTGTCCTTTTTTAAAATAAAATACTGCAATGGCAACTTTTCTCATTTGTGAATGTAATGATTCTATACCTTGTGTGGGGAAGAAATAATAAAAGTGAATCGTCTTCATAGCACCTGTCTATGGTGAGGCTTAATTACCACTTGATATGTCTTATGGTTGGAAATGACAATTTAGAATTGAACATCCAAAATCTCCTCACTGCCACGTGTCAGCTGATGCATAGTGACCTCCAAAGTCACATGCTCCCCCGGCAGGTGGCTCTGCAGCATTTCCCCCTAGCGACAGATATCCTTGGGATGGGAGTTTGAACTGTGAACTGTGAGCCTATCACCACCAACCATCCACAGATGCTCAGTGGAGCCCACGGACAGGAGGTGAGCCTCACATACATTCTAGTGGCTGAGTTCCCCCCACTCTCCCACATCCAGGCCTCTCCTTGGTCCTTTGCAGAACTTTTAATGAGCAAGATAACTCACACACAGCGTGCTTTGCACAAGTGAAGGATAGCTATGCATACTGTGGGTGACACTTTTCCAAGAGGAGGCTGAGCAGTGGCTGTTATGTTGTTGTCATTTAATAAGCTCTGTACCATCTGTGTTTAGGAAATAAGAAAATCATTGTTTCTTTCCCCAAGAGCTTTCTGCAAGTGGAACTGTCCAGAGCTGACCTGTCTGTCCAAATCTCACATCTCACTGTGGAGAGTCCCGGGGGCAGAGGAAATGAAGGCATCTCCTAAGCTAATACTGTTTGACATCGCTGAGCTCGGTGTAGATCCGTGGTTGATGGCAGGGCCACGAAGAAATGGGATTCCACTGACCAGAGGTGCTTGAGATACAGGGAGAGCTGCACCCCTATGGCCACAAGCAGTGCTTAGGTGACCCACAGCAGGCTGGTGTGCCCAGCACTCTGGGCGAGGTGTCACCTATCTGCCCAGGCTCACATCTCCCCCTTTCTGTGATGCCAGACATCAAGCCTGGTGCATGCTAGGCAAGAGCTCTGCCAGCGCCACGTGCCCAGGTGCCGTCAGACTCTCCACATCTCCTATGTGCTCTGGTGGCCAGGGCCAGAGTTACGTTTTGTGACCAGTTTACCCACTGGCAGAGGCACGGTGGGATCCGTGCACACAGGGTGTGAGTGGCAACCACAGGAGACTGCTTGTGAGGTGTCTCGCCTGCCACCCTGTGCATGCTGGGAATTCTGAACTTGAGTAGAGTTCTCTTCCATTTAAGGGACCAAAAAGACCTTTTTTTTTGGCCCACATACAGTGCTCTTGTCTGCTGCTGCTGCTGCTGCTGCTTAAAACCCCATCATTAGCACTGGGGAGATGCTCAATGGGCAAAGTGCTTGACAGGTAAACATGAGGGCCTGAGTTTGGACCCCAAGCACCCACAAATATGCTGGGGGTGGCGGCGGTGTGTGTCTGTAACCCAGTGCTGGAGAGGTGGAGACAGGAGGACCCCTAGAGCATGCTGCTTAGCCAGTCTACCCGAATTGGCGCGCTCCGGGTTCAGTGACAGAGCCTGTCTCAAAATATAAGGTGGAGGGCTGGAGGGATGGCTTAGCTGCTAAGGTGTTTGCCTGCAAAGCTAAAGGACCCAGGTTCGATTCCCCAGGACATACATAAGCCAGATGCACAAGATGCTGAAGGCCCTCGTGTGCCCATTCTCTATCTGCCTCTTTCCCTCTCTCTCTGCCTCTTTCTCTCTCAAATACAAATATCAATAAAATATTTTTAAAAAATGTAAGGTGGAGAGTGACTGAGGAAGACAGCTGCTATTGACCTCTACACCCACACACATGTCTGTACCCCCCCCACATGTGTGCCTATACCCATATGAGTACACACACACACGCTTACCACATGTTCATATCTGCAAAACAATAACTAAAACCTTGTCACTAGGCTTCACCCCTGTTCCTTGTTAATGTCTCAAAGTCTCTTGGGTCTCCTGGAAGTTGGAACTGCCGAGCCTTGCAGGACCCTCCTTAAAGTTTGGAAAGAAGCACAGGCCTTGGACCCGATTCCTGCTCCGTACCCGTTCCCCTATGGCGGGAGTCTAACTGGTGATGCATAGGCCAAATCCAGTCTGCAGCCACGTGTCACTTGACTTAGGGTATTGGCCTGCGGAAGTTGTTTTCTCCTTACATTTGAGGTTTATATACCTATTCAATTTTTCAGGTAATTTCAAACATTTTTATTTACTTACTTGCAAGAAAAGAGAGAGATGTATGGATACACCAGGGCCTCTGCAACAATGGTGAGCATCTAGCTTTATCTGTGTGGATACAGGGTATTGAACCTGGGCCAACAGGCTTTGCAAGCAAGCGCCTGTAACCCCTTCCAGGTTGTTTTAGATGCAAAGGACTTTGGTACCTCTGGGTTCACATAGGCTCCTGGAAAACCCAGGCTGCAGCGAAGAGTGCACCAGCTCTGCTCTGCTGCGCATTCCTGAGGCTGAGCTTGAGATCGGGCTCTGAATCCCATCTCCTCAAGAGCCACAGCCATTCAGTTACCTCTGAGGCCTTTGATATGGGCATTCCTGACTCCTTTTTGATGCTTGGGGATAGCACGTGTTAATCACAGCAGATGAGCATCGGTAAGAAGGGAGCAAGTTCTGCCAGGCGTGGTGGCACACACCTTTAATCCCAGCACTTTGGAGGCAGAGGAAGGAGGATAGCCGTGAGTTCAAGCCCACCCTGAGACTACATAAATACGTAGTGAATTCTGGATCAGCCTTAAAAAAAAAAAAAAAAAAGGGTTGGGGCAGCCTGTATCTTACTGACCCTCCTTGATGATCTCTGGGATGCTGGTATCTAGAAGTGGGTCCTACATTTTCTATCAAATGATCTTAATTTCTGATATTAATTCCTTGATCTGTAAAATTACCTCCAAGCAATACATTTGCACAAGCTTCAGGCTTAGTAATTAATATGTGTGCCTTTTTTGTGTCTGTTTTGCATCTTTAATGTGGAGCATTGCTCTAAGCACTTAAAAGACACTCCATGTACATTGCAAAGTAATTACTTTCCAAACATATTTCTCACTGGTATCCTGTTGCATCTAAATATACATTTGCAGGACTCCATAGACCAGAATAGTTCTAATTTATATATTTTTGGTTCAGTGGGTTAAAATAAGGAGACATTTCCAAGTATATTTTTAATCAGCGTGTTTATCCCAAAGATACTGTTTGGATCCTCCAGAATCAGTCACATGGCACAAGAATAATATTACACACATGGTGTGTCCCTAGCACCGACTTAGACTTTAATGAGAGATGACATTGCAGCCTAAGCATGGCTGTGGCTGACTAACTCTGGGCTCAGAAATGTCCTGGAGTGCAGAGGAGCTTATGAACTTCCCTGGTGTCATCTCTTCCTGTGCAAACCTCCGATGACATATGGTCGCTGCCCTGTGTGGGGAGAGCTAATACTTGCTGAGTTGCAAGTATTGTTTTAATAAAGCAGTCCTCATTGTTTGCTTTGTACATTTTCTGCTTTATTGTTTTTATTATTTCTCTTGCCTCCATAATTGGTAATTATTGGGTTCCCATTAATTCTTTATTAGTTGGTTTATAAACACTATCTTGTGATTGATCCTCCCCCTCCCACTCGCTTCTCCCCAGATGTCATTAGCAGAAGCAAGAGGCAGGCACACGCTGCTTCGCCTGCCCCTAATGGGGCCGGCAGTGCTGCGAACAGCTCCACATGGCTCAACCTTGTCTGTGGGGCTGATCATTCCCAATTATTTGGCCGCTGTGCTGTGAAAAGACTTCCATGAGGCCCAGGAGGTATATTAGAAAAACGTCTTAAGTAATAGTAAGAGAGCAAGATGAACAGGGTCTGCATGGGAACTCTAAACTCCCCTTTTATGGCTCAGAAGAACAAAACTGCGCCCTTGCGGCTCGGAGCAGGCATCCCGAGTGTAAATGACCACACGCGGTGGCATACTGTGCAAAAGGTTGAGGAAGTCACCATTCACATAGTGCAAAGAGGCCAAGGCCCGTCATGCCTGCAAATTGGCATCTCAACAGCATTTCCAGCCACTGGTCTGTAAGCAAGTCCTCTCCTGCTCCCATTTCTCCCAGGGTCTCACAGCACTGATGATCATGTTCTGCAAGTTTTCAGGGCAGTTTTTCAAAATTACCTAGGCAGGGATTCCGAGTATGATCCAGCTGACCGGTTATGACACTTTGGGAGAGTGACCTCATCCAAGCTTTGCTGTTTTCAGGTCTCACATGCTGGTAATGATTCCATCCACCCCGCATGGCAAAGACGTGGGTTAGGTACATACAAGAGAGCCGAGCATGGGGGCTGGGAAGATGGCTCAGTGGGCAACAGGTTTGCCATGCAAGCATGAAGACCTGAGTTCTGGTCACCAGCACCTGTATAAACATCAAGTGTAGTGGTGGGTGCTTGTCATCCTAGAGCTCGGGAGGTGGGTACAGGTGGGCCCCCAGGGCAAGCTGGCCAGCTAAATTATCAGACTCTGGGTTCAGTGAGAGACCTCAATAAACGAGGAGACAGCAATGGACGTGAGACACCCGACATTGACCTCTGGCCTCCTAATGCATGCACACCACACACGCACACACACACACACACACACACACACACAAACACGCAAAAAAGAAAAAAAGACAAGAGAAGGGGAAAAAAGAGAAAGCTTGTAATACTCTGAGCCGGCCTTCTGTTGTCCTGTGTAGTCGCATTTGGGGCAGGGGTCCCCTGGGGTTGTATCTTCCTTCCATGTGCACGTGGTACGGAACTAGGGTTTCCTCAGAGGGCACTCACTGAAACGCATTGTTCAAGAAGCCTTGGGTTTAAGTGGGCCAAGCTACTTTCTTTCATTGCAGCTGCATAATCACGTTTACCCATTGTCTTGGGAAGAGGAGGCAGTGATAAGGGGAATGCTCTGCAAGGGATCTGTGTCGGCTTTTGTTTCTGGCTGCTTGGGAGACTAGATACCACAGCTGACTCTCCTACTGACAGCAATCTAAAACTATAGACACAATATTTCAGCGATGCTGTAAGGTCTTCAGTGAGAAGACAGGAAAGGGAAGATGGCTGAGCTGCTGAAATCACAGTGAAAATTAGAAGCCAGGGCTTTAGAGGCAGACTTTCTTTGAGAGTCTTTGCCCCATATGGGTGACCTTGAGTTCTGAGGTTTATGACTTCAGGGAACATGAGGGACAGGAGCTAAGCTCAGGACAGATCACTCTGTAGAAGACCCACTCTAGCTACCATGAGATTCCACTCAGCCCCAGCGTTCACGGGATGATAAAGCAGAAATCAGTATGCTCTGTCTTCCCCCACGAGGGAGTGAAAGAAATTGCTCGCCTCATCTGTTGGTGCAGGAAAGAGGCAGAGGCCAAAATTGCTTCTCTGAGAACAAGAACCCTGTGGTAGCCAGTGTCACGTTGCTGGGACAAACATCTGAACCAGGCACAGTTTACGGGAGGAAGGGGTTTATTTCAAGCTTTCCAGGGGAAGCTGACTCCCATTCATAAAGCCAAGCAGTGAGAGAAAGTGCCACCCACCAGAAAACACCAAAAAGCAGCAAGCACAAAACTGGTAGGAAGCAGGACTCCTGAGCTCAAGCCTTTCAGTATACCTTTGAGCTGAGCCCAGGATCTGCACCCAGTGACCCTTCCTTCAGCCCTGCAACTGGAGACCCAAGTGACAAGCTTTAATAAAATGCCCTGAGTCTATGGGGGACATACATTCAAACTGACACAAACCCCAAGCTGGTGTTCTACAGAATTCTTATGGTGAGATAGGTTGAGAAGGCCTTGAACTGAGAACTGGGTTTTAAGCAGCCCTGGGTCTGAGCATTCCTCAGTACCTGGCAGAGTAAGCAGATCCTGATGGAGCAAACTCTAAGGGAACTTAAAACATGAGCAAAGAGGGGCTGGGGAAATGGCTTAGTAGTTAAAGCATTTGCCTGTGAAGCCTAAGGACCCCAGTTCTATTCCCCAGGACACACATAAGCCAGATGCACAAGGGGGCACATGCGTCTGGCATTTACAGTAGCTAGAGGCCCTGGCATGCCCAGTCTCTTTCTTTCTATCTGCCTCTCTCTCTCTCTCTCTCTCTCTCTCTCTCTCAAATAAATAAATAAATTATTTTAAAAATGAGCAAATAAAAAAACTATAGTGAACTATTGTGATTATTTGAAAAATAACCAAATGTAATTTCTGGAAATTAAATATATATGTGCATATATATGTATAATTGAATACAAAAAAATATGCAGATTTAAGAGCAAAGTGAACCAGAAGATGGTTCTAATGACACACTCAGAATCCAGTGTGGAAGCAGACCCACAGGGCTGAGAGGCACAGAGAATGGGAGCATTTGCACACGAGGCCACAGAAAAAAATAACACCAAGAGGTGACAGGATCAGGCACCTACCATCAGATGTGATAGCCAATAAATCCCAAACAAGACAAAGAGAAATCTCTACCCATGTACACCATGAGGCAAAAGTGATGACATTGACAGGAGCCCGAGAGAAATGTAGATTCTTATGAAGGGACCTTAGTGCACTTCCCATGGAAACCAGGAAGCAGTGGGGTGGTACCACTGATGTGCTGTGAGAAAATACTGGCCATAGTAGCATTTTGCACTTACTAATCATGTCCCACACCTCTCTCACTCTGTTGTCCTTGTCTTTCTGTCTTTGAGCTCATTAACCTCTATGTCAGAGTGCTCATTTCGATGTGGTCTAGTCAATGGATTCTTAACATCAGAGGCTGTATTTTAGAGTTCTAGAATGCCCGTTTGACTCTTTCTAATGGGCTGCCATTATCTGTTGGAATGCCCCATCTTTACCTCACTAATGATAGTAATTTCGAAGGCCTCCGTCTGCCCATGCCAATATCGTGAGCACTCAGGGTCTGCACCATTGGTGATTTTTACCTCGCGATTACAAGTTAGATTTCCCTGCCCTGCGCACCTGGACTTTGTTGGTGAATTTATTTTATTTTCTCCATTAGCTGTAACATATAGAAGGCCTTTTCCTAGGATATAGTTCTTACTGAAAGGACAAACCCTTTGGGGCATCTATTTTTAACACGAACTGGCATATTACAATTCAGCATTCAGCACTGTCACTGGGCACTTGGAGTTAGCACAAACCCCCCAAGTTCAGGACTCAGTCCTCTATAAGACATCTGTCATTTTAGACACTAAGCCATTGGTTGAGGGCAATATCAGGCCACCTACGTTTCTGACCGACTGGCCCTCATGAGCCACACCCCAGGTTTGGTAAATCACTAGACTGACTCACTGAACCCAGGGAATTGCTCCAGCTTATGCTTACAGCTTTATTGTGAAGAACACAGTCACGACTAGCCAAGAAAGGTGTTGGAAGGCCCCAGACGTGGTGGTCTGTGCCCAGTCCCCACAGGACAGCACCGTCATCTTCCTGACACAAGCAGGAACCTCCGCCAGCCCTGGTGTCACAGGGCTTGCTGGCATTTTATTAGGAAGGCATTGCCCCCTCAGTGATGATGATATCAAACTCAATATTCACGTCCTGTCTTCTCCACAGATGTCAGGGAGCCCTCAGTTTCTACCCTGTCGTATCCAGCTCCTAACCTAAGTCATTTCATCTTGGTATAAACTCAGGCATGGCCCACAGGGCTCAAAAAAAGCAAAGACACTCTTTTCTTTTCTTTTATTATTTTTATTTTAGAGAGATTGAGAGAGACAAAAAAAAAAAAAAAGAGTTGGAACACCAGGGCTTCAGCCACTGCAGTTGAACTCCAGACGCTTGTACCACCTAGCGGGCATGTGCGACCTTACGCTTGCCTCACCTTTGTGCATCTGTCTTACGTGGGATCTGGAGAGTTGAACATGGGTCATTAGGCTTCGCAGGCAAGTGCCTTAACCACTAAGCCATCTCTCCAGCCCCCAAGACATTCTAATCACTGGGCATTCCTAGTGTTCTGTCTTACTGCCAGGAATCAGAGCCAACACCAGACAAATTCTGTGATTCTGTGTGTGTGTGTGTGTGTGTGCATGTGCGCATGCATGTGCAGGTATTTGCACATGTGTGTACAGGTACATTTTGAGGCCAGAGGACAACTTCTGGTATAGTTCCTTAGTCATTGTCTACTCTTGTTTTTGAGATAGGGTCTCTCATTGGCCTACAGCTTGCCAGGGAGTCCAGACTGGCTAGCAAGCCCCAGAGATCTGCCCGTCTCTGCCTCTGCAGGGCTGGGATTACAGGCATATTCTCCCATACTCTACATCTTTATGTGCATGCTGTCAAGTTTTAGGTAAGAATGGAGTTCTAGAGGGAGACGTGGAATAAGTTTTAGGCTTGGGGGAGGAATATGGGGTTTAAGAGAGAAACACAGAGTCGCCTTGGCCCTTGGGTCAAGGAGTCCCTTAACTAAGCGGTGGGGTCTGAAGAAGAGCCTTAGCTCCCCTCACAGGGAGAGCAGAGCTGCTCCTTCAAGACTCCCATGAAAGGGGGGGTGTTGTGCCACCAGAAACTGAGTCCAAGATGAATTGGTATCACTAACTAGAGTGAGAGACACTGTGTTTTCTTGTGCTTCTGGCTGAAGCTGGTGATGAAGAGTTCCCAAGGACATTCCTGGGTAAGGGGTACCTGTGAGAACAGCGGGCCCAGGGAACATGTGTGGTGCGACAGTGGTCAGTGTGCCTCCGGGCCAGGGTCAGGATCAGGGAACTTAGTGGGCTCTTACCCTGCCCGCAGCCTTCTTTGCTATGGCTTTGCTATCTGCAAGGGCCCATTCCCAAGAGAGCGGCACCTGGGTCCTTACAATAGCACCTGGAGAGTCTGGGCTGTTATGGGTACTGGAGGTCAAGTTCAGGCCTCCATGTTTATAAGGGAAGCACTTCAGTTTGCAGAGTGCTTGTCTGGAATTAACAAGGCCCTGCGTTCAATCCTTAGTGCTTTTCCACCCCCCCCACACACACACAATGTATGTACATATGTATAAAACCACTGTATCCATAGAAATTAAAATAACAACAGAATTTTTTTGCCAATATATTTGAAAGTTCTGATGCCTCAGTTCCCAGAGGAAAAACGTTTGTCCAACTTAGAAATAGAGATAGTAGCCCGTTCCTAGCCGTCACTGATAAGATAGAATCAGATCTGTAACCGTGAATCTTCACCACTGTGGAGATACCAGGTCTAGACAGTGTCCTAAGGGGGCCGTCAGGGAAGTGGAGAGGCAGTTTCGCTGTCTGGAACGGGGGCTGTTCCACAACACAGGGGAAGTGCCTTAGGCATACAGGCTAACTTAAGCCTGATGCCCAAACCTGGCACAAATGGTGCAGCAGTTACCTTTCTCACTGCTGCAACAAAACACCTGACATCTCAGTTAACGGAGAAGCGTTCATTCCCACTCGCAGTCCATCGTGACGAGGAAGGCAGCGAGGCAGGAGCTGGGAACAGAGCTGGCCCCGTGACGTCCACTCTGAGGAACCAGCAAGCCATGGATGCTGCTGCTCAGGTGGCTTCCTCCTTCCTGTAGCATCCAGGAGCCCCTGCCCGTGGTACGGCTTTTACTCATTTAACCCAATGGAGAAAATCCCTCTCAGAGGTATCCAGAAAGTTGGTTCTCTGGTGATGCTAGATCCCATCAAGATTAACCCTCACAATTAGTATGGGAGCTGGGTGTGGTGTCACATGCCTGTAATTCCAGCACTCAGAAGACTAAGAAAGATAGGAGGATGGCATGCTTGAGGTCAGCCTGGCTATAGAATGAGAACCTATCTTAAAAATAAAAATGAGGGCTAGAGAGATTGCTTAGTGGTTAAGGTGCTTGCCTGCAAAGTCTAAAGACCCAGGTTCAATTCCCCAGTACCCACACATAAGCCAGATGCACAAGGTAGTGCATGCATCTGGTGTTCATTTGCAGTGGCTGGAAGGCATGGTGTGCCCATTCTCTCCCTCCCGTCTCCCTCTCTCTGTCTGTCTCTCTCTCAAATAAATGAATAAATAAATTAAATATTTTTAAAACCAAATGACTAAAAGTAAAATAAAATAAAAATGTAAATGAATGGCATGGGGCCCGGAAAGGCATGAACATAGATAGAAAAGTGATAAGCAAAAAGTAGCAAACCAAATTTTGTAGTCTAATTAATAAGTCATACCAATTTAAAATTTTTTCTCAAAATGTGTTTGGATACCACTATAAATCTCTTGAAGTATCTCATCATACAATAATTTTTAGTAGAAAAGTCATATGAGTTCCTCAGCTGATGTGGGAAAAGCGTTTGATAGATCTAAGATTCATTTTTGTGTGTGGAGGCCAGAGAACACCCTTGGGTGTCATAGGTGCTATTCACCTTGAGATAGGGTCTGTCTTTGCCCTGGAAGTCAATTATCCCAGACTGGTCGGCAAGAGAGCCCCAGGGCTCCTCCTTCCTCTGCCTCCCAGCGCTGGATCCCAGGCGTGCATCACTATAGCTGGATATCTGTGTGAGTTCTAGAGACCAAACTCACGTCCTCTTTACCCGCCACGCACTATCCCCATTAAGGTTTCTCCTCAGCCCTTCATTCGTTGTTATAGAAAAGTCTTAGATTAGATAGGAGGGAACGTCCTTGATGAGAAGCATAATTTAAACTTTCAACAGCAAATAGCAAATGTAGAGTATAATGAAGGCCAAGCCATCAGTGCTAGGAAGGGAGAGTACACATATGGGAAGAGGAGAGTCCAGAATGTACTCTTGGCCTCTGGGTTAGAGTTGTCAAGCATCAGTCAGAATTGAGAGAGGGAGGGAGAGAGACACGGAGAGAAAGAAAGATCAGTATTGCCAGGGGTTGTCTCAGGGGGTGTAGCAGGAGTGACGACCTGGTAGCAGTGAGCCCTCCTGAGCACCCGAGTTCTCAACCAAGACTTGTGGGAGAAACAATTGATTCCAGCACCCGAAGAGACAGGGTGTGCGATGAATCTAGGGCATTGTTTTTCTATCAGAAAGCAAGGTACCAACTTGAAAGGGCTTACACTGGACAAGATGAGCTTTAAAAAGTGAGAGTAATAAATTCATGATACAGTGCATTTGCCAAAAATAGCCACCACAGTATCTGATGTGTTTTCTTTCAGTGTGACTTTGACCATCCTCTCATGGTGTCGCAGTCAGGTTCGCATTGCTGGCAGAAATCACCCAACCAAGAGCAGCTTGTGGGAAAAAGAGGTTTATTTTGGCTTACAAGCTCCACGATGGCAGGGAAAATGATGGCATGAGCAGAAGGTGGCCATCACCCCCTGGCCAACATAAGGTGCACACTAGCAATAGGAGAGTGTGCCAAACACTGGCAAGGGGACACTGGCTATATCACCCATAAGCCCGCCCCCAACAACACACTGCCTCCTGGAGGCATTAGTTCCCAAATCTCCATCAGCTGGGAACCTGGCATTGGCAACACCTGAGTTGGTGGGGGACACTGAATCAAAGCAGCACACATGGGGAGGTGATGCGCATGTCCCTTCCCTCTAGTCGGGAGACTTTGGAGGAAGCGGCACATGGACTGCTGAGGCTGGCCGTGAAAGCACAGTGGCTCTTCAGGGCCGCCTCAAACACCCATGCTAGAGCTTTGAGCCACCATGGGACCGTCCAAGTCTCCTGAAGACACTGTGCCTGCCACAGGAAAGCTAAGCCAGTGCACATGAGTCAGCCATATGGAGACCTGAGACCGTATGGAGGAAGAATGACACCATGTCAGCCATCACTTGGAAACACCTACCCATGATCCCCTGAGCCAAACTGCCTCCCCACACGCCCTCCCGATACCAGACCTGTACAAGTTCTGAGACATATTGAGAAATGGTAAAAGTTAAAAGAAAAGGTAAAAGTCACTGTTTTGTGCTTCATTATGTAGTGATGGATAATCACTTTGTGTGTGTATGTGGTATGTGTGCGTATCTATGCATTTCATATGTGGTTCATATGTGTGGGCACACATGTATGTGTGTGTGTGTTCATGCATGTGTGTGCATGTGTGAGGGTGCACATACATCTGTGTGCACATGCAGGAGGAGGGCAGAGTTGATGCTGGGTGTCTTCCTTGATGAGACAGATAATCTTAATGCGTTGCTGTCATGATGAAAACTCAAAGCCAGAGCCATTGGTTTGGGGACCGTGGGACTGGGAAGAAGCACGAAGGGCCAGAGGAAGTGCTGGTGGCAGCTGTGGGAGAACTGCAGCTACCAGGAGAGCTCTCAGGAGGCCCTCGCCAAGCAAGGCGGGGAGTTGTCATCTGAAGCTGGATGCGTGATGGCCCTCCATCTGGGGAAGTGGACAGTTCTCCAGTATTGTCACTTGTGGTCAAGTAAGAAACAGGAACTACACTAGATGAACAGAGAGTCAGCTGAAGAGGTTTTCAGAGAGAATGCTCAAGGTCCCACTGACAGCTTCCTGCCTGTGATACGACAGGGCGGGAGGCCGGTGAGTAAAGAGAACCGAGGACCTGGCAGGGTTGCCAGGGCTCACTGGGCTCCTCAGGTAAAACTATTTTCTATTCTTAGCGCCTCACAGTTGGCAAAGGATGTGAAGTTAAGATTTCAAGGCAAAGAGTCAGTCCGTGGAGAGAGGTTATATGATTCTTTATAATACACCAGGAATATGTAAAGCATAGTAGATCTTTCATCTACAAAAAGAAAGTTCTAAAAACCTTAAGGGTCTGTTAAACAAGGCTACCAGGAGGTAAAAATCTTTGTCCCATAGCAGTCTCACAGGGGTCTGGAGTACACCTGGATTTATCTCAAAGATCTGTGGCTTTTACCTGAAAGAGAAATATGCATTTTAGGGTTCTTCAGAGAAAACCAACCAACAGGATATATGTGTGTAGAAAGAACTTTATTTTAAGGAATTTCTATCATGGCTGTAGAAGCTTGGCAAGTCCAAATTCTGGTGGAGTTAACTGACCGGCTGAGGAGCGGGGGAAGGGTCACAGTTCAAATCCACAGGCTGTTGACAGGCAGAACTCGTTCTTGCTTGGAAAGGGTGATTTTCATTCTAGAAAGGCCTTCAGCTGATTGGATGACACCCACTCACAGTATGGAAGATAATCTGCTTCACTCTAAGTGTACTTATTCCAATATTAGTCTCTTTATAGAATTATGCCTTTATAGAAACACCCAGAAAAATGTTTAAACAAACATCTGAGCATCATGACCCAGACGAGTTTGACCTACAAAATTAGCCATCGGTGTTAATAGATGCATTAAAAAGCACAAGTTTAGTCAGACGTGGTGGTGCACACCTTTAGTCCCAGCACTCAGGAGGCAGAGGTAGGAGGATCGCTGTGAGTTCCAGGCCACCCTGAGACTCCATAGTGAATTCCAGGTCAGCCTAGGCTAGACCCTACCTTGAAAAAAAAAAAGCCAGCACACGTTTACAGATTGGAGGAGAGCTTAGTTGGTAAAGTGCTTGCTGGGCAAGCATGAGTTCTTGACTTTTCCCCAGAACCCATGAACAAAACAGACATGGTGGCACACACTTGTAACCCCGGCACTGGGGGCGGGGCATGGACATGTGATTCCTGGGGCTGCCCATCTGATCTAGCCTACTTGGCAAGCTTTGAGACAGTGAGAGACTATCACAAAAGGGATGGACAATATTCCTGAGGAGCCACACCTGAGGCTGTCCTCTGCCCTCTATATGCGCACAGGGACGCACCTGCACGTGACCCCCCCCCCCACCATACACAAAATGAGTTTTTCAAACATTTACTTGAACTGAAATGGAAACAGCAGGACCAAAAGAAAAGCCCGTGAGTGCTCAGTTCTGCCAGGCAGGAAGCAGACCAAGAAAATTACTTAAGTGAAAATAGGGGTTACTTTTATGGCAAAGGAGGAGCATTGAGAGGGTGAGGGCCAGAGCGGTGGGGCGTTCTTCTGGGCCGGAGTCCACCCGAGTCCTGATCAAGTGACCGCAACACCAAGTGCTGGCTGAGTCTCAGAACTGCTGCGGATCAGGCTGTGTCCCCTTTCCAGTGCGGAAGCTGTCCTGTGCCTGGCTTGTCATTGTGCCTTAGCGTTTGTGGGGAAGCTGGGGAAGATGGCGCCTTCCTCAGCATTGGTAACTACTGTGGGGACGCTGTGCGACGTCCGCACTTAACAGGTGGTCGGGTGATGCAGGAGACAGCTTGAGTTGCAAACCCAAGGAGCTTTCCCCAAGGGGTCTTGTCTGAACCTGGACCCGATCTAGACAAGAGCACAGATTTTGTACTGTGACATTAATGGAGCTAGGGAATCTTAGGGAAAGGATTGAGTGTGGAAGGTAAGTGAATTGTGGCCAGTGACTATAACCTTTTCCAAAGCCGGCGACAGCCACGTCTCTCATCAAACACATGCTTCCTACCATGTGAACTGGACCTTATTTATGAAGAGAGGAGGACTATTAGCAGCTCTGGAATCTGAGCAGGTGGGGGACGATGGTGGAATTGAAGCTGCGCAATTCTAAGGCTTGGGCACAAGTGACGAGTCTGCTGCCCCGCTGGCTGGCCCACTCGTACTAGAGCGCTGCACGCCGTATAAGCAGTCTGGCTTCCCCACGGTTGCCGTTCTACGTGGGAACCTCACAGAGATGTTCAGCAAAGCACCCGCTGGCCACGTACCGCCAGAGCATTCCAACAAGGGTGGTATCAGGCTTGAACTGACGGGGAAACCTGAGCCAGAATCAGCTCACCGAGTTCATCCCAGGTCCCCAGCCACGGAAGCTGGGAACTGGTAACTGCTGTGTGAAATTGCTAGCTTTCTGAATGGTTGGTGGCCAACTAAAGACAATCAGGAAGGGATTATAACGTGTTGAATAAAACAAAAAATCTCTAAGTCTATACTTAGGTAAATGAATAAGAAAATATATGGGATTTCCTAGAAGAAAGGTCTTCCTGATGGAATACCAGATAAGAAACATGGAATGGTGGGAAACTTGAATAATCTCTGTGGATAAGAAAAGCCCTGAGTTAAAATTTGACAAGAGGCAGAAGATTTATATTCCAGAAGTATTTTTCCACGAATTGCTTTTTAATTACAAAGGAAAAACTAGTTACCCTACACTGGGGACATCTGGTGGACATCACAATCAAGTAGTTAATTAATCCTCACATCACCAGTTCTGGGGCAAACCAACATAGTGTGCTTCTTTATATGAGAATGACAAAGGTGCCAGGTCTGTGATATTCCTGTGACAAGGATATAGCCGGGACCTTATGAGGACACATCAAACAAATCCAGGTTGAGGGGCATTCAACAAAATAGCTTGTCTGTACTCTTCAAAAATATCAAGGTCAAGGCACAGAGGAAGGCTGAAAAACCATCCAGATAAAAGGGAAATCAAGAGACATAACAACTAAATGCACTCTGCAGTCCCGACCAGGAAAGGAGACGGCTGTCAGGACATGACTGGCACAGTCGACAAAGGTCAGGTGTGGGCCGTGGATTAGGTAGGAGCGTAGCACTTACACCACGGGAGAATGGCGTGCCCTTCGGAAGTGTGCGCTTCAGGGTCAAAGGTGCATGATGCCTTTCGCTTATTCTCAAACATGCCTCAATACACACCTCCACGCACACACGTGTGTCCGTGTACTTGAGAGAAAGATGATCAGCAATGGAGCAAAATGCTAACTGAAAACAATCCTTTGTTCTGTTTTTCCAAGCTTGAAAGTGTGTGTGTGTGTGTGTGTGTGTGTGTGCGCATGTGTGTGTTTCAATACCATCTCTTAGAACCCAGGTTGGCCTTACTGTGTAGGCGAGGATGACCTTAAGCTCCTGACCTTCTTGCCTGCACATTGAAAGGATGAAGAGGGGACTTGGGAGACGGCTCAGCTGGCAGAGTACTCGCCGTGCAAGCAAGCACGAGGGCCGGAGTTTGGTTCCCAGCAGCCACGTAACAGTGCTGGCTGGGGTGGTGTGCACAGTCCTAGAGAGGCACCGAAGGAGGCCCGGGGCTCGCTCACCAGCCAGCTCAGCCTACGTGGTAAGCGCCAGGCCAGCGAGAGAGCCCGTCTCAGAGAGAGGCGAAGAGCATCCCCCAGGATGGCACCTGAGCTTGTCCTGTGCTCTGCGCACACATGCGCGTGCACACTTACACACACCCATCGCCCCCACACGCACACGCACACGCAAGGGTTTGTAGACGGGAAGGACAGGACAAGGAGGAGTCTGCATGGAGGACAAGTCAAGGAGGCGGTGAGCGCAGAGCTTCCTGGGGCAGCCAGGAAAGAAGGGAGCAATGGACGGGATGGGAACAAACGCTACCACAAATCATGCATTCGCTCTCCAGCAACTCTTCTGGAAAAAGAAGCAAAGAATCTTAGTTTTGACCTTGGGGCTGTGTTCCTTCAGCCACATTATTCTTGTGAGGCCGCGCTTCTTGGGTCTTAGACTTAGTGCTTACACAATAGTTGTAGTTATGTGCACACAAAGAGCAGAGTTATGAGAAACCCCATCACCGGGCGTAACAGTGACCTCGGGGTGCGGAGAAATACATCGAACACAGGGAGCTCATTACCGCCACTCAGTGTCTTTGGCACTTTTGTATCCTGGGGCTCGGTGCTCACCCTGTCCCTAGACTTGTCCCAGCTTCAGACGGCACTGGAGAAGGCAGAGTTCCTTGTTTGTTTTTATACTGTCTCTTGTGGCCCAGGTTGGCCTTACTATGTAGGTGAAGATGACCTTGAACTCCTGATCTTCCTGCCTCCACATCCCAAGTGCTAGGAAAACAGGCATGTGCCCCACTCCAAGCATTTGTTCTTTCCATTTTTTTAATTTTAATTTTCTTTTATTACATTTGTTCTTTTAATTATTTTCACATGGTTTTAAACATTTTATTTATCTATTTTATTTATTTATTTGAGACACAGAGAGAGAGAGAAAGAGAGAGAGAGAGAGAATGGGCACATCAGGGCCTCCAGCCACTGCAAACCAATTCCAGACCCAGACCCATGCACCACCATGTGCATCTGGCTTATGTGGGACCTGGAGAATCAAACCTGGGTCCTTAGGCTTCACAGTCATACGCCTAAACCACTAAGCCATCTCTCTAGTCCAGTTCTTTTAGTTTTTTTTTTACGAGAGAGTCTCACTCTGTAGCCCAGGCGGGCATTATCTCACTATGTCAGCACAGGCTTGCATTGAACTCATGGCAATCCTCCTCCCTCAGCCTCCCAAGCTCACTGGGAAATGGTGAAGGGGTTTCTTAGGGACCTTCCTAGAAATGCAAGTTAGCATAAAAATTTGTATGGGCTGGAGAGATGGTTTTGAAGTTAAGGCACTTGCCTGTGAAGTCTGAGGACCCAGCTTTGATTCCCCAGGACCCACGTAAGCCAGATGTATAAGGCAGCACATGCTTCTGGAGTTCATTTGCAGTAGCTAGAGGCCCTGGCACACCCACTCTCTCTCTCTCTCTCTCTCTCTCTCTGATACACATATATCTCCCTCTTTCTCTCTCTCAAATACATTAATAGAATATTTTTAAAATTAGGGGGGCCTGGAATGATTGCTTAATAGTTAAGGCACTTGCCTACAAAGCCTAAAGACCTAGGTTTGATTCCTCAGTACCCACGTGAAGCCAGATGCAAAAGGTGGTGCATGTGTCTGGAGTTCATTTGTAGTGGCTAGAGGCCCTGGTGTGCCCATTCTTTCTCTATCTACCTCTCTGTCAAATAAATAAATAATACTTTTTTTTTGTATCTTGAGCTGGGCATGAGGGCACACATCTGTAACTCCAGCACTTGGGAAGCAGAGGCAGGTAAAAGCTCACCAAATATTAAAGTGTTGGGGCTGGAGAGATGGCTTAGCAGTTAAGGTGCTTGCCTACAAAACCTAAGGACCCAGGTTCAATTCCCCAGTACCCACATAAGCCAGATGCACAGGTTGGTGCATGTGTCTGGAGTTCATTTGCAGTGGCTGGAGACCCAGGTGCACCCATTCTCTCCCTCCCTCTCTCTCTCTCTCTCTCCCCCTCTGTCTCTGTCTCTCTCAAATAAATAAATAAAATATATTTTTTAATATACACATTTTTTATTGACAACTTTTATACTTACAGACAACAAACCATGGTATTTCCCTCCCCTCCCCTGCTTTCGCCTTCATAACTCTGCTCTCCGTCATAGCTCCTCCCTCTCTCCATTAGTCTCTCTTTTAATTTGATGTCATCATCTTTTTCTCCTATTATGAGGGTCTTGTATAGGTATTGCTAGGCACTGTGAGGTCTTGGATATCAAGGACAGTTGTATGTAAGGAATGGTACCCTTCCTTTGGCCCTTACATTCTTTTTGCCACCTCTTCCGCAATGGAGCCTGAGCCTTGGAACGTGTGAGATGTTTCAGTACTGGACACTCCTCCATCCCTTCTTCTTAGCCTTGCCTTTTGGGTCATCCCAGTGGTCATCGCCATCTGAAAAGAGAAGCTTCTCTAACCAGAAGTGAGAGTAGTATTAATATATGAATATGAACATTAAGTATAGTGCTTTCAGGGCAATTTGGTGAGAATAATATATGCATTTATCCAGACAAGAGCAGGCTTTATACCCCTAAGGCTCATGACCTCCCCTGCCATAGGCTTTTGATTAGGTTTTCAGTACCAGGCACGTATTCCCTCCCATAGAGTGGGCCTTCAGTCCAATTAAAGAACAGTTGGTTTCCCCCAGAGCAGACATGCCACTAGTGCACTCGTTCAGTCATTTGACCTGTCTGGCCAAACTTGAGGTTCCCAGTGTCCACTGTTTTCACCGTTGATGACTTCTGTCTCCCATAAGGCTGCATACAGTGCAGCTTTTTCCAGCTTTCAGTTGGCTGGGCTACAGGGAGAAGGTTTTCTGCTCAGCACCAGCTTGATTTCTCAGTGACTTTGCCACTCAGGCATGTGAAGTCTTCAGCAATAGGGTCTAGCGTCTATTTCTCACAGGAAACCAAGGGCCTTGTCAATAGCCTATAATGTTTTGGAGTCAACAGGGACCTCCCTGGCCAACAACTCACTGGAAGGTATCCCATCCCTGGCACTGAAAATTTTCTAGTAACAATCTATGGCTTCTGGATGTGCCATTATTCAAGAAAGTAGATTTTCATATGTCTTATTCAGAATAGCTTGAATTTTGATTGACCCTCCCCCACCATACCCTTCTTTTATATGATCTCTTCCCCTGATCTCACTTAGGCCTTTCCCCTCCCTGTAGTCTGTTCTTTTACTTACATATATACCATACCATACCCTTAAGACCTCCCCTCCCCTCTCTCCCTTATAGTGTTTTTCTAGCTTATGGGCCTCTGCTACTGACTTTTGGTTCTATATCACACACAGGTCTATACATTTGTAGCTAGGATCCACATATGAGAAAGAACATGTGATGTTTGGCTTTCTGGGTCTGGGTTACCTCACTTAGTATAATCCTTTCCAGATCCATCCATTTCCCTGCAAATTTCATTTTTCCTCAACGCTGTATAGAACTCCATTGTGTAAATGTACCATATCTTTATTAACCATTCATCTGTGGAAAGACATCTAGGCTGGTTCCATTTCCTAGCTATTGTAAATAGAGCAGCAATAAACATGGTTGGGCAACTATCTCTAAGGTAGTGAGAAGAGTCATTGGGATACATGCCTAGGAGTGCTATAGCTGGATCATACAGTAAATCTATTTTTAGCTGTCTCAAGAACCTCCACACTGATTTCCACAATGGCTGAACCAGATTACATTCCCACAACAGTGTAGAAGGGTTCCCCTTTTATGGCATCCTCGCCAACATTTATTGTCATTGTTTTCTTGATGGTAGCCATTCTGAAAGGAGTGAGATGGAATCTCAAGGTAATTTTAATTTGCATTTCCCTGATGGCTAAGGATGTAGAACACTTTTTTAGATGTTTATGTGCCATCTGTATTTCTTCTGATAAGAATTCTCTGTTTAGTTCCATAGCCATTTTTAATTAGGTTGTTTGATTTCTTATTGTTCTTTTTTTTGAGTTCTTTGTATATTCTGAATATTAATCCTCTGTCAGATGTATAGCTGGCAAAGATTTTCTCCCATTCTGTAGGTTGTCTCTTTGCTCTATTCACAGTGTCCTTTGCTGTACAAAAGCTTTGTAATTTCATGACATCCCAGTGGTTGATTAGTGGTTTTATTTCCTGAGAAATTGGGGTTATATTCAGAAAGTCATTACCTACTCCAATATGTTGAAGGGTTTCCCCTACCTTTCCTTGAGCAATTTCAGAGTTTCAGGTCTGATATTAAGGTCCCTGATCCACTTGGATTTGATTCTTGTATATGGAGAAAGACAAGGATCTCTCTTCAGCTTTTTACATATAGATATCCAGTTTCCCCAGCACCACTTGTTGAAGAGGCTGTCTTTTCTCCAATGAATAGTTTTGGCATTTTTGTCAAAAATCAGATGGCTGTAGCTGCCTGGATTAACACCTGGGTCCTCTATTCTATTCCATTGATCTACATGTCTGTCTTTGTGCCAATACTATGCTGCTTTTGTTACTATGACTACGTAGTATAGCTTAAAATTGGGTATGGTGATTCCACCAGCCTTATTTTCGTTGCTCAAAATTATTTTGGCTATTTGAGGTTTTTTGTGCTTCCAAATGAATTTTAGGATTGTTTTTTCTATTTCTGTGAAGAATGCCATTAGAATTTTAATGGGGATTGCATTAAATGTATAGATTGCTTTTGGTAAGATTGGCATTTTCACAATATTGATTCTTTCAATCCAAGAACATAGGATGTCTTTCCATTTCCTTGTGTCTTCTGCAATGTCTTGCTTGAGTGCTTTAAAGTTCTCATTGTAGAGATCCTTCACTTCCTTGGTTAAGTTTATTCCAAGGTACTTTATTTATTTATTTATGTATTTTGAGGCAATTGTGAATGGGAGAGATTGCCTGATTTCATTCTCCACAAGTTTGTTGTTAGTATGTAAGAAAACTACTGATTTCTGTGTATTTATTTTATATCCTGCTACGTTGCTAAAAGTGTTTATCAGCTCTAACAGTTTTCTGGTAGAGTCTTTAGGGTCTTTTATGTATAGAATCATATCATCTACAAATAGTGGTAATTTGATCTCTTCCTTTCCAATTTGTATCCCTTTTATGAGTATCTCTTGCCTTATTGCTATAGCTAAGACTTCCAGTACTATATTAAATAAAAGTGGGGACAGTGGACACCCGTGTTTTGTTTCTGTAAGACTTTTACCATGAAAGGATGTTGGATTTGTCAAATGCCTTTTCTGCATCTATTGAGATAATCATATGATTTTTGTCTTTCAGACCATTTATACAATGTACTACATTTATCAGTTTGCATATGTTGAACCATCCCTGCATCCCTGGGATAAAGCCAACTTGGTTGGGGTGAATAATCTTTTTGATATATTCTTATATTCTGTTTGCCAATATTTTGTTCAGAATTTTTGCATCTTTGTTCATGAGGGAGATTGGTCTGTAATTTTTTTGGTTATGTCTTTGTCTGGTTTTGGTATGAGCGTGATGCTGGCTTTAGAGAAGGAGTTCAGTACAATTCCTTCTTTTTCTATTTTATGGAAAAGTTTGAGAAGCAGTGGTGTTAGGTCTTTCATGAAGGGCTGGGAAAATTCACCAGTGAATCCATCCGGGCCTTGGCTTTTTTTAGTTGGGAGACTTTTTATAACTGCTTAGATCTCCATACCTGTTATAGGTCTATTTAAATGGTTGATCTCATCTTTATTTTTTTTAATTTTTTTGTTTATTTATTTATTTGAGAGCGACAGAGAGGAGGCAGAGAGAGAGAGAGAGAGAGAGAGAGAGAATGGGCACACCAGAGCTTCCAGCCTCTGCAAACGAACTCCAGATGCGTGCGCCCCTTGTGCATCTGGCTAACGTGGGTCCTGGGGAATTGAGCCTCGAACCGGGGTCCTTAGGCTTCACAGGCAAGCGCTTAACCGCTAAGCCATCTCTCCAGCCCCTCATCTTTATTTAATTTTGGTAGGCCATATGCATCAAGGAAGTCACCCATTTCTTTCAGATTTTCAAACTTAGAGGCATATATATTCTTAAAATATGTCCTCATAATTTTCTGATTTTTTTGGTATCTGTTGTAATGGTGACTTTTTCATTCCTAATTTTATTAACTTTTGTCTCTTCTCTCTTACTTCTGGTGAAATTTGGTAAGGGTTTATCAATCTTGTTTATCCTTTCAAAAAACCAACTTTGTTTCATAGAGTCTTTGGATTTTTTGTTGTTGTTGTTTGTTTGTTTCTATTTCATTAATTTCTGCCCTAACCTTTATTATTTCTTCCCATCTACTGATTTTTGGTTTGCCTTTTTCTTCTTTTTCCTGAAACTTAAGGTGAAGCATTAAATTGAAATAAACTAAATATTTTTTAAAATACTATAGTGTTGCAAAATGTGGTGATAGTTGCCAGGAATGAGCTGACAGGTTTCCTGTTTTTAGTGAGTGTATGTTAAGAGAAACAGAGGGAATGGAGAGCCCCCACAGAGCAGAGGGTTCATCCAGTAGCTGGACCTATCCTTTTTAACACTAGTTCTGGCAAAGAAGAGAGCTGGACAAATACCTGGTCGTCTCAGCCTGCTCTCGTGTCCACGTCTGAGTGCTGCCTACTGAAGGTCCACTCCCGCGCAGTCTCAGGCAATGGGACAAAACTCCAAAATGTGCAGAACCCTTGATATGATGCGTGCCTCACCCTCGGCCTGTGGGTCTCTGCCCAGGCTGTGGGTCTGGGTCCCATTGCTGATGTGACATGGCTGGGCTCTTCGGCACAGGTGCCTTGAGTTCGTGGGCTTTCTAGGGAGGGGTTGCTCTGGCCTGGTCAAAGTCACTGACCCTAGGTCCACCCAAAAGCAGCCTGGCCCCAAGGAAGTCTCTCATGGAATCGGGGTAGGGTGGGGTGGGGTTTTGTCTCATCGAACTTGATCTGCCTGTGCAGATGAGAGAGAGAGAGAGAGAGGGGGGGGGCCTATCTTGTTTTCTTGCTGGCAAAAACCAAAAGCTTGGTTTACTTCACACAGGTTGTCTGCTTTGCTCCTCAGCGTTCCTAGGCTAGCACCCAGTGTGCAAGCATGCATGGTACGATTTACACACCACATGACCCTCAAGGATTACAGCATGGGGTGTGTTGCAGTCAGGTTCGCATTGCTGGTAGAAGTCACCCAACCAAGAGCAGCTTGTGGGAAAAAGAGGTTTATTTTGGCTTACAGGCTCGAGGGGAAGCTCCACAATGGAAGGGGAAATGATGGCATGAGCAGAGGGTGGACATCACCCCCTGGCCCACATAAGATGGACAGTAGCAACAGGAGAGTGTACCAAACATTGGCAAAGGGAAACTGGCTCTAACACCCATAAGCCCACCCCCAACAATACACTCCCTCCAGGAGGCGTTAATTCCCAAATCTCCATCAGCTGGGAACTTAGCATTCAGAACACCTAAGTTTATGGGGGACACCTGAATCAAACCAACACATTCCACCCTGGCCCTCATAAACTGATAACCATACATGATGTAAAATGCAATGCATTCAGTCAAACTTTAAAAGTCCCCTTAGTTTTTATCAATTCCAATGATGTTCATACATCCCCATAGTCCAGGATCTTTTAACTGAGCCATAATACCAAAACCTAACCTCAAAAAAAACCATAATGGCACAGAATAAACATTCACACTGCAGAAGATGGCAACGGGCATAGCAAAAAAATATTCAGCCAATACAAGATTTAAAACAGGGCAAACATCAGGCTGTAACTCCAAATCCAACAACTCTAGCCAGTGACAAATCTCCAAGTCCAATAATTCTAACCAGCAACAAGTCTCTGGCATTCCAATTCCATCCCTCCAGCTAGGCTACTCACAGTCCTGGACAACTTCATTGGGCCAGCTGCTTTCCTTAGCAGCCATTTCATGGTCCCGACATCTCCACTGCAATCCACGGTCCATCCTCATGGCCCCATGGGGTCTCCATGCAGGCATCCAGCAAACCTGCTTCACACTGCCCATGGCCATTTTCAAAACACAAGACCGTGTTGTAAACTCAATGACCCTCTCTTTCCTGCATTTCTTATTCTCCACAATACCAGGTAGGGTGCCAATTTGTTAATCCAGGGGGTGGGGAATAAAGCAGACTTTGAAGAACAGGACACTTCTTGAGCACTCAGGCCCCCTCAAAAGAGTCTACATTCTTCCTGTTGCCCCAGTGCAGGTCAGCTCACCCAGTCTCAAAGGTTATAATCTCTCAATTACAGCTGAATGGGCAGTAGTTCACCCAAAGAGTTTTCTTTCTATGCCATATTCCTCTGCTCATGCCAGTCCATTTCTACGCAAAGCAACCCTGCACAACTTCTCAGGACACAGGCATAACAACAAGCTTCCCACACAAACCGCTAGCCCAGTCCAGGCAAAGCTCTTTCTCATCCTCATAAGCCAAATCTCACAATCCATAGCTCTTACTGCATTCAGGTCTTGCAGCTCTGGCCAGAATAGTCCATCAAACTGTACTTACAGCACTGCAAGGCATCTCTTAGTCCAAGGTTTCAAATCCTTCCACATTCCTCTTGAAAATCAGCTCCAAAAGGCAAAAGCCACACAGGCAGGTGTCTATCAGCAACCCCACTCTCGGTACCACTTTACTGTTGCAGTCAGGTTTGCATTGCTGGTAGAAATCACCCAACCAAGAACAGCTTGTGGGAAACAGAGGTTTATTTTGGCTTGAGGAGAAGCTCCAGGATGGCAGGGGCAAACAATGGCATGAGCAGAGTGTGGACATCACCCCCTGGCTAACATAAGGTGGACAATAGCAGCAGGAGAGTGTGCCAAACATTGGCTTCGGGAAAACTGGCTATAATACCCATAAGCCCGCCCCCAACAATACACTGCCTCCAGGAGGCATTAATTCTCAAATCTCTTTCAGCTGGGAACTTAGCATTCAGAAAACCTAAGTTTATGGGGGACTCCTGAATCAAACCACCACATGGTTTGTTTAGGATAGCCAGAGAAGCACACAGGAGCTACCCCGAGCTCAAAGTCCTCTGTGTCTTCATGTATCTTTATGGTATCTTTTACCTACTGTCACCTTCTGGTCAAGTTTGATCAGAAAGTGTTTCTGGGGTCCTTGGGGCCTGTGAGGGTCCCTTGGCATTCTCGCACTCACCCTACAGCCTCTGTATGCTGTCGAACTGCTTTTCCCATGGACCATATTCTGCCATAGAAGTGAATCCCTCCCTGGGTTTTAAAGCACCCCAGGGTGTCTCCAGTTCTCTCAGGGGCTGGCAGCAAATTCTCAAAATCATTTGCTTCCAACAGAAAACCAAATATGCACAAAACAGCATTTTTAGCTGCATTGACAGGAGGGCAAGAAGAAAAGTGCCACCAAATCCAAGCAAGCAAATTGGGTGTCACACTCCAAGAGGCTCCACTTGCTGCCTGAGGAAAACGAAATGGTTTCACAAAGCCAGTGTCGTCTTGTAGTAGCTTGGGGACCATGTTTGTGAGCCTGAGGCACAAAACCAAACATAAAGAGGTTTTTTTTGTTTGTTTGTTTGTTTTAACAAAACACTGTATTTCTTCTTATTTTCTTTTCTATAAAATGTCAGTGTTATTATAGGTGAATAGAGCTATACAAAACGCCCCATTCAACAGAGGTCTGAGCCAGCAACCTCAAGCAGTGAGCACTTAGAGACAAGAATTTTACTGCTTGCAGAGCCCGTGTGTGCAGGAGTGCATGCAGGATTAGAAATCCCCAGCCTGGGTTGGAGGTGATCCAGCTGCTCAGCCAACCACCGCGGCCTCAGTTTCCTCACTGCACAACACAGGTGATGACGAGGACGGAGTGATGACACGCACCTCCTAAAGAACAAAAAGAAAGCACTTACAGAAACATAAGAGGGGCCGGAGAGATGGCTTGGCACTTAAGACACTTGCCTACGAAGGCAAATAACCCAGGTTTGATCTCCCCATGACCCACGCTAGCCAGATGCACAAGGTGGCGCAGGTGTCTGGAGTTCGTTTGCAATGGCTGGAGGCCCTGGTGCGCCCATTCTCTCTCTCTCTCTGTACATATCTGTCTGCTTCTATCAATATTAAATAAATAAAAATTATATAAATATATAAAAAACAAGAAACATAAGAGGAGAGCTTGGCATATAGTAGGATTTCTATCCATGTGTGCTCGGTGAGACACTGAGAGCCCACACAGGCCGGAAGCAGTGCTGGCCATCCGAGTTCCTGTCTTGACTTTCCATCCAGTCAAGTTCATGTCTAGTGAGGAAGATGGAGAGGAAGACAGCTGGGCCCGGTGGCTGGTGATGAATGCTGGTTCTGTACAGGGCCATGTGGGGATTCTTAATTAAAACGTGGATTCCACTGCTGGCGTTTCTTGTTAATATTTTGGGCAAGTCATTTATCTTTCCTGAGCCCTGGGGTATTTGTAGGGAGTGCGAGGTTACAATAACAAATAGGCTCCATGATTCCAGTGGCTTAACACAGGTTCCCTTCCTGCTCCAGCAGCAGTCCCGGGCAGACATTCAGATGACAGAGGCAGCTGTTCTCCACACGGCCATCTGGGAACCGTAGCTGAGAGGGGCTTCCAAGATCGCCCTGGGCGTCAGCATCCCAGTCACAGTGGGAAGGTCATAGAGGTGTGCCCGCCGGAGGCTATGGCAGGCTGCACTTAGAGGTGGCTCTCAGCGTCACCACAGGCCACTGATGGCGGGGACATAATGACACGTCCACATCAGATGACAGGAGATGCTACGTGTTGTCCAGCAGCTTGTGTCCAAGGAAGAAGAGACTTTGCCTGGATGTCTCTGTGTGCACATTTCTAAAGTACCAGGTGACACTCCCCACTGCCCAGACTCACAGAGGGCTCTCAAGGGACCTATGTGCTGTAGTTAGGTGCCAAGTCCCCTGAGCTGGGAGGGTCCAGCAGACGAGGAGCCGTTGCCTGGGACACAGTGGCTGCAGGTGTCACCTTTATTCCCAGCACAGCCCGTCTGCTCTCAGGGAGCTGGGATCACAAGGTTCATTTCCCAACAGACTCACAGGTAAACTCACAATATTCCTGGGGAGAGGGAGATGGAGACCAAGGAAGGTCAGGGCCGCCGTGCTCTGTGGCTGGTCCCTGGTCTCGGGTTCTCACCTTGACTCTCTTGAGAGCCTGGGCGCGGGACGGATGGGCTGGGCTGGGCCTCGCACCCTGCTGGTCCTGTCGTTCACTCATTCTGTGCATGTTGGCATTCATGTGGCACCCTTATGTTTCCAAATGAAGTTTACAGGGGAAATCTATCAAACATGTGAGCGACTCCTGCTATATATTCAGCATTTCCTTAGTTGATCTGTCCCAGTGTTACAGAATCAGGCCCGGCCTGCATTTTCAGAAATGACTCCTGGGTGTTTCATAGCACCGTGTGTCTGGGATGCTCACAGCGTCAGTCAGTAACGCTGTGAGTACACATGCTCACATGTGTGTGCATATGTGCATAAGTGTGCACAAGGGAAGAAGGGAAGGAGAGGGAGAGAGAGAAAACACACTGCAGGATGGGTGCTGGCTGACCCCACCTGACCTGGGGTGAGCCCTGGTCCTCACAAGGAGTCAGAAGTCACTGCAGATGAGACTGTCCCTGTGAGGAATCTGGCCACATCCATCTTCCTGGAACTCTACTGGCTGGTTTTTGATTTCTGATTCCATCTGCCAGGCATTAGACAAAGTACCAAAACCAGACCCTCAATTTGCAGAGAAGTGGAAGGGGCTCAAACACAGAATCAAAATAATGGATAATTTTTCCATCTTCCAGTGAAACCTCTCATTTTCCAGCAGTGTAGGAACAAAACAGGAGGCAGCGGGGACATGCGGGGACTGCGGATGGCCGCATTAGCAGTCGTGTGGAGAGGGCTGTGCGTGCCGCCCGCGAGCTGCTCTGGACAGAGGCCGCGCTCAGGAGTCATCGCTGCCCTCAGCATTTGAAGTTTCTGCTGCTCGGCCTGGGCTGCCCACTGCCGGCAAGAGCCCTTTAGAGGAGAAAGGAATCCATCACTGATCTCTATCTGAGCTCCAGCCCTCAGCCAGTCACACACTCCTGATCCCACATCCGCCTCATCCAGGTTGCCTAACAAGTTCTCCTCCTCCTCCTCCTCTGCTCTATCTCCCTTCAGTGTGCTGCACCCACAGGGTCAGTAGGAACCCTGTAACCAAACCCCTCAGAGGTCTCCCTGTAACCCCTCTCACTTCCATCCACACAGCGCCACTCTGTGATGTGTCTACACACGTCATTTTCTCATGGCCAGCCAGCTTGGTCTGGGATTGCAATGTGCAATTCACAAGGGGTGCTCAGTGGCTGCCAGGGACCCCTGGTAATTTGCACCATGTTGCTGCCCCATTGAAAAGCTGCCTTATCTCTCCAGTGATGTGTCTCCCCCACTCCCTCTGTGTCCTGTTGCTGTGCTATGTGTCCCCCAAAGCCCATGTGTTAAAAAACCTTATTCCCAATGCAATTAATTGTATCAGGAGATGAAGTCGTGGGGGCTCTGCCCTCAGGACTGGACTGAAGTCATTACGGCTGGACTAGGAGTGAATGCAGCCCTCCCGCCCTTCCACCTCCTGCCACGAAATGTGGCACACAGGTCCTCAACCAGAGGCCAGGGCTGGTGCCATCCACTTTCTTGGACTTCCCAGCTGCCAGAATTGTGAGCCAAAGAAAGTTCTTATTAAACTACTCCAGCCGTAGCATTCTTTATAGCAGCAAAAACAAAAGAAATGAACTAAGAAATGGGATTTTCCTGTCTTTTTCCAAGACCCCGGTAAGGTCTGCTGTCTGAGCAGACATGTTAGTCTCCTCTCTACACGACTGTCTTCTCTTTCCCTTCATCACTCCTGGGGCCACCCCCTCGGGGTTGTGAGTTGCCTCACCTCCCCAGCTCTGCAGTGAGTGGGATTGCTGTAGCTGACGTGAATCCGTCACTTCCCACGGGCCACAGAGTGCGCTGAGCAAGGCTCTCGTAAATATCACACCATCCAATATGTTCAGCAGCTCCGCGTGGTATGTCTTAGTCTGGTCTCCTGTTGCTAATCATGCACAGAGTGGGTAAGTTATAAATCAAGTAAGCTTATTTTGCCTCAGGGTGTCACATCTGGTAATGGCCTTCTTGTTGGCAGAATCCAGGTGTAATGAAAGGCATGACATGGCAAGATACAGAGAGAGAGAGAATGAGTGACTGGGAGTCTGTCTTCTGGTCTCTTATAATGGTACCAGCTTTGCCTTAATGACCTAATCCTAACCCTAACCATGCACAGTTGCCCCACCTCTAAACACCTGTGTGTCCTGTTTTCTGGCTGCATGCTTGGGCTATGGTTTCTCTCTTACTGTGAAGGTCAAATCTCTCGCCATATGAAGCCTTGCAGAGGAAGGGCACACTCAAACCTTATCCAAACTAGGGCATAGAATACCTTATCTATCTATCTATCTATTGATTGATCTACCTACCTACCTACCTACCTACCTATCTATTGATTGATCTATCTATCTACCTACCTACCTACCTACCTATCTATCGATTGATCTATCTGTCATCTATCTATCATCTATATCTATCATTTATCTATATATAATCCATATATCTATCATCTATCATCTATCTATGTACCATCTATCTACTATTTGAGTTTGGTTCTTACTATGCACCCAAGCCCATCCTCAAACCTTTAATCCTCCTGCCCCATCCTCTTGGGATGCGCTACCACGCACAGCTTCAAAGCCTGTTTTTTTGTTAGTACACCATTGCCAGGCATCAAAACTGTTTTGCTCTGAGAGCAATGGTTCTGGCCAGTGCCTTCACTGTGAGCAACATACTTGAAGTGCTTAGTAGAAATAATGATCAAGATGTCTGTCTCAAGATGTCTCCTAGGATCTTGCATGGTGCTACGCAGGCAGTATATGCTCAACCAATATGTTTATGCCCAACACATTTGGAGGGATAAGAATACGGTGGATTCTGATGGTTTCCAGTGGCAAGAGGATTACATGGAGTTTGAGTGCATAGATCACAGCTCCAGAAGTTCACCCTGGTGCTCTGCTGAGGAGCAGTATGACCTCGGGTCCTAGTCATGCCCAGACTCACCCCCTCTTCTCTGTGACAGGGGTTGTGCACAGGTCCTGAATTCTCGATGCTTTTATTCTCATGCCCTGAAGAGGTTAATTGTGATGGGGTGTTCTTTAGTTGGCAATCATACAGCTGAGACATAGCTTGTTAGTGAATATGGCCTCATTGCCAAGGCCAGGACGGTTTCCAGTGATCATTTGCTGGTCTCAGAAGGATGGAGACCTGGAGGTTGCTGCAAATGAATAAAAAATGTCTCTCATTCACCACCAAATGGGAAAGCTATGGATGCAGAGCTGGGAGCCTCGCTGGGCAGGGGGTTATCGATGCTCCTCATTTAGCTTGCTCTAATTCTCCCCTAAACAGCGCTTCCCTCACACTGTAGAACAAAAGAGCTGCCTGGCGGTGGAGCGTGGCGTGCCTGTGGACGGTGAGGGGCCTGGCACGGATCAGCCAGGCACGGACACGGACTGTGCAGGGAGCAGGGACCCAGTAGCACACGGGCATCGGGCATCACACCTGGCCAGCGCTGTGCGGGGCGGAATATGTGTGGCGATGAGCTAATGCACACAGGGATTGAGATGGCTGCCAAGGACCACTTGCATTTTTAACTAAATGGGTACATAATTTATGGGAGTCCTTTAGACATCAAGCCCACACAGCCACCCTGGACCTGCTTGCCAGAATAGCAGAAAGGCTGCGGTGCCCGGCAGTTGGGGAGGCTCCGCGTGGCAAAGTTTCGGAGCCTCTTTCGATCCGTGAGGTTAGTGGTACAGGAGTCCGTTCGGAGCTCCCCCACTGAGAGCATTTACAGGTAAATCAGCAAGAGGCAGTGGCTCCAAAAGGAGACCAGATCTAGTCCTCAAAGGTGCTATTCAGAGGCTGCAGAGGACTGAGTCAGTAAAGTGCTGGCCTTGCATGTATGAGGACCTGAGATGGGTCACCGGAGCCCACCCACATAAAGTGCCAAGCATTGGGGAGACAGTGCAGGTGGATCCCAGGTGCTCACTAGCCAGCTAGTCTACATGGACTGGTGAGCTCCAGGCCAATGAGAGGCTGTGTCTCAACGGAAGTGGGTAGTGTCCCTGAGGATGACACCCAGGCTTCCACAGGCATCTGTATGCATGTATGTGTGTATACATGTGTGTATTCCAGGTGGGTGTGTATAGATGTATATTCCAGGTGGCTCTCCACAGACCAGGTAGCCCACGTGAGACAGTCAACCTGTGAGCAAGGAGACTTGTGGAGGCTATGAGTTGGATGTGCCCGTCCTGCATTTAGTGCCAGACACCTGATTCACAGTGGCATCCTATATCCTTGGGAGATATCTCTGGAGGTCACTCTGTGTGCCAGAGAAGTGTCACACATAGTGGTCTAAAGAGGTGTGGGGTTGGAGGCAGTTCAAGTTCCCCAAGTGACAGCCATCTGTCACAAGGTGACAGCAGTGCCTTCCTAGAGACTTCTTTGGGGTGAACTTTGCTCTTCTTCTACCTCTTCCCTTTCACCCTTCGTCCATCGCAAGGCCTTTCCTTCATCTTGTATTCTCGGGAAGATGCGCAGCAACAACAAAGAGTTATCTTTTTAAACCCTCAGCAACACCCCATCATGCTCAGGGTAAAATCCACTTCCTTCCTGCTCCTGGGAGGCCCCTGGTGGCACAGCCGCTTGCTGCCCTTCCCAGCCCTCCATGCCCCACACCTACTCGTCAGCCTCTTTCTCCCCCTCCAGGGGTGCAAACTCGATCCCACCCAGGACCTTTGCCTGGCGCCCGTCCTCAGACCTTCTGTGGCCTCCGTTCTGTCAGCACCGGCATCCTCACAGGCGCCAGCTCTGCAGAGAGACCGTCACTCACTGTCCCCTCTCCCTCCCTCTTCAGAGCTCTCTCTTCCTCCCCTCCACTGCCGGCCACCCCCAAGCCACTCTTCTTACCTGACATAGTTGCATCTTTTTTTAATTTTTTTTTAAATTTTATTTATTTATTTGAGAGCAACAGACAGAGAGAGGAAGAGGAGGATAGAGAGAGGGAGAGAATGGGCGCACCAGGGCCTCCAGCCACTGCTAACGAACTCCAGACGCGTGCGCCCCCTTGTGCATCTCGCTAACGTGGGTCCTGGGGAATCGAGCCTCGAACCGGGGTCCTTAGGCTTCATAGGCAAACGCTTAACCGCTAAGCCATCTCTCCAGCCCCATAGTCGCATCTTTTGTTTACTATCTCAAGAGAGGTCCACCGGATTTGGTCACCACTGATGTCCCGTGCCTGGGGTACTGTTGAACGATGGCTGACAGCAGGGACAGGAGTGGCCGCCACTTATGGAGTACATAGAGTGTGTCGGGCTCACTAGGTTACTAGACGTAGTCATCAGCCACGCCACCTCCACGTGACCAGTGCTATTACCCTTACCTGTGGGTAGACCCAAGCTGGGTCACTGCTGTCTTCATAGCAAGCAGAACCTCCAGGGCTCAGAGCCAGGCCTGACTGGCTTGAGAACCCACACATTCTCTCTAAAGAGCAAACAGAAGCCCATGCTGCGCTTTCCACTGCCCGGCCCTGGCCTTCATAGCTCACTTGAACGGCAGACTGTTAACAAAGCGCCGCGGGCTGGTGCACTGAAGGGAGGGAATGGAGCTGCCCACAGTTCTGGAGCGGGGAAGGGTCAGATCATGCTGCCAGGGGTTGGCTCTCGGGGCCTTCCTCCCCGGCTCACACCCCTACCTTTCTGCCGTGCATTCACATCACCTTTCCTCGGTGGACACCCAGTAGAGGGGAGGGCCTCCTCTCCTTACAAGGATATCCACTTCATTATTACAAGGGCCTGTCCTCAGGACCCCATTTAACCTTTCTTACCTCCTAGAAACCTTTACTCCAAATGCAGTCACATTGGGGGTTAGCATTTCAACAGTTGAATTTTGGAAGGACATGGTTGAGTCTAAAACTTGTTAATCATACCCAATTAATTGACACACACACAAAAAAAATCACTCCCAATAATTGTCCAAGGGCAAACAAAGGTGGAAGTGTGTGAACCTTGCCCTCAAGGAACATAGGCTTTCAGATCTTTGCCTCACTGCATTGTGGGCTCTGTTAATGACAGGGGTGGCCTTTAGAATGGATGCTGGATGCCTCTATTGAAGCCTCTTTGCCCTGAAGGACCACTGGGGTAGACACACGCTAAAAATGTGTCAATTGGATAATCAATTAGCTTAATTTCAAAAGTGGCAGCTAAGGAAGATTAAATGTGAAAGATGCATCTGAAAATTGTTTAGTCTGCAAGTCACATCAGTGACGGCTGCATCAGCATTACGTCATGCTCTGGCCTCCAAAATTTAGGCAGGATGTGAAAGAGCTGGAGAGGGTCCAGGAATAAACAGCAGGGCTGAGTGAAGAGGAGAAAAGGGCGCTATCAGAGAAGGCAATAAGAATTGTGTGGGGGGGGAGTGTTTAAAATCCCAGTGCCTAAGAGACTGTGGCAAATAGAATAATTTACTGTCTTCTATGAGGTCAAAGGAAGAATGCTGACCAACTTAATAGGAGTCTTGGGCTGCAGTCCAGCAAAAGAGCATTGCAAGAGGCAAAGAAGTTATCACTTAGATTTTTTTTTTAGCATGACTAAAGGCTGAATTAGACCAGCAAAGGAATTACACCCTGTGGTCTGCTCCTGGTAGCTACTTATCTTGAAAGGTGAACATGCCAAGAGATGGCAGGCTCTTTCTCCCTCAGGTGAAATTCTTACCCCTCATAGAAAATTTTTCCCACAGCTCCATGTCCCTGAGAGGATCTTTGGGGACCTAAGGAATGGCTCACCTAGTCAGCTTTGTAGCATCTCCCAAAACTCCTACATCTTTGCCAGAAAAAAAGGCTTGATAGGGACCTAGGACAGGGATCAAGGATGAAGCTTAGTTGGCAGAGTGTTTGTGTAGCATGTACGAAGCTCTGGGTTCGATTCCTAGCACCACATACATTGGGTGTGGTGGTGAATACCAGTAATCCAAGCATTTGAGAGAGAGAGATACAGGACAACCAAATGTTCAAAGTCATTCTTGCTATAGGGCAAGTTTAAGGCCATACTGGGCTACATGAAACCCTGTCTCAAAGGGAGAGAGAGGGGCAGGGAAGGAGAAAAGGGGGAGAGGAAAAGAGACAAAGAAGGAGGGAAGAGAGAGCAAGAACTTGATGCCATAGCTGTGCCTCTGGCATCCCTCCTCTTGGGACATTCCCATAATTTATAAATGCACCTTCCTGGAGGCACGAGATAACACTTGATCTTTGTGGCCAAAATGTCAGATGACCTTCTATATTGTAAGTCAAAAATAACTACAATATTTTGACTGGCTATATGGCCTCACCATGAAAGTGAATTCATAAAAATCTTCACCAAAACATTAATAGCTAAATAAAGAGTTAATAAGGTCCTTCTTTGAGAGTTAATTTTAGAAAAAAAAAAGTTTATAGGATAATGGGCATAAAAGTGAAAAACAAAATGCTTATTTGAGAATAATTTTTCTACTAAAATGTAGCCAATTTATAAAAGAGATGTTATTGTCTCCACTTGCATCATTCAATTCAGCGATTCCACAAAGGCTTCTTTTCAAATGCATTTATTTTTTTAAATTGACAGATAAAATTGCATACATTTCTCATGTATAAACCAATGCTTTGAGTCTCTCTCTCTGTCTCTCCCTCACGTGCGCGTGTGCTATGGGGTGGTTCAGTCTGGCTCCCTCCTCTCGCAGTCACCAGACTTGTTTGAGAACATTGAGCCTCAACTCTCCCAGCATTCCTCATGATCTGCAGAGACCTGGGGACCAGCTAGAAGCTAGGGGTTCACACAGGAAAGCTGAAAGAGGGAGTCCAGACAGCACAAAGTCCCTGCCCAAATCTTTGTATGCTAACTAAAAATAATGAAAACACAACCCCGTTTTTAAAATCCCTTCCCTGAACAGCTCTCACCCTCCTTTGCCTCTGACTGATGCCGTAGCTACACTTCACACTTTCTGACCACAGGGACCCTCACCCTCCCTGACTTCACTCGTGTGCCTACAGATGCACAGAAGATAGTCAGTGAGTGTTTGCTTGGTGCAGGGGAACATGCCAGTTCTTCCTGGAGTAGGTACCCCCCCCCTCTTTGTTGCTGTGGCAACGTACCTGACAAAACCAACTTAAAGGAAAAAAGTTACCTTGGCTCCCAGATTCAGGTGTTTTGGTCCAAGAACAACTGAACATGCTGCCTTGGGCCTGGGGCAAGACTGAACATTGTGGCATTAGGAGTGTGTGGCAGAAGCTTTTCATGTCATTGTGACCAGGAAGCAGAAAGAGGAAGAAAGAGACCACGGCTAAGAAATGGCCTTCAGCTGGGAGTGGGGGCGCATGCCTTTAATCCCAGCACTTGGGAGGCTGAGGTAGGAGAATTGCTGTGAGTTTGTGGCCAGCCTAGGACTACAGAGTGAGTTCCAGGTCAGCCTGGGCTAGAGTGCAACCCTGTCTCTAAAAAGACTAAAAAAATAGAAAAGAAAAAAATGTAATGTCCTTCTGAGACATGTCTCCCCAGCAGCTCACTTCCTCCCAGCAGGCCCCACCTTCCATGGTTTCCCCTACCTCCTGCCAGGTCTATTCAACTAGGACTCCATTGGGTCAGAGCCCTTGGGATCCAGCCCACTGCCCAAAGTCTCACCTCTGTGTATTGCACTGGGGACCAAGCTTTCAGCACGTGTGACCTTGAGGGGACATTTCACATTCCACTCAGAACATGGGTGCTGCCTTCTCTGCGGCCCATGTGCACACAGCCCTGGTCTTGCTGAGTCAGGGCCGGGGGAGGGCCAGAGTTGCCCTGCACTGCAGGGTGGAGGGAAGGAGGACATGGGCCCGTCTCCTCTTCCTGCACGTCACTCTTTCCATGTCCCATGACATTGTCCACACACACTGAGCCTGTACGCCTCAACACCCTCTTACCCTAACCCCATAATTTTTCCACAAGGGAACAAAAACCTGCCTAAAGAAAAAGAAAAAGAGGAAGGCACGTGAGGACAGTAAGGGGGAAGGACAGTAAGAAGAGACCAGGAAAGACGATTAGACATAGGGACGCTCGCTCCGCTCATTTCCTTCCGGGGTCTCTCCCCGCACACTGTTGCATGTTCCTGCTACTTGTGAGCGCGGTGCCCACGGTCCATTTTAACAACTTGTTTATCCCAAGTAATTTCATGTAATTTTTTTTCTGTACAGAATTGACTCCCAGTTTCTCTAGCTCCCCTTGTCAGGGTAACACCTACTTCTCCTGCCTAAGTATTGTAATTAGACCCGAAATGAAATGCATGGGACTGGCAAGGTCAAGGCTCTGTTCTCCTTCTCTCTGATTCGAAGATCTTAGGAATAACTTGTTTTGAATTCTCGCTCCTGATGGCGCCTCTTAGGCCAGAAATGATTCTTGTTAAACAACAAAATTCTCTATAAAAGCCATCCTGCTGGGAAGGAGGGTTAATGTCTACTTACAAAAGCATGGTTCGTTATTGTATGTAAAGTGTCAGCAGGGCGCAGGCACCACCACGACTGTCGTTCCCTCTCTCTGAAAGGCACAAGGCAGCCCTTCCACCCCGAAACAGGCAGTGCCTCTCTGGGCTCTCCTCTGTGCCCGCTACACTGGGGCAGCAGGCAGGGGGCAATGCACACCTTGGCGGCAGCCGGTACCAAAGCCTCCAGGCAACTCCCAGCACTAGTTTCGTAAGGTCAGCTTGGCACCTAGCAGGTGCCTGGGGTGGGAGCAGAAGGGTCCTGTCTCCGTCTGCTGAGCTGAGAGACAGCCCGCTGTGTGTTCAGCTGCTAGTGCTAGGCTGGTCAGTGTGTGTCCAGGGAGCAGTGGGCACCTTCTGGCGTATAGAGAAGCCCCAGGGTGGGAACGCGCCTGGGTTTTTATGGCCGTCAGAGCAAATGGTGGAGTCGGGCAAGTACCATGGACAGCATCCAGTGCAGCAACAGGAGGCGGGGTGCCCAGTCCTCGCTGAAGCCACCTTGGTCCTCACCTGAGGAGTAAGCCTCCCCTGAGCTTGGGCTGGCAAGATTTTCCTGCTCTGTAGAGACCTCAGTTTGATCTGGAACAATCCAGTCTGAACAACTTAAAGAAACACTAACTGCATGCCAAGATTATTGTCGATTTTGTTTCTTGCCACTGTGGTCAGACAGTATCTTTTGTGATTTGTCTTTCAAAAAGGATTTAATCCCCTTCCCGATTTACAGTGGGTGCATATTTACTGATATATCTACATTGCCATTGATTTGGAAATGCAACAAAGCGTATGAAAAATATTTTTAAGTCACTACCCAGACACTAAGAAGATCACCACCGGCATACCTCTCATCCATCTGGCCTTCCCTTATGAGTGAGTTAAGAGAAAACAAGCAAGCACTTAGTGTCTCCTCTCATTCTCACATCCTTGTCCCGAATATTCCTAAGCTTTCCCCTTAGCACAGTAATGATATAGTTAGCATTTAGAGCAGAGCCTATGAGGAGTTTTACTCTCTCCAAGCATAGTGTCAGATTGCCACATCTCCACCAGAAATATAAGATAATGCCTCTTCTCCCTCACCTGTCCTGGACTGGGTATTAACATTTCTAAAACTCATTACTAGTTCAATAGTATAGAAGCCACCTGCTGTTTAAGCTTCCCTCCCTTTGGTTATTGGTAGTAATAAACATGTTTTTTGTGTTTATTAGCTACTTGCATTGACTGCTCTGTAACTTGACTATTTTCTCATATTTTTTCCTACTGATGGATTTCCTCTTCTTTTTCTCATGGATTTGTACTTTTTTAAATATATTAAAGGCTTCTCAGCATGTATTCTATAAATGTTTCCCCAGTTTCATTTGTCTTCTAACTTTGTTTGTGGTCCACTTGGCATTATAAAAAAGCTTATTTGTTTGTTTAGTTATAGCTTTTAATTTCCCCAGCATGGCATTTGAATTTATTTATGTGCTCAGGAAGTGCTTTGCAAAATGTGGTGGTTTCTGATTAGCTTGTCCTATCATTCTAACACCCCGGGGGCTAGGGCAGAAGAATTGAGTTTGAGGCCATTCTGAGCCAGATAGTGACATCCTATCTAAAAAAAAAAAAAAGAAAAGAAAAGAAAAGAAAAAAAATTCATTGTTAGGCCATGGAACCCAGATATTTTATTCGACCTTATTCTAGATGTTTTTGAAGGTATTTTTAAATGAGATTAACACAGCAGTCAGTAAACTTTGAGTGAAGCAGGTTCCCCTCTGTGTTCTGTGTAGGAGGGTCTTATCTCATCCATTGAAGGTCTTAGTAGAAGAGAAATAAAAGAAGCAAACACTTATCTCCTCCTGGGGAGGAAGAATGGTTTTGAACTTGAGCCACCACCTCTGCTCTTCCCTGGGTCTTCAGCTCATCAGCCTCCCTTGTAGGCTTTGAACTTGCCAACTTCTATCATCCTATGAGTGTGTTCTTCAAAAATAGTTACATTCTCATTCACTCATTCACTCTCTATCTTCCTACACCTTACTCCTTCCCTCCTTCACCACACAAATTCACATCCTACTAGGCCCAAGTACAAAGCACCAAAATTATACTAATCTATATTTTCTTTCAAGTGTTATTATTATTATTATTATTATTATTATTAATTTGTTGACTCCAGGGCCTTGTGCACGCTGAGCAAGCACCCACTCACTTAGCTACACCTCATCTATATTTCCTTCTAGGTCATGCTTTCATGTTGTACATTTTTCAGTCCATTAAGCATTTAATATTTGCCTGTGTCAGGGACTTAATTTGATTATCTTGCATAGGGTTAAGTGGTTGTTTCAACACCTGGTAAACAGAATTCATCTATCTTCCGGGCTTTATACTGACACTTTTCTGTAGTATATAAACCTTCTTGCAGTCTTCCTCCTGTGGCTTTGGTCTGTCTGTTCTGATCAAATTTAGTTTCAAGTAAGTCAAAACCCCACAGTGTCATTTCTAAATAAAATTTTTAGTCTTTTTCATGTAAATTTAAATAATTTATTATGCTTCCCAAAGAAACACCATTGGAGA